>LPNX010495818.1:8238-73023 GCA_001517045.1 Pseudotsuga menziesii | reverse complement strand
CAAGATTATACATCAAATGTTCAAAAAATAGAATTGCAAAGACACAACATTTCCCATTGTACATAACAATACCAAGGGCCCATTATCACTACCAAAACTTGAGATAAACAATAATCCATCTATAGTTATAACTCTAAAACTTGTTGGTTATGACACAATATAAGTCTCTAGGCACATTGCCTTTCCCTACAATTTCCCACGCATCGATCATGGCCTATAATTTTCCCATGTGTTGTGGTAATGTCCTACAATTTTCTCACCTCAATGTAAATTAAGTCTATCTATCATTATGTTTAATACTGTTACTATTGTTTATATAAACTAAATCTGAATATTGTCGTGTTTCCACAGGTCTTTGCAAATTTTGATATACTTCTCCACAAGGGTTCGACAAATCACCCTATACCTAGGTATCATGTGTAATTAAGTACACTATTAATTTGATTTTTTTGACTTAGTATGGTTTATTTCTAATTTTGTGTACGTAATAAACTGTAATATTACAAATGTGTATGCAGGTGCCACCATTCCACCCATCGCCCTTTCTGTCCAGTTTATATGCCTAGTGTAGTCACCAGTGGGTCCATACCCTTCCATATACACCCCGCCCCCGCTTCCATCCAATTTATACACCAAGTGTGGCCACTAGTGTGTCCACATCTGTCAAAACCTCAAATTTTCGCAAACAATTGAAATTTTGAAATAACATAAAATGTTGAAACTATGGGCTACTAACAACTATAGGTTAGCAATAAAAGAAACAATTAAAAGATTAGTATTACATAATATCAATTATGTGAACTCAATAGTTTCCTTTTTGTAACAAGATTAAGTTTAACGTGTGCCAGGTTTCTATTTTCAGTTTACTGATGAGTTTTCTTTTTACAAGTAGGTGGAAACTAACTTTGAAATCCTAGGCTCACTTAGCATTTTTGATAACGTAGAAAGATTACTTGTTCTTATAGGTTTACAGGTATGAATGATTGAGTAATGTTTTTAATTTCATAAAGTATCCAGCAGTGTTTCTATCTGCAAAAATAATAAGCTTAGTAAATAAGCTGCTATGTTTCAAATGAACTTCCGTGAGGTAAAACCAGTTTATTTTCTTCAGTTTTTCTTGTAAACAAAGTTTAGATGATTGGGTTTCTTTCTTTAATGTATGTAGCGAAAATAAACTACTTTCTGTGGCTCTAGACTTGTAATCTTAGTTGCTTGATAACTTCTAATTTAATAAGTATTACTTGCAACATTATATTGTGGTACTTTGGGTTATTATACATTATCATACCACTCATTCGAGTTTCAATTTTCTCCATATTTATCTTCTTCCAGCCTGTAAAATTTTGACATTAAGTTGATTAAGATAAAAACGATAGTGTCTTTTCACAAGAAAACGCTATTCTCTACTTCTTTTAAAACTATGTCAAACCATGAGGTTCTATTGATTATAGATTTTGAGTAGGACCAATCCATTCTAAATCTTATTATTCTGTAATACTTTCCTTGTATTAAGATTATTGTTTACCAGCAGTTTCTAAGTTGATGTTTCTATAATAATAACCTTCTATCCTGTGCTAAGTGTCAGTTATTTTATGTAAGCATAAAATCATTTTACTAAGTATATACACTTGGTAATTTACCAGCAAAAAGCCATGTTGGGAAACAACCAAAGACTATTAAAAGTCTAATCCCAAATGGACTATGTAAAGGAGCTCAATATATCTCTTTTACCATACTAGCCATCTTTATTGTTTATTTCCAATCGATCATTGGTTCTACATATATGAATTAAAACATTCAATTCTGTCATTAAAATGAAGCTCTTAAACAAGTGTATACAATATTGATCTTGTAAAGAATTCATAAATCTAATCTTTTATTGTGCTAATCAACTTTTATCATAATTTCCATTAGAGTTGTGGGTTTAGAGGATCCTAGCCTTGCATTGACCATAATGTATATGGAAACATAGAATTATATAGTTATTCAAAGATTTGCACAAATTAACTTGGACTTTATATTAAACAAATCGTTATTATATTTTAACATTGACAAACATGGTAATCATAATGTTCATATTATAATATTGTCATTGGTAAATGATTGGATGAATCATTTCCATCCCAAACTGATTGGTTTATGAGTAAAGGGTTTTATTTTATAAAACAAATATAAATAATCATAATAGTTTTCGAACTATATGATTACTATGTCTTTGATTTGTCAACGATCCAAGGTTTGTTTTTATATAATGCCCAAAAAACATTATGTTATACATGTATTATGTGAACAATGAACTTTATAAATGATTGATCAGCATTATTTGTTCACAAATCAATGTAAATTATTGGCATGCCAGTGACTATAGAGCTTCGACCCATGCATTGTTTAAGTTTTCCAGTGGGCATGTGGACTTCTCCTGTCCATGCATTAGCGATATAAATTCCTTGTAACCCTACTCTTTGTCATTTCCCTCCATAGTTCTCGGGCCTTCGGGATTCTTTGCAACCATTCTCATGGCGGCCATGTTACCCTTCTAGTTGCTAGTTGTGTTCAGAGTCTTCGTTTAAATCGTTTCTCCCTCCTCCATTCGGTCTCAATCTCTTTCTGTGTACTGTAAGTCTTATCTCTGTGAGGGTTTGTTGAGAGTTGTGGTATAAGGCTTATGGCCTGTATGTGGCTCCTTGCTTGTTCATCCATGGCCTTTCAATGCAGAGATAGGTTTAAGATTTGCTTGCTGTTAGTTAAAGCACCGCCCTCATCATAGGGTTTGAGAGTTACATTTTCACACCTTGCTTGTTGGTGACAGCTCGGGCTTCATTGTCTAGCTCTCTCATGGCCGTGCCCATACTTGTTCTTGATACTACTGTCAGTGTAGCTTATATATGAGTCCTTGTTGTCTCTGTCATTGCGAAAATGAAGGTTTGGCTTCTTGTTTTGCTGGTTTCAGTGCTATTGTTCCTTCGTGGCTCCTTAAGCTTCACTTCTAGGTAATGTATACATTTGAGGAATTTTAAAACTAGAATTTGCTTTCAGTATAATAGTTTTAAAAGCAGATTTTAAATAAACTTTGGTTTTTATCTTTGCAGGTGATAGTTTGCAACCTTTGGCAAAAAGAACTTTACAAAGGACCGGTGCTCTAGCTATGGGTAAGCCCTGGTTATCAAATGGCATTCCCTACTTGTGCAGTCCTTAGGGGATAGTTTCCAGTTGGAAAGTTATGCCATGGTTGTTACCTAGTATTGGGTTATTGTTCTTCAAATTACTATTTTGGTTTTTGTTAAACCCTTGCTTAAAGTAGGGTACTCTGGCTCAAGCCATGACTTGTAAATGTTTGTTTCTTGTTTCTGTACAATGTTTAAGTTTAAAGCCTTTACGGCCTATCAAACAATACATAGTTTCTTTTAAAGCATGAAGATTAACCTTTGAGCTCAGAGTCAGTTTATCATTTAGCTCTTATGGTGATTTTGTAAACTAGGGTTTTTACCCTATTCGCCTGTGTAATAGAAATTTTGTTGTATATTGTTTATTTTGCATTAGTAATATTGTTAATAGTTTTAATAATGTTATACCATCATATTAAAATTATTTACTTACAAGATCATATATTCGAGCTAGGGTTTTTTGTAGGTAACCTGTGTGTAAAATAATTTCCTCAATTATTATTTAAGTTTTAGTTACTTAATTTAATCGATCTAATTATTGTTGTAGGTATATAATGAGTTATATTACCATAGTTGTCTTTTCATTGTCCTTAAGGACTATAATAATCTACAACAGTTTAGTTGTTTAATAATAAATAATCCAAATACTTGGATTATTGTTTAAATGATTATCATTTACATATATTGTTGTTATTAGGGTTTTGACGATGTACTTTCTTTTACAAGTAAATTTTGTTTTTAATAGTTAAAAGAATTAGTTCTTTTATAAATAACATTTATTAATGTTAGTTATTATCGTATTCTAGTTGTTTATTAAATAAAATACATATAGGGTTATTAAAGTTCTTTGATAAGATGTTCATAAACTTTGTACTTAATTTGTCCTTTAGAAATTAATTATGTTAATAACACACTACTTGAGATTCAAATATTTGTAGATATAGTGAGTTATTATTAACAGTCAATAAACTAAGTATATCAGACTTAAATCTTTACTTAGGAGAATAAAATAAGTGTTTTATCTAAGTTATTTCCACTGCCTCTGTTACAGGTTAATAGTATAATTACAAAATAAAGTATTGTGTAAGAATAATAACTTATCTACTTGAATAACTTATTAAGATAATAAACCTGCTACCTATAAAGTATTATGGCTATTTCTTTTCTAGCATTCTTACAACAACAATCTGGTTAAACAATAACCTAACTAAACCGGTTAATGTTCTTTTATGATAACAAGCTACATACAGAAATAGAAATTACTCTGATATTATGAAATGCATAATACATTTATTCATTTCAGATTTCTATCATATCCTTCATCTATTTTAATATACACTGCCTATGCTGGAGTATGGTTTGGTCCTTCCAGATGTAGGAAAACATAGGTTAGGATTGCTTTTCATAAGTTCAAATTCAATTTTTTTCAATAAATTAAAATATTACTAACTCTAGCAGTTCACAACTAAACATTTAACATTCATTAAACAGCCAGTCTCACATTTAACCATTTAACATGGTAAAACAAAAAGACTGTAAAACCTGATTAAGTTGGACAACAACAACGTTAGGAGGTCGTTCCTCCCTACCAACTCCTGGAGAATGCTCAAACAATGTCTCCTCAGGACCCCTGAGCTTGTTCTTGGTCTCCTTGGCTGATAACTGGTGGACCAAGCAAACAATAGACTAGTCCAATGACTCAGTAATGATTCTGCACTCAGAAATAAGATCCTTCAGTTGAAAAGCTACACTAGATCACTCAGCAATTTAATCCCCTCAAACACTTTCCACAAATTCCCTTGCCACTGAATTCTTTGAAGTTCATTCACCTGAATGATTAGTTCCCTTGAATGAGTAGCCTTAGCTCTCTTCAATGGGCATTTTTTATAAAGATTTCCTAGGTCTTTTGGGTCAGTTGTTATTAATTGAGCCACTTGATATGATCCCACTTTCTTGGGGGATCATGACCCCAAATGTAGGGAGGTTGGCACCTGCAACAGTTGGAAGTGTTGAGGATGCTGCCATTTGTCTATTTTCTCTCCACCCAGTCTCCTCCACCAACTTGACCAGTAAACACTCTTTTAATAGCTCTCCTAAGCTGTTGTCTCCACTTTTATTTATTTATAATTAAAATATTCAAAATTGAATTCAATATCCTTGACTCTGCTGAGTCATAATTTACAACTTAGCATAAAATTTAACATAATGTCTTGAAATAAAATCAAATAACATAATATTATTTTTGTAAAATTGGGGCATGTGACATACACACCCCCTTAGAACATAACATCGTCCTCGATGTTATTTATTATTCATCCTCAAAATTCCCCTGGAACAGAATTGGATATGCATCTCGCATATTACTTACCAATTCCCAGGTGGCTTCCTCTGGACTAAGGTGCTTCCATTACACCTTCACCTATCCAATGGTGCAGTTCCGAAGTATGATCTCCCTCCCCCCGAGGATACAGTCCGGTTCCACCTGAAAATCTCCTTCTGGTTCCACATGTACATAATTTCAGTTAACAACATGAGTAGCATCATGAACATATTTCTTTAATACAGAAATGCGAAAAACATTATGTACTCTTAAATTTTGTGGTAATGCTAATTGATAAGCTACTTGCCCAATCCTAGATAGAATTTCAAATGGACCACAGTAACAAGGTGCCAATTTTGCAGAACTCCCCAATCTCAGACAACTTTTTTTGGGCCTTACCTTGATGAACACATGTTCACCTACCTGAAACTCCTTTGGAGTTCTTTTTCAGTTTGCTTGACTTTTCTGCCGATCCTATGCAACTTTCAGATTTCCTTGCACCTGTTTTACAATTTCTTCTATTTCTTTTAATAGTTCAGGACCTAATACCAATCTATCCACTGGATTACTTAAAGAGATAGGAGTATTACATTTCTGTCCATATAAAATTTCAAAAGGATTAAATATGGATAATGTCTTATAATTATTATTATTAAGCAAATTCTACCAGATGCAAATAATCCTCCCATTTACTTGGCTGGTCTTTCATATACATTCTTAATAGATCTTCCAGTACTTAGTTTACCCTTTCAGTTTGTCCATATGTTTGAGGATGGAATGAAGTACTAAAATTTATTGTAGTGTTTAACCCTTTAAACAAAGATTTCCAAAATTTTCCTGTAAATTTAGTATCTTTATATGAGATTATGACTTTTGGTACACCATGCAATCGAAAAATCTGTTTTAGAAAGATATCAGTGATGTTTGCAGCTTTATAAGTAGTTTTAATAGGTATAAAGTGAGCTTCTTTTCTTAACTTATCGACAACTACCATGATAGAATCATTTTGATTCTGATTTCTAGGCAACCTAGTAATAAAATCTAGACTAATTATCTCCCATTTCCAGCTAGAAATGGGTAATGGCTGAAGCAATCCAGCTGGGTGTTGATGTTCAGTTTTCACCTGCTGACACTCAAAACACCTAGCAATATATTCTGCTACTTTAGTCTTCATATTTGGCCAAAAATACTCTTTTCTTAACATAGTTATAGTCTTTTGATAACCTAGATGACCTGAGTATGGATTTTTATGAATTTCATCCAGAATTAATAGCTTAACTTTAGGTACATACATTCTGTCTTTATACAGTAAAAATTCTTTTGCATTTAAACTGTAACCTTTACTGAAGCTTTCTATTGTATTTTCTTTAGTTTTAGCTTGTAAACTTTGGTAAATTTCATCTTGTTTTATTCCTTCTTTAAGCTGCTCATCCAAATCTGTAGCATAAGTGCTAATAGCTCCTACAAAATTGAGCCTTGCATTCCTACTTAATGCATCAGCAACGTTATTTTCTTTACCTTTTATGTGCTGAATTTCAAATCCATACTCACTTAAGAAAGCTAGCCAGCTAGCTTGTATGGCATTTAAATTAGGATGATCTAATAGATACTTCAATCCTTTATTATCAGTCATTAAAATAAATTTTCTGCCAATTAGGTGATGTTGCCACATCTTTAGAGCGTGTATAACATCTACTAATTCTAGATCATATGCTGCATAATTTTGTTCATGAACTTTTAACTTTCTAGACTCATATGCAATAACATGCCCTTCTTGAGTCAGAACACCGCCTAAGCCATCATTGCAGGCGTCAGTGCATACTACAAATTCTTTATTAGGATCAGCTATTCTTAAAATAGGTGCACTGGTTAATAAAGTTTTTAACTTTTTAAAGCTTTCCTCACATTTTTGATTCTAGTCGAACTTCATTCCCTTCTTCTGTGAGGAAGTTATCAAATTCGCAATCCTTGAAAAACCTTCAATGAATCTCCGGTAGTAACTGGTAATGCCCATGAAAGATCAAACATCCGTCACATCCTTAGGAACCGGCCAATCTTCGATTGCCCTTATCTTTTTCAGGATCTACTGAAATCCCTTCTTTGGTCACCACATGACCTAAGTACTGAATCTTATCTTTGAAGAAATCACATTTACTAAACATTGCGAAGAGTTGATGATCTCGCAACTCTTGCAAAACAATTTTTAGATGTTATTTATGTTCTTCTTCATTTTTTGAATATATTAGAATGTCATTGATAAACACGACCACAAAATTATCTAAATACTTATGCGTAACGTTGTCCACTAAACACATGAAAACAGCTAGGGAATTAGTAAGTCCGAATGGAATGACGACAAATTCGTAATGACCATATCTAGTTCTGAAAGCTGTCTTAAAGATGTCTTCATCTTTAATCCTAACTTCATGATATCCAGACCTTAAATCTATTTTTGAAAACACCGTGGCTTCGCGTAGTTGATCAAATAGATCATCAATGTGGGGCAACAGATATCCATTTTTAATGGTTATCTTATTTAACTAGTAGTAATCTATGCAAAGTCGCATGGTTCCATCCTTTTTCTTAATGAAGATGATAGGTGCCCCCCAAGGAGACAAACTTGGTCAAATATACTTTTTATCAATTAGTTTTTTTAATTGAGACTTTAATTCATTAAGTTCAACTATGTTCATTCGATAAGGGACCTTTGATCTAGGTACTGCACCCGGTACTAGCTCAATGGTGAAATCCAATTCCCTTTTTGGAGGTAATCCCAGAATTTCTTCAGGGAATACATCAACATATTCTCTTAAGACTGGTATGTCTTCCAATTTTATCTTATCTGTCTTAATTAGAATTTCCTCATCAGTTATTGTTACTACATAAGCTTTACATCCCTTCCTAACTACTCTCTTAAGCTGTAAAGCAGAAATCTGTCTTATAGTGGTTTTTCTAGGAATTCATGTCACACTTACTGGTTTTCCGTCACTATTTAAACATGTGAAGGTTTTATCATAACAATTTAGAATTAATCTATGTTGTTCTAACCAATCCATACTAATCAGCAAATCATAAGAACCAAGAGGAAATACATTAATCTTTACAACAGTTTCAAAATGATCCATAACTACTGCAAATTCTTTTACAAAACAAGTTACCTTTCTTTTAGCACCAGTGGCTAACTGAACCAACTAGGAATTTTCAAATTTTTCAAGAGGTAACTTACATTTTTATACCATTGTAGGTGCAATATAACTAAGAATAGCTCTTGGATCAATCAAAATAGTTACAGGGGTCTGATTTATCATACCTTCTACTTCCACCATGGAAGTCTGATATTCTACTTGTCGATTCTCCAAGGATGCGTTGATTCTAGGCATGGTCCTCACTAGCTCCCCAATGGTCATCTCCTCCTGTATGGTATGAATATTGATAATAGTCTTCTTCTGATTAGGATAGACTGAAGCAAAGTGTGGGCCATTACACTCCCAGCACTTTATCGGTTCTTTGCGCTCAAAGTTCTTGGTAAAATTTCCATCATTATTAGCAATTTCCTTACCCTTAGAATTATTCTGAGTGCTGGGTGAATTATTCTTATTTCCTTGGAAGTTATTATTATTAGGATAATTTCTGGCCTTATTGTTCTTAGAATTTCTGTTGGGCACAAAATCCTTCTTCTTTTGTTCATACTGGTTATTATTTTTCTTAGCTTTCCAGTTGGCCAAGCTTTCCTCATAGCTTCTTCCAAAGTCTTTGGATTTTCATATTCAATCTTTTCCTTAATATGATAAGGTAGATAGCTAAGGAATTGTTGTACCTTTGGTTTCTCATCTACAAGGTATGGCACATACCTAAGTAGACTTAAGAACTTGCTGTTCAGATCTTTCATTGTCATTGATCCTAGCTTCAGCTCATAAAATTCTTTTTCTCTCTCCTCATAATATTGTTCAGACATAAATTTCTTTTTAAAGTACCTCTTAAAGGTACTCTAGTTTACATTTTTCTCTTTTATTCCCTTAACACTTTTCAAGTCCTGCCACCAAATGTTAGCCTTTCCTGAGAGGTTATAGATAGCCATTCTACCCTTTAACTGGTTAGAATAGTTATATACTTGGAAGTACTTATTCATCCCAGATAACCAGGATTACACTTCCTCCCCCTTCTCAGTCTCTCCATTGAAGGTTGGTGGTTTTATCTTTTTGAATTCCTTGGAAATTTTGTCTTAGGGTTTGTATTTACTCTTTTTAGTGTACTGATTATCATCACTACTATCACTAGTAGAATGGTAATTTTGTTGTTCACCAAACAACTCAGAAGATGAACTGATTTCATCTTTTGTATGCTTCATCTTTTTAGATTTACATTGATGACTCGTATCTTCTGATTCAGTTCTTCTACCCCTACCCTCAGTTTGAAACCTTTATGTTAGGATCTAATTCAGCTCCTCCTAAGCCCTCAGAATCCTTTCATTTTCTCGTTTTACAGACTCCATTTTAGATTTTAGGTCTTTTACAGTTTGTAATAGTTCTGAGGAATTCGTAGTTAAGTCCTTTGGTATAGGATCTCTTGATAAGTTTCCTGGTTCAGTAACTGGAGATTCCTCCTCTGTATATTCTTCTATCCTTTCCATACCTATTTGTTAAACTTCAAAAACAATTTCTCTGATTGAATAACATTTAAAAGAAAATACGCCAGCATAATAATTCAATTTACTATTTCATAACAAGCTAGTTGGTCTTCATCAAGGCCTAGTGTTTGAACCTTGCGCTCTGATACCACATGTCAAAACCCCAAATTTTCACAAAAATTTAAAATTTTGAAATAACATAAAATGCTGAAACTGCGGTTTACTAACAGCTACAGGTTAGCAACAAAAGAAACAGTTAAAAGATTAGTATTACATAATATCAATTATGTTAAAACAACAGTTTACTTTTTGTAACAATATTAAGTTTAACTTGCACCTTGTTTCTATTTTGAGTTTACTGATGAGTTTTCTTTTGACAAGTAGGTGGAAACTGACTTTGAAATCCTGGGCTTACTTAGCATTTTTTCTAACGCAGAAAGATTACTTGTTCTTATAGGTTTACAAGTATGAATGATCGAGTAACATTTTTAATTTCATAAAGTATCCAGTAGTGTTTCTATCTGCAAAAATAATAAGCTTAGTAACTAAGCTGCTATGTTTCAAATGAACTTCCATGAGGTAAAAACAATTTATTTTCTTCAGTTGTTCTTGTAAACGAATTTTAGATGATTGAGTTTCTTTCTTTAATGTATGTAGCGATAGTAAAACTACTTTCTGTGTCTCTAGACTTGTAATCTTAGTTGCTTGATAACTTATACTTTAATAAGTATTACTTGCAACATTATACTATCGTACTTTGGGTTATTATACATTATCATACCACTCATTTGAGTTTCAAGTTTCTCCATATTTATCTTCTTACAGCCTGTAAACTTTTGACATTAAGTTGATTTGGTGTAAAAACAATAGTGTCTTTTCACAAGAAAACGTTGTGGTATACTTCTCTTAAATATATGTCAAACCATGAGGTTCTATTGATTATAGATTTTGAGTAGGACCAATCCATTCTAAATCTTTTTATTCTATAATACTTTCCTTGTATTAGGATTACTGTTTACCAACAGTTTCTAAGTTGGTGTTCCTATAATAATAACCTTCTATCTTGTGCTAAGTGTCAATTATTTTATGTAAGCATAAAATCATTTTACTAAGTATATAGACTTGGTAATTTACCAGCAAAAAGCCATGTTGAGAAACAACCAAATACTATTAAAAGTATAATCCCAAATGGACTATGTAAAGGAGCTCAATTTATCTCTTTTACCATACTAGCCATCTTTATTGTTTATTTCCAATCAATCGTTGGTTCTACATATATGAATTAAAACATTCAATTCTGTCATTAAAATGAAGCTCCTAAACAAGTTTATACAATATTGATCTTGTAAAGAATTCATAAATCTAATCTTTTATTGTGCTAATCAACTTTTATCATAATTTCCACTAGAGTTGTGGGTTTAGAGGAGTCTAGCCTTGTGTTGACCATAATGTATATGGAAACGTAGAATTATATAGTTATTCAAATATTTGCACAAATTAACTTGGACCTTACATTAAACAAATCATTATTATATTTTAACATTGACAAACATGGTAATCTTAATGTTCATATTATAATATTGTCATTGGTAAATGATTTGATGAATCATTTCCATCCCAAACTGATTGGTTTATGAGTAAAGGATTTTATTTTATAAAACATATATAAACAATCATAATAGTTTTCGAACTATATGATTACTATGTCTTTGATTTATCAATGATCCAAGGTTTGTTGTTATATAAAGCCCAAACAACATTATGTTATACATGTATTATGTGAACGATGAAATTTATAAATGATTGATCAGCATTATTTGTTCATGAATCAATGTAAATTATTGGCATGCCGGTGACTATAAAGCTTCGACCCATGCATTGTTTAATTTTTCCAATGGGCATGTGGACTTCTCCTGTCCATGCATTAGCAATATAAATTCCTTGTAAACCTACTCTTTTTCATTTCCCTTCATAGTTCTCGAGCCTTCGGGATGCTCTGCAACCATTCTCATGGACTCCATGTTACCCTTCTAGTTGCTAGTTGTGTTCAGTGTCTTGGTTTAAATCATTTCTTCCTCCTCCATCCGGTCTCAAACTATTTCTATGTACTGTAAGTCTTATCTTTGTGAGGGTTTGTTGGGAGTTGTGGTATAAGGCTTACGGCCTCTATGTGGCTCCTTGCTTGTTCATTACAGAGATAGGTTTAATATTTGCTTGCTGCTAGTTAAAGCACTGCCCTCGTCGTAGGGTTTGAGAGTTACATTTTCACACCTTGCTTGTTGGTGACAGCTCTAGCTTCATTGTCTAGCTCTCTCGTGGCTATTCCCATACTTTTTCTTGCTACTACTGTCAATGTAGCTTATACATGAGTCCCTGTCGTCTCTGTCACTACGAAAATGAAGGTTTGGCTTCTTGTTGTGTTGGTTGCGGTGCTGCTATTCCTTTGTCGCTCCTTAAGCTTCACTTCTAGGTAATGTATACATTTGAGGAATTTTAAGACTAGAATTTGTTTTCAGTATAATAGTTTTAAAAGCAGATTTTAAATAAACTTTGGTTTTTATCTTTGCAGGTGACAGTTCGTCTTTGGCAGAAAACACTGTACAAAGGACTGACGCTCTGGCTACAGGTAAGCCCTGGTTATCAAATGACATTCCCTGCTTGTGCAGTCCTTAGGGGATAGTTTCTAGTTGGAAAGTTACCACATGGTTGTTACCCAGTATTGGGTTATTGTTCTTCAAATTACTAGTTTGGTTTTTGTTAAACCCTTGCTTAGAGCAAGGTCCTCCGGCTCAAGCCGTGATTTGTAAATATTTGTTTCTCTTTTTTGTACAATGTTTAATTTTAAAGCCTTTACGGCCTATCAAACAATACACAGTTTCTTTTAAAGCATGAATATTAACCTTTGAGCTCGGACTCAGTTTATCATTTAGCTCTTATGGTGATTTTGTAAACTAGGGTTTTTACCCTATTTGCCTGTATAATAGAAATTTTGCTGTATATTGTTTATTTTGCATTAGTAAGATTGTTAATGGTTTCAAGAATGTTATACCATCATATTATAATTATTTACTTACAGGCTCAGATATTCGAGCTAGGGCTTCCTGTAGGTAACCTGTGTGTAAAATAATTTCCTCAATTATTCTTAAAGTTTTAGTTACTTAATTTTATTGATTTAATTATTGTTGCAGGTATATAATGAGTTATATTACCATAGTTGTCTTTTCACTTTCCTTAAGGACTGTAATAATCTACAACAGTTTAGTTGTTTAATAATAAATAATCCAAATACTTGCATTATCATTTAAATGATTATCATTTACATATATTGTTGTTATTAGCATTTCGACCCTATACTTTCTTTTACAAGTAAATTTTGTTTATAATAGTTAAAAGAATTAGTTCTTTTATAAATAACATTTATTAATGTTAGTTATTATCGTATTCTAGTTGTTTATTAAATAAAATACAGGTAGGGTTATTAAATTTCTTTGATAAGATTTTCATAAACTCTGTACTTAATTTGTCCTTTAGAAGTTAATTATGTTAATAACACACTACTTAAGGTTCGAATATTTGTAGATATAGTCAGTTATTATTAACAGTAAATAAACTAAATATATTAGACTTAAATCTTTACTTAGCAGAATAAAATAAGTGTTTTATCTGAGTTATTTCTACTGCCTCTGTTACAGGTTAATAGTATAATTACAAAATAAAGTATTGTGTAAGAATAATAACTTATCTACTTGAACAACTTATTAATATAATAAACTTGCTACCTGTAAAGTATTATGGTTATTTCTTTTCTAGCAATCTTACAACAACAATCTAGTTAAACAATAAACCTAACTAAACCGGTTAATGTTCTTTTCTGATAACAAGCTACATACAGAAATAGATTACTATGATATTATGAAATGCATAATACATTTATTCATTTCAGATTTCTATCATATCGTTCATCTATTTTAAAATACACTGCTTGTGCTGGAGTATGGTATGGTCCTTCCAGATGTGGAAAAACACAGGTTAGGATTTTTCTTCATAAATTTCAAATTCAGTTTTTTTCAATAAACTAAAATATTACTAACTCTATCAGTTCACAACTAAACATTTAACATTCATTAAATAGTCAGTCTCATATTTAACCATTTAACATAGTAAAACAAAAACACTGTAGAACCTGATTAAGTTGGACAACAACAACATTAGGAGGCCGTTCCTCCCTACCAACTCCTGGATAACGCTCAAAAAACGTCTCCTCAGGACCCCCAAGCCTGTTCTTGGTCTCCTTAGCTGAGAAATGGTGGAGCAAGAAAACAATAGACTAGTCCAATGACTCAGTAATGATTCTACACTCAGCAGTAAGATCCTTCAGCTAAAAATCTACACTAGATCACTCAGTAGTTTAATCCCCTCAAACACTTTCCACAAATTCCCTTGCCATTGAATTCTTTGAAGTTCATTCACCTGAATTATCACTTCCCTCGAATGAGCAACCTCAGCTCTCTTCAATGGGAATTTTATAAATATTACCTAGGTCTTTTGGGCCAGTTGTTATTAATTAAGCCACCTGCTCTGATCCCACTTTCTTGGGGGATCATGACCCCAAATGTAGGGAGGTTGGAACCTGCAATAGTTGGAAGTGTTTGAGGATGCTGCCATTTTTCTATTTGCTCTCCACCTAGTCTCCTCCACCAACTAGACCAGTAAACACTCTTTTAACAGCTCTCCTAAGTTGTTGTCTCCACTTTTATTTATTTATAATTAAAATATTCAGAATTACATTCAATATCCTTGACTCTGTTGAGTCATCATTTACAACTTAGCATAAAATTTAACATAATGTCTTGAAATAAAATCAAATAAGATAATATTATTTTTGCAAAATTGGGGCATGTGACAACATCCTTCCATCAACCCCGTTCCCATTAACCTCCCCCATCTCTTAAAACCCCCCTTCCATCCATCAACCCCCTCCATCCACACCTACCATTCCATCCACCCCCCCTACATCCACAACTTCCCTCCCATCCACCCTCTGCCCTCCACCCATCCATGCCCTTCCATTCACCCTTCCCTCCCCACCCATCTCCCAGCATCCCCATTTCCCTTTCTAGGGAATTTCCTCTATTATACATCGATTAAGGGGTATATCTCTACATATTCCTACCACCCTATCTTCCATTCCATTCCACATTTCCTTGCATAGTTGCACCCACCACTGCAGTGACTATTGTACCACCCATCATAGCTACATCTACAATGGTTGCATCTACAATTTCTATAACTACATCCAAGCCTACCCCCACGACTACATCGCAACAAGCTATCCATTTAGCTACACACAACTAACCATGGAAACTTAATCTCATAAGCCTTATTAAAAATAATAAAATGTTCATTCTCCACAATTAGCTGTTGTCTTATAAATTCCAAAGAAAAAACTCTAGGGGTCAAGAATGCTGGTAAGATATATGGCTCATGAGAAAAACAATACACCCCAATTATAGTATGTTGTTCTAACAGAAACCAGTCACCTATTTTTCTATCTGGAGCAAATTGCAAAGCCTCCTGCATCTCTTGTAACACTCTAGGGAATTTATTCTGAAATAATACTCTATAGAATTCTGCCATCAAAAGGTTCATGTATTTGAAAAAATCAGTACTAATTTCTGCAGTAAGTACCATCTCTAAAAATTGCATGTTTCCTCATTAAGAAAATTGAAACATTCTAATCAGGTATGACTGGAGCCTAAAGTGTCTGGTAGTGTGAAATTCACTAGTGTCACATCCCCTTTCCTCCGACCAGCAAAGAGGACGTGATCCATGACTTAAACCGCTTGGGCTAAGAGCCCCATGAACATGCATATGAATAAATATTTGCATAAACAGAATGTTTAAACATACACACATGAACATATGTATGCATAAATGCAATCATCTTTCATACATAGCAGAAACATCATACATTTAAGCAAGCATTCATTCAACATGTTCATTTCATGTTATTAACAAAAAAGATAGTTACAGAAGTAAAATTAGTCAAGGCCACTTATCTTATGAAATTTTCCTCCGCAACCAGCTACGTTGCTGCAGCGTTCCACCCAACCATAGGCTAGCGTGCTCCTTAATCTCTCAGCAGCGCTGCCACCCCCGAGCTGGGCATGATTCTCCAAGGAATAAGGGAACTAGCAGGCTTACACATAGCCAGGGATATACAAAACACAGCCAAGCCAACACAGTTGGGTTTATCAGGCCATTAAGGAGTTGTGAAAGGCTCATTTCTAAGCTAGTGAGCTCATTACAGAGCCAAGGACACCTACACCAGAATTAGCCTAACCTCCAAGACACCCATCCACACCCAACACAAGGAATCAGTCCCTTCTCTGCTACACAATCCCTCAGGCCCTGCATTCCCTTCCAGTGTTATTCAGGGGTGATGGATAAGAAGGCCAGCCCTCTAGATCTGTCTGTGTGGTTCCAGCCACCAGGTTTATCAAGCAAGACTAAGCCCACATCCCTGCTCCCAACCCAGTCCGAAGACCAACCATTGCTCTCTGGCAATTAATTTTGCTATCATGGCTCAAACAGGGAAAAACGAATTACACATCCCTAAAAGCACAGCAGCAAACAAAACTACATCAGGGGAAAACACCACAGCTCCAAAACGCATCAGCATACACATTACCAATGACGTGGGAAGCAACGACCCATTTTGCACAACCAATGCTGCTGGGAAAACATATGAAGACCATAATGCAGACGAATTTACAGTCTCATGACCAGTGTGTGAACAGCCACAGTGCAAACCCCACAAATCTACCCATGAGTAATGGACGGAGCCCCACCATTCCCAAATCCACAGGGGAAAACTACTGTGTGGGTAAAATCTAGGAAAACCGTGTGCGTGAAGATGAAAAACGGGGAAAAATCCTCTATGCGTGAGAAGAATAACGAATCGGCAATGGTGAATAGCAATCAGAGCACAGGGAGGACATGAAATTGCAGTGCGTGGGTGTTCAGCAACTCGTGGAGCCAAGAAAAATGTCTGCCTGAGACCAAAACTGCCCAGAGCCTGTGCGTGAGGAGGATCAGACAAAATTGTGGTGAGAGTGGAATTTTCTGTGTGAGTGAAGGGTGCGTGAAGGTTTTCCTTCCATTCTGAATTCAACTAAGGGTGGAGTGTGCGTGGAGGCATGGACTGATAGTCCTGCCACCCCACTCCCAAAACAATTAACTGCCATAACTTCCCTCAGCTGCCAGCAGAAATTATTAATTGAAAGTGGTTGGGTAGACAAGAAAGGTGACACATGGGTATTTTCCCTCATTAGCCAAGGTTTAACAAATTCCCCCACATCCCTATCCTTGGGAAAATCATGCCCCCTTTCGATTTAGTTGTTGCGACCGTAGCTGGTTGTGTTCATTTTATTAATTATAGATGCATATTTACATGATGACAAACTTAATATATGCCGCATGTTCCGATATACCATCGGTGACAATTTAAATCCCAAAACATGGCATAACTGATCAATGGTGGGGCCCTATCCTTTAGCTCCACACCATGATCATTACAATATATACATCATGTACATCTAATGCAACGGGGTCAAAACCGGGGTGTTACATTCCCCTGCCCCTTCAATAGCACTGTCCTCAGTGCTTTACAAAATTGAACAAAATGCTACACTAGCATCGCCTCAGTGCTCCGCGGAATTGAACAAAAATGGATGTGCCAATCGCATGGCATCCTCCAGCTCCCATGTAGCCTCTTCAGGTCCGTAGTGCTCCCATTGCACCTTTACCTGCCCTATGGCTCGGTTCCGGAGCACTTTTACCTTCCTGTCGAGGATGCGCATCGGCTCGATTCAGAACTCTCCCTCGGGTTCCACCTGAATCAAATCCCAATTTATCACATGGTTAGGATCATGTACATATCTCTTAAGCAAAGAAACATGAAAAACATTATGAGCCCTAGTGCTAGCAGGAAATGCAAGTCTATATGCAACTGGCCCTATTCTTTCAAGCACTTCAAACGGCCCACAGTATCTTGGTGACAACTTGGCACAACTTCCAAGCTTCAAGGAACTCTTCCTTGCCCTCACTCTGAGGTAAACATGATCCCTAACACTGAACTCCCTCTTCACCCTATGCTTATCTGCATAGATTTTTTGTCTGTCCTGTGCTGCTTTTAGCTTCTGCCTGATCTTTACAACCTCTTGCTCCATTTCCTTGAGCATTTCTAATCTAAGCACAATCCTGTTCACCGGATTATCCCAAGTCACTGGTGTCCTACACCTTCTTCCATACAAAGCTTCATATGGACTCATCCCCAAGGATGCTTGATGCCCATTGTTATAAGCAAACTCTACCAAGTGCAAGTAATCTTCCCACTTGGTTGGTTTGTCCATCACGTACATGTGAAGCATATCTTCAAGCACCTGATTAACTCTCTCTGTCTTCCCATCTGTCTGAGGATGGTATGTAGTGCTGAAGTTTAGCTTCGTACCCAAATCTGCAAACAACCCCTTCCAAAAGTTGGAAGTGAACTTGACATCCCTGTCAGATACTATTGCCTTCGGCAATCCATGCAATTTGAATATCTCCTTCATGAAGATCTTTGCAATGTCACCAGCCTCATACGTAGACTTCACTGGTATAAAATGTGCCGCCTTAGTCAACTTGTCTACCATAACCATGATGGAATCATGTTGTCTCCAAGTCATCGGCAATCCTATAATAAAATCCATGGAAATAACTTCCCATTTCCATTCTGGAACTGGCAAAGGCTGCAACAAATCTGCAAAATGTTGATGCTCAACCTTTACCTGTTGACATTTCATACACCTTGAAATGTACTCAGCCATGTCCTTTTTCATTCCTGGCCAGAAGTACTGCTTTCTGGCTGTAGCGATTGTCTTCTGATATCCTGGGTGACCAGAATACGGAGCTTGATGGATTTCATCCACGACAACTCTCCTCAAATCTGCTACATCTGGGATATAAATTCTACCTTTATAATTGAGAATTCCATCTTCTTCCAATTTATATCTCTCATACCTCCTCTCAAGACTTTGCTGCTGCAATTTGTCTTTTACCTACTCATACAATTCATCTTCAGCAACATGATTAACAATCTGCTGCCTCAAATCTGATTGGAAAATACTAAGAGATGCCACATGCATTTCTTGCATTTTCCTGCTGAGCGCATCAGATACCTTATTCTATTTTCCCTTTATGTGCTTGATTTCAAAATTAAACTCACATAAAAACTCCAGCCATCTTGCTTGCCTAGCATTCAGAGTAGGCTGATCAAACAAATACTTCAATCCACAATGATCTGTTCTGAGCTCAAATCTCATGCCCATCAAGTAATGTCTCCACATCTTGAGAGCATGTACTATGGCTGCAAGCTCTAGATCATGAGTTTCATAGTTCTTCTCATGCTCCTTCAGCTTTCTTGACTCATAACATATCACGTGGTTGTCTTGCATAAGGACTCCTCTAAGCCCTTGTCCACATGCATCGGTACACACCACAAAATCTTTCTCTGGATCGGCAACCTTCAATACTGGTGCACTGGTGAGAAGATTCTTCAGCCTCTGGAAACTTTCTTCACACTTCGATGTCCATTCGAATTTCATCCCTTTCTTTTGCAAAGAAGTGATGGCATGTGCAACTTTGGAGAATCCCTCAATGAATCTCCTGTAGTATCCTGCAAGTCCCATGAAAGATCTTACATCTGTCACATTTCTTGGAGTAGGTCAATTCATAATGGCTTCAATCTTTTCAGGGTCCACAGATATACCCTCCTTTGAGATAATGTGACCCAAATACTGAATTCTATCTCTATAGAAGTCACACTTACTCAGTTTTGCATACATCCGATGCTCCCTAAGCAAATTTAATGTCAATCTCAAGTGCTCTTCATGCTCTTCCTCATTCTTAGAGTAAACAAGGATATCATCAAGGAAAAGAAGAACAAACTTGTCCAAATACTTGCTGAAGACGCTATTCACAAGGCACATAAATGTAGCTGGTGCATTGGTGAGGCCAAATGGTACCACTACAAACTCATAATGTCCATACCTTGTCCTGAAGGTTGTCTTATGAATGTCTTCGTCCTTGATTCTCACCTGATGGTAACCAGACCTCAAGTCAATCTTGGAAAATACCTTTGCTCCTCTCATTTGATCAAAGAGGTCATCAATCCTAGGCAAAGGATATTTATTATTCACGGTAACCTTGTTCAACTGTCTATAATCAATGCATAACCTGAGTGTACCATCTTTCTTCTTGACAAACAGAACCGGCGCTCCCCAAGGAGACACACTCGGTCGAATATACGTCTTTTCCAACAACTCTTGCAGTTGCATCTTCAATTCTAACATCTCCGGTGTACTCATCCTATAGGGTTCCTTGGACACTGGTGCTGCTCCCGGCACAAGTTCAATTGTGAAATCAATGTCCCGCTTTGGAGGAAGCCCTGGAATCTCATAAGGAAACACATCCCTGAATTCCTGTAACACCTGATAGTCCTCCAACCTAGGAGTTTCATTTCTCGTTTCCTCCAAAATATGAGCTGCATACAACTGGCAACCCTTCCTATAGAACTTCTTTAACTGCATTGCCGAAACCTTCCTCACTAAGATTACCTTCAGGATACCTTTCACAACTACTAGGTTTCCTTCTTCATTCATGCATTCAAAAGTTTTATTGTAACAATCAAGCTTCACCCTGTGAGCTTCTAACCAATCCATCCCAATGAGAACATCATAGGAACCAAGCGGTAGAACATTCAGATCTACACACGTGACCAATCCATTGATGACCAATGGACATTTCTCTACCACTTCACTAACCTTTCTCTTAGTTCCAGTGGCTAGTTGAACTAACCAAGACTTCCTATGCTTTACTTTCTTAAAAGAACAAATTTCCACCACTCTAGGATTAATGTAACTATGCGTAGAACCAGGGTCAATCAAGATAGAAACAGATTGCTCAACAATCTTACCTGCTACTTCAACTACAGTTAACTGGTGATCTGCCTGGCGGTCCTCCGGTGCTGCATAGATCCTAGGCACTGTCCTTGCTACTTGACCCACTGTTTCTGCTTCTTGAACATTATAAGCTGGCCTTGCACTCTCATTCTCGAGTGGACAATTTCTACGCATGTGGGGTCCTCCACATTTCCAACATTGAAGTGGCCCTCTATTCTGTTGTGGATCTTTAGGCTTTTCTCCTGTCACTCCAACTGGCTTACTCGCAGCTTGAGATGGCGTCTTCTGCTGATTCCTGAAGCTAGAAGGTTTGAAACCTTTCTTCCTTTGGTCAAACTTCTCATTCTTCTTGTCCTTCCATGCCTTATGGTAATCCGGCTTACCTTTGCTTTGCTCATAGTAATACTTAGCTTTTCTTATTGCTTCTTCAAGAGTTCTAGGCTCGTAAAACTCAATCCTATCTTTGTAAGACTGAGGTAATCCACTCAGAAAATGCTGGACCTTCACTTTTTCATCTCGGATGTACCGGACATACCTCAACAGCTCTAAAAAATTATTTGCATATTCTTCCATGGTCTGTTGTCCCAATCTCAGCTCATGGAACTCCTTAATCTTGTCATCATAATACCTGTCAGAGAGGTATTTCTACTTAAAATACTTCTTGAACTGCTTCCACTTCAGTCTTCTTTCACTGATCCTCTTTACTTGCTTGAAGTGTTCCCACCAAATGGATGCTCTTCCATTCAGGTTGAATATGGCAACTCTTTCCTTCATGTTTCCCGAATAATCATGTACTTGAAAGTACTTCTTAATACCAAGAAGCCAAGCTTCAGCCTCTTGTCCTATCTTTACCTCACCATCAAACATAGGAGGTTTAGCTTTCTTAAATTCGTCACGAGAGCAATCCCTATGGTGTATCTTTCTCTTTCTTTTATGAGAAGAAGAACTGGAATCCTCGCTGGATTCTTCAGAATCAGATGTTCCACTAGAAGTTCTTCTCCTTCTCCTAGTACTGCTCTTACTGCCTTCTGGTCTTGTTGTACCTCGACTAGAGTCTATCTTTCTCTGCAAGTCCATCAAACTCTGGAACATTGCAGCATTCAATTGATGCTGCTCTACCTGGGCTTTAATCAAGCTTCTCATAGTGGCTGCAACATTTGACGGTGTCTCTTGGAACCTCCTTCCATTAGACTCAATGTCATCATTTCTATTTCAGGCATTTTCTCCCATGGCATCTTCTGCTCTCTCGTAAGAATCCTGAGCATCATACCCATCCTGGGTTCTCATACTGAACCACCCCTTACTTATCAAACCGCATTACCTGGAATACTGCCCTTGAGGGTAACTATGATTCTGCAAACGTGTTAACAACACAAATGTTAGATGCATACATTGATACAAATCAACATTACTTACCTTCTCTTGGAATAATCATAAAATAACAAATTTTCCCAACATAGCATTTCTTCCTCAAGGAATGACTGTCTGAAGGGGACGACGGGGGTCAAGGGGGCTTGCCCACTACAGGGCGGGTCGAGGGCAGTGCCCTCGTTTTTTTTTTGTAAATTATTGGTTTTCCTGCAATCTGGCGCATAAGATTGCTGCCTCTTTTCTCATTTTGACCCTGAAATTTCACTGAAAAACAGTCAAAAATCCCACTGGAAAATAGTAAAAATCTGCTGGAAAAATCTCCCGAAAACTCAAATTTTCCCCTTACACAGAATCAGATCTCATTCCACTATTCCTTCCGCTGAATCGGCTCCTCTTTCCATTCTTTCTTCCGCAGAATCAGCTCTCGGAACACTTTCTCTTCCGACGTCCGCTCTTACTTGGAGAAATATCAACGTCGGGTGTCAGCTGACTTCTAACATCGGAAGCCAAATGGCTTTGGCTTCCGCAACGACGGCTCACCAAAGTATGAATCCTTCCGATTGGCACTTACAGAGAACTATTTTAACATCGGACGTCGGTGGACTTTCGAGTCGAAAGCTTTGGTGTTTTCGCTTCTGCAACATCGGCTGACAAAACAATTTCTCTTCCAACTGGTAGCTGTTTACTTAGAAAATTTCCACTTCGGACGTCGGCGGTCTTTGCACATCGGAAGCCAAATGACTTTGGCTTCCGCAACGGCGACACACCAAAGGCCAAATCCTTCCGATGACCGCTCTTTACTTGGAGAATTTTCAACTTTTAAGACGTCAGCAATCTTTCTGGATCGGAAGCCTTAATGCTTCCGCTTCCGAAATGGTGGATGGGAGGACTTCTAACTCTTCCGCAACGGTGGAAGCCTTTCCGCTAGTGGTCCAACTGTCCCATACTTAGCCAAATTTTTGAAATTTTTGTTGTCTTCAAATTTCCTAATTGCTGCTAGGCAGAAGGCAATTCTGCTTCTGTCACTGCATCTTCTTGGCCCATAGAGGTCCATTGCTGCAACCATGGGCTCCAATACCATACTGTCACGTCCCCCTGCCTCCGACCGGCGAAGAGGATGTGATCCATGACTTAAACCACTTGGGCTAAGATCCCCATGAACATGCATATGAATAAATATTTGCGTAAACAGAATGTTTAAACATATACACATGAACATATGTATGCATAAATGCAATCATATTTCATACACATCGGAAACATCATACATTTAAGCAAGCATTCATTCAACATGTTCATTTCATGTTATTAACAGAAAAGATAGTTGCAGAAGTAAAATTAGTCAATGCCACTTATCTTATGAAATTTTCCTCCGTAACCAGCTACGTTGCTGCAACGTTCCACCCAACCATAGGCCAACGTGCTCCTTAATCTCTCAGCAGCGATGCCACCCCCGAGTTGGGCATGATTCTCCATGGAATAAGGGAACTAGCAGGCTTACACATAGCCAGGGATATACAAAACATAGCCAAGCCAACACAGTTGGGTTTATCAGGCCATTAAGGAGTTGGGAAAGGCTCATTGCTAAGCTGGTAAGCTCATCACAGAGCCAAGGACACCTACACCAGAACTAGCTTGACCTCTAAGACACCCATCCACACCCAACACAAGGAATCAGTCCCTTCTCTGCTACACAGTCCCTCAGGCCCTGCATTCCCTTCCAGTGCTATTCAGGGGTGATGGAGAAGAAGGCCAGCCCTCTAGCTCTGTCTATGTGGCTCCAGCCACCAGGTTTATCAAGCAAGACTAAGCCCACATCCCTGCTCCCAACCCAGTCCGAAGACCAACCATTACTCTCTGGCAATTAATTTTGCTATCACAGCTCAAACAGGGAAAAACGAATTACACAGCCCTAAAAGCACAGCAGCAAACAAAACTACATCAGGGGAAAACACCACAGCTCCAAAACGCATCAGCATACACATTACCAATGACGTGGGAAGCAATGACCCATTTTCCACAACCAATGCTGCTGGGAAAACGTATGCAGACCATAATGCAGACGAATTTACAGTCTCACGACCAGTGCGTGAATAGCCACAGTGCAAACCCCACAAATCGACCCATAAGTAATGGACGGAGCCACACCATTCCCAAATCCGCAGGGGAAAACTACTGCGTGGGTAAAATCTAGGAAAACCCTGTGCATGAAGATGAAAAACGGGGAAAAATCCTCTGTGCGTGAGAAGAATAACGAACCAACAATGGTGAAGAGCAAACAGAGCACAGGGAGGACGCGAA
Organism: Pseudotsuga menziesii; assembly: GCA_001517045.1. Classification (NCBI taxonomy): domain Eukaryota; kingdom Viridiplantae; phylum Streptophyta; class Pinopsida; order Pinales; family Pinaceae; genus Pseudotsuga; species Pseudotsuga menziesii. The sequence continues at coordinate 48,237 of LPNX010495818.1, read as the reverse complement.
ATTGCAGTGTGTGGGTGTTCAGCAACTCCTGGAGCCAAGAAAATGTCTGCCTGAGACCAAAACCACCCAGAGCCTGTGCGTGAGGAGGATTAGACAAAATCGTGGTGAGAGTGGAATTTTCTGTGTGAGTGAAGGGTGCGTGAAGGTTTTCCTTCCATTCTAAAGTCAACTAACTGTGGATTGTGCATGGAGGCATGGACTGACAGTCCTGCCACCCCACTCCCAAAAAAATTAACTGCCATAACTTCCCTCAGCTGCCAGCAGAAATTATTAATTGAAAGTGGTTGGGTAAACAAGAAAGGTGACACATGGGTATTTTCCCTCATTAGCCAAGGTTTAACAAATTCCCCCACATCCCTATCCTTGGGAAAATCATGCCCCCTTTCGATTTAGTTGCCACGACCGTAGCTGGTTGTGTTCATTTTATTAATTATAGATGCATATTTACATGATGACAAACTTAATATATGCCGCATGCCCTGATATACGATCGACGACAATTTAAATCCCAAAACATGGCATAACTGATCAATGGTGGGGCCTTGGCCTTTAGCTCCACACCATGATCATTACAATATATACATCATGTACATCTAATGCAACGGGGTCAAAAAAGGGGTGTTACAACTAGCTGAGAATGGATGGCTTCAACTAGGAATTCATCATATTTAAGGAAAAGGGGTTGATGAATCCGTGACTTTGACTGTCTCCTACTTATTTTGAAAAATAGACTCATTAACAGCTTAGGGACAAATATGTATGTATCTAAACTTAAAAATTGAATCAACATTGAAACAACTAGTTTGGACTCTTCATTAAACATGTTGATATCCTAGGGAAATGGTTGGTTAGCAAGGGATACATCAGTTCTAAAGCATCTGGAGAAAAAGTGTTGTTTCTCTTCAATGGTTACATGCCTAAATAACTGAGTATGGTCTTCTTCTACAAACTATTCTCGGCTCTAGGTGAATTAAGGAAAGAGTGCAAGATAATCTCAAACAACAAGGGAATTTACAAGGAAAAGGATTTTGGTTTTAGCAGCATCCATTATTACTCTCTTAGAGGAGGAGTAATTTGATGCACATCAGTCGATAAAATATTGGAAATTTTGGGTTTGGTCACGGGAAAAAATGATAAAAATGAGACTAGAATACACCATGCAGGTCAATGCCTTGGTATTTGAAGGATTCTAACTTGGTTTCTAGTTGGTGAACAGGGCCAAAGGACATAATATTGTTGAAAATTCATCCATCTCTATCTTCGAAAACCTCTTCCAATTTCTAAAACTCTAAGACTTGTATCTCAACGGCATTTCTGCTATCGATTTTCAAATATCACTAAGTGGGTGAAAACGTTGCCTACCAGGCATATTGAAGGCTTGAAAGATAGTTTTCCAACTTCGATTTTTCCACGTAGAGATGATTTTTTCTTCCAATTCACAAAATTAAAAATAACCATTAAACATGTGTTCCTCCCTTTTATCATATTCTCGAAATGGTGGTTTTGGAATCAAGGAAAGTGGTTTTATCCTACCACTTTCTTCTAGCGAAACCCAACACTATCTGCCATGTGTAAGGTGGTATATTTTCCATTGGGGAATGTTATTTTAACCTCCATCGATGTCATGATATCCAAGATATTTATATCCATATATTTAATCCAACTCCCACTTGAACCGTTGATCTTAATTTCCCTTTAATTTTAACCTTTTTTATTTCACTGCATAATACCTTATCTAACTATCATGAATTTTCCCCTATAGGATCATTTATCTACCACATATTTACTTGATATTCATCACAAACCATTGATTCCATTTATCCTTTAACCATTACCTTTATTTTCCATTGTGCCATGATTTTTAATTTAGTGCGCAACTTCCTCTAGAAGATCACCTAATAGTCATCGATCTCATCCACCTGCTATCCTGACCATTCATCAAATATGGTATTTAATCATTTCACTAATCTTCAATTCATCATTGATCGTGCAAGTTCTCCCAGCAGATCCCATCTATGTTGTTGATCTCATTCATCTTACATATTCACTGTTGGTTCAGGTTGCCTTTTAAACTTTCCGCTAATTCTTAATCTTCCTTTTACCATGCATCATCATACAATAGATTTCATGTCCATCGTCGATCACGTTTTCCTTTTTCCTCCACCGTGGATCTATAAGTTTTGTTAAGCCTTTTTGTCGATCACCAACTTTACTTTTCCTTACAACTTTTGGTAGCAAATCTATTTCTCACCATATATATTTCCACCTTAAGATCTTGATCATCAAAGTTTTAAAACATTTACAATAAGAACCTTTCATTCATTTAGTCTCCATTGTATCATCCACGGTCATATTAGAAAATTTTCAAAACTTTAGTTCTTGATTTAAACTTGCTCTTTCTTTTCACCTGCAAGCTAAAATGGTGCTAACAACTGGCTTCAACTGGGGATGCTATCCTCCCCACGAGGTAACAAAGAACCTGCAAACTAGTGCCAATATCATTCTCTATACAACATTTCTTCAAAAACTAAAAACTCTAATATATTTTTCTTTTGCTGTAAGTAAATCAAAGAAAATGAAAATTTGTAAGATCTTGGGGCCTTCTCTTTGGGATTCAAATCCTTCAACTTTCCATCTGTACTCATTTTTCGATAAAAACAAATATACACAACTAATATACAAAGTACCTCCATCCTCAAGACAAGTAATGTTTTAGAAATCTTCCATTAACAGGGCCTTCTTTAAGTTGAATCTCATTTTGACTCTGTAGAATAATAGAATTATCCCATCTATAGGCAGTAATGATATATGGTCCTTTCCACAAATGATCAAACTTACCATGTTTTTCTTCTTTCCTTGCATCCCACTTTAGAACCAGATCATCAACTTGAAAATTCTATTCTTCAACTCTCATGTCAAAAGTTTTCTCCATTTTTTCCTAGTGTATCTACACTCTATCATAATCCTTTTCCCTTACCTCAAACAATTCAATGATTTGATTTATCCTCCTCTGCATATAACTTGGTTCTTCATCCTGCTCCTGTACCAGTTTCATTACAGGAAAACCTAAAGACATAGAAACACCACCTCTGCTCCTTATACCAACTGAAAAGGTGGCATACCAATAGATCTCTTAGTACTTATTATGTCTTCCCATAAAGCATACCTCAATTTGGTGTGTTGAGCTCTCTTGTTCTCCTTCAACAACTTCTTTATTATCCTTACCAAACTTTTATTCGAGGATTCAACAAGCTCATTTTCTTGACGATAATACAAAGTGGAATGATTTAAACTAATGTGGTATTTGTGACAGAAATTGATCATTTTCTTAGATTTGAAAGCTTGTGCATTATCAGTTACAAGTCTTCTGGGACATCCAAACAATGGAAAAATATTATTTTCTAGAAAATCCAAAATAACACCATATGTAGCCCTTCTAATAGGTACAAACTCAAACCATTTAGTAAAGTAATCAATTGTAGTCAGGATACATTTGTGTTGACTAGAATAATTTGGGTTAATCTCTCAATTGAAATCTAAGCTTCGCTGCTCAAATGGTGCTTGTACTAAAATAGGATTGAGTGGTAATCGCATTAACTTCCTCTTTCCATAAAACATTTGGCATTGATGACAAGATGTGACCTCTTTGTTGTTAAAATTCCATATGCTAAGCTAGATCATCAGCATTTAATTTCAATTTCATAACAAAATCATATAAATAGGATCACTAAAAGAAACAGTATCACAAGAACAACATAGATTTATTCTGGGAAAACCCTAAATGGAAAAACCTAGTAAAAAGCTTCCTCAATATAGATGCCCCAAAAAGATAAAAGGTAAAACCCAAAAGAATGATCCTCCTTCTTCTTCAGCCACAACTCTTTCTCTCTCTCTCTCATGTGCTACACAAGTGAGTGTGTGTCTCAAATGAGAAGTGTTGGAGACATTTACCACCATACACACTCTTTTCGGTCAAATTCGCCTAGTTAAACCACTATCCTAAGTATAATTGACATTAATTGACATCTTTGGAGCATTAATTGCCATCATCCAGTTACACCCACACCTACCTACAGTCAAGGAGGCTAACTGGAGCACTCCGGGGGTGATCTGAGTGATATTAATGCACCTAATTGCTAACTTGTGGTTACAATCAGTTCAACCAGTCAGTTAAGGTGCCTCCTCTCATTAAATATATTATTTAATGATTATTTATTATTATTTAATGATCTGGAGTCAACAGGGGCGCCTCCACCAACTTTTGATGATAAGTTCAGCTTCAGTTAACCTCATTGGGGTTCATTGAAGTCATGGAGAACTAGCACTTGATGGTTGGTTTCTATGAAATGTGTTTGATCTCCTTCAGTTGAGATTCAATCATTTATTGCACTTCAACTTCAGTTAGGGTTTGGTGAGTCAATTAGGGTTTTGGTCAAGTGATTAACTGAGTGTGAACCAATGGTTTAGAGTCAGTTAAGCTAGAATCACTCATTGATTCCGAATTTCCTCCTTTGGTATTTGAATTCCTCACTGATTCAAGCTATTGCTTGACATTGTTATTGTAACCATTCACTGTTTATTAAATATACAAAGAGGAAACCAATTCCGTTTCTGATTAACACCATTTCATGAGTTATTTGTTGATTATTCTTTGATGAGATTGATGCTTTCTTCCTATATCAATTTGCAAGAGTAATATGGTATTAGAGCATACGACGGGATGAAGATCTATCTCTCAAAAACAAGCTTTTTGACAAATTTCTCCATGAAAAGTGAGCAATAGCTCAAAATTCCAGCACTACACTAGAAGCCAAGGCTTACCACTCAATATCCCAAGTAAAGAACTTGTTGATCAAGCTTGCTTGATTGATTATGCTGGGTGTGATGAAATCCTAGAATGTGCAGGCTGTCCAACCTTATTTTTCCCTTTCTGTTTTGATTTTCAGGTTTCTATAGGTGAAACATTCACTACAACACATCCAGATGGCCTCCTCAGCAGATCTCTTGACTCCATATAATTTCCACTCATGGAAAATTTATATGGAGATTTAGTTGCACTCCAAAGGATTTTTTAGAGTCACCATGGACACTGAAGTTGAGCCTAGACCCACCGTAGAAAAATCAAGATTCTTGAACAAGAAGGATGAAGCCTTTGATTTCTTGTGCCTCTCTATTTCCCGAGACCTTCTCTTCCATCTTACAAATTTGAAGACACTGAAATAAATATGGGACAAATTGGAATCTCTATATGAAAAGCATGATGACTTGAGGGTTTACCAGCTCGAAAATGAACTCATGTCTCTCCAACCTTCCAATTTCGAGACTCTGAATGATTTCTTTACAAAGTTCAAGCATACCGTTTTACTCTTGAAGCAATGCAACATGGAGAAGGAGGATGACCATCTCATCCTTACCATTCTCTCCAATCTTGGGGCTGATTATTCAGTTTTTTATTCTACATTCCATGTGAGGAAGCTCACAACCCCCGGATGGAAGATGCCTACACTCAATGCCTTCATTGAGTCCCTAACAAATGAACATGACAAGCTTGTCCAGATGGGGATCATCTGATATTCCCGTGATCAAGCCCTCCATGTATCAGGGCCCAAAGATCTGAAGGGTAAAGGAAAGCAGCAGAAAAATCAGAAAACTAAATTTGATGCTCCCAAGCCTAGAGTTGAAAACCAGCAGCATGATGAATCTTCCGGCTCAAGGAAGAATGAAGGAAAATGGCACAATGGGAAAGAAAAAGTCAAGTGTTCTTACTGTGGGAAGGGTTCTCACCCTGAACATGCCTGCATGAAGAAAAATCTTGATGAATCAACCTCTCTCTTTGAGAGGAATCACATCAATCTTCCAGAGAGCTTTCGGAGGAGATCTCACCAAGATCGGGAACCACAGCATGAGAAAGGCCATGCCCTCAAGGCAAGCACTTCGAAGTCCAAAGAATTGATGATTGACTCTGGAGATTTGAATCACATGATGGCTGAAAAAGACTCCTTTTCATCCTTGGAGACCGGCAAATCCATCCCCATCCACATGGGAGATGACTACACCATCATTTCCGAAGGACAAGGTACTGCAGATATAGAAAATGGTTTTTTCTCTAATGTTTTGTATGTACCGTCTCTAGCAACAAATATCCTTAGTGTATATTATATGACACATACAAGAATTCATAAGAGAGTCTCTTTCATCCCAAATGATGTTGAGATAACATAAATTGCATCCGAGAAACCCATTAATAAAGGCCTTGCAAACCATCATGCAAAAGCCTATGAGTTCTATCACTTTGTTGTGGGTGCAAAGTCCACTTCTCTGCTAACTCATGAAAATGAGGTTAGTAGGCTGTGGCATGAGAGGTTGGGCCATATTAATTTCAAATATTTGCGGCAATTATGGAAATAATACATGGTTGAAGGCCTCCTGGTCATTAAGGAAACCACGGGAATTTGCAAGGGCTGTGTGATTAGAAAACACCTTGAGCACAAGTTCGATTGGGGGAAGGCAAACCGAGCTACAAGCATCTTGGGGCTGATACATTCTGATATAATTGGTTTTATGCCTATCACATCCATGAATGGATGAAGGTACCTCCTTACTTTTATTGATGATTTTTCAAGGTATACATGGGTTTTCTTTCTCAAAAAGAAATCAGAAGTATGTGAAAATTTTTCTGAATTGAAGGCCTTGATCGAAAATGCCTCTAGGCTTAAGATCAAGATCTTGAGATCTGATAATGGATGGGAGTATGTCAGTAATGAGATACTATACATGTTCTCCCAAATTGGTATTCAGGTCCAGCATTCAATTCCCTACACTCCCCAGCAGAATGGAGTAGCGGAAAGGAAGAACCGGTCTCTCAAGGAGATGACCACCTATATGTTGGATTCAAAGAAGCTTGCTAAAAATTTGTGGGCTGAAGCCATGCATGATGGAAAATACATTTAGAATAGGGTGAGACACTCATCCATGAAAGGAAATACTCCTTTCGAAGCATACTTCGGACACAAGTCGGATGTGTCGAACCTACGGGTGTTTGGGTCCACTGCATGGGCCCAGATTCCACTTGATAAAAGAAGGGCTTTGCAACTGCAAAGCATAGAATGTCTATTTATTTGGTATCTTTATGAATATAAAGGATTCAAGCTTCTATATATCAATACCAAACAGATCATGATCGAGAGAAGTGTCAAGTTAGATGAGCCTCTTCAGGAGGTGGAACTAGTGAAGGAGAAAACTGTTGAATTTCCTTCCTATTCTACTGAATATTTGGATGATGATGGGGGTGATGACCCTGATTTGGATCCTATGATTTTTTATATCAGTGTGCAGCAATCATCAGATGCTTAATCAGAACCTGAAGTGCAAAATCATCTTCCTACATGGGCCCAATAGACACTCTCCTCTGCAGGAGAAAACATTGGAAACTTGGATGATCCAAGGAGAACCCAGTCTGATTTCCAAAGAGCAGGTATTGATCTCTCTTGTTATGATAATTTGATGTCCAAAAATTGCTATTTGATGATTAGTTCAGATCCAAAATCTTACTGCCATTCTCGGAATTATCCGAGATGGCAAGTTGCCATGGATGAAGAGATGCATTCTCTTTAGAAAAACACTACTTGGGAGCTAGTTTCTCTTCCTCCGGGAAGGAAATTGGTTCAATGCAAGTGGTTGTTTTAGAAAAAGGTTGCTGCTGATGGAAGCACCTGAAAGTATAAGGCAAGGCTGGTAGAAAAATGTTTCTCTCAGGTCCAAGGAGTGGACTACCATGAGACCTTTGCATCAGTTGCAAAAATGGACTCCATCCGCCTTGTTTTGGCAATTTCAGCATCCAAGCACTGGGAGGTGCATCACATGGATGATAAGCCAGAATTTCTGCATGGAGATCATCATGAGGAGATATACATGAAGCAACCTGAATTCTACATCACTGATCCATCTTTGGTTTTCAAGCTAAAGAAGTCACTATATGGGTTAAAACAGGCCTAAAGAGAGTGGTATTCCAAGATGGATGCCTTTCTTCTCTCGCAAAACTTTCAGAGATGTAGATAAGATCCAAATGTGTATTTATAACAGAATTATGGTTATCTAATTATCATTTTTTTATATGTTGATGACTTACTGATCACAGGTAGCACAGTTGCCTCCATTTCAGCCATCAAAACTGCTCTCCACAATGCCTTTAATGAGTGATTTGGGGCTTCTAAAACAATTTTTGGGGATCAAAATCAAGCAAAATTATGATGGGATTATGGTCACTCAGTAAAAATACACTTCAGACATATTATTCAAGTTTAACATGTCTGAATATAGGCCTGCACCATTCCCTTTCCTTTCAGGGATCAACCTTGAAGAAGGAAAACACACACCTCCCATGGACTGCACTATCTATCGACAGCTGATTGGTAGCTTGTTCTACTTGACACATTCTAGGACTAATATTTGTTATGTTGTGAATGCTGTATCAATATACATGCAACAGCCTCATGATCTTCATTGGAAGGTAGCCAAGAGGATTCTCCAGTATATTCAGGGAACCAGGACCTACGGCATTCACTATGCTGCAGACTCCGAGCTAGAGCTGGTTGGATACACAGATTCTGATTGGGTGGGTGATTCTATTGATTAGAAGTTAACTTATGGATATGTATTCATGTTTGTTAGTGGCCCCATTTTCTGGTTAAGCAAAAAGCAAGCTGCCATAGCACTATCTTTAGCAGAGGCCGAGTATCGAGGAGTGGTGAATGCTTGCATCCAAGCAGTTTGGTTGCAAGGAATTCTTTCAGAGTTTGATATTGGTAGTAATTTTTCCACTATCCTCTTTTGTGACAACCAGAGTGCTATTAAGATATCCATGGATCCAGTTACCAGGCAGAGGACCAAGCATGTAGATATTCACATGCACTACATTAGGGAGCTAGTGCATGATAGGACCATCATTCTACAATACTGCCCGATTGATGAGCAGATTGTAGACATCTTCACAAAGATATTTTCAGAAAAGAAGTTCACTTACCTCCATTCAATGTTGGGGGTGAGTTCATCAGGGTGATTTAGACTACTTTCAGTGTTCAGCTTGTGGGGGGGGTTTTCTCACTGGGTTTTCCCTATTTTCCTCACTTATTTTGTTTTGAGCATTGTTTTAGTTTCAGCATTGTACAAGGTGACCTATGGCCTTAGTTTCAGTGGCCCTAGCATTTTTATGCATCTATGTTTTCTAACTCTTCCTAATTATAGCTTAAGAGGGGGTGTTGGAGACATTTACCACCATACACACTCTTTTTGGTCAAATTGGCCTAGTTAAACCACTATCCTAAGTATAATTGACATTAATTGACATCACTGGAGCATTAATTTCCATCATTGAGTCACACACACGCCTACCTACAGTCAAGGAGGCTAACTTAACCTTCTCCTATAGTCAAGGAGGCTAACTGGAGCACTCCGAGGGTGATTTGAGTGATATTAATGCACCTAATTTCTAACTGGTGGTTACAATCAGTTCAACCAATCAGTTAAGGCGCCTCCTCTCATTAAATATATTATTTAATGATTATTTATTATTATTTAATGATTTGGAGTCAACAGGGGTGCCTCCACCAACTTCTGATGATTAGTTCAGCTTCAGTTAACCTCATCGGGGTTCATTGAAGTCATGGAGCACTAGCACTTGATGGTTGGTTGCTATGACATGTGTTTGATCTCCTTTAGTTGAGATTCAGTCATTTATTGCACTCCAACTTTAGTTAGGGTTTGGTGAGTCAATTAGGGTTTTGGTTAAGTGGTTAACTGAGCGTGAACCAATGGTTTAGAGTTAGTTAATCTAGACTCACTCATTGATTTCAAATTTCCTCCTTAGGTATTCAAATTCCTCGCCGATTCAAGCTATTGCTTGACATTGTTATTGTAACCATTCACTGTTTATTAAATATACAGAGAGGAAACCAATTCCGGTTCTGATTAACACCATTTCATGAGTTTTTTGTTGATTATTATTTGATGAGCTTGATGCTTTGTTTCTAGATCAATGTGCAAGAATAATAAGAAGCACCTCACCTCTATTTATATTCTTTCATTCACTTAATAATTAATTCAGTTATGTAGGCTCGAGTAATCCTAATTTACTCTTGTAGGCTCGAGTAACCACAACTGGGGTACTAATGACCCGACTTACAATGGAGGGGACTTCCTCATGACTCTTATTAGTTCTCATGATTAAAAACATTTGGGTATAAAGAAATACACGTAATTCTCCCGGTAGGACCATTGAGGAGCACAAAAAATACATATAGAATATTCTTCGAAGTTACAATATTTCAACACTCCCCCTTAACGAGAAGGGTATTCTACAACAACATCAACAACAACAACAGTAGGAGAAGGAGGGCATCATCAGCATCATCATTAGGGTGACACATCTATAAATCATTGGAAGCTTTTCAATATCATATAGTATTCATATTCAATCTTCAACAGCACCAATACTTTTACCGACAGCATCATCATTAGCACTTTGACCTTTCGATCAACAACATCATCATCAACACTTTGACCTTTCGATCAGCAAACATCATCATCAGCACTTTGACCTTTTGATTAGCAACATCATCATCATACTCTAAAATTTCGATCATCATCATCATCATCATCATATTCTGAACTTGCGATCAGCAACATCATTTTCATCATACTCTGATCTTTCGATTAGAAACATCATCATCATCTCACTCTGATCTTTCGATCAGAAAAATCATCATCATCACACTGTGATCTTTCGATCAGGAAAATCATCATCATCACACTCTGATCTTTCGATTAGAAACATCATCATCATCTCACTCTGATCTTTCGATCAGAAAAATCATCATCATCACACTGTGATCTTTCGATCAGGAAAATCATCATCATCACACTCTGATCTTTCGATCAGGAAAATCATCATCATTACACTCTGATCTTTTGATCAGGAACATCATCATCAGCAGCAGCAACCTACAATCCACAACATGAAGACAAAAGTTTTTGGATCACTTTTGGAATTAAAGTCCAGGGATGATGCAATCCCACCACATTCTCAACAACCGAAGTCACCAAATTTAATTATGGGATAATCATTCCCTATCACTTTAGGAATAAGTCCAAGGATGATGCAATCCTACCACATTCTTGAGTACCGAAATAACTGGATCTGTCCTAAATAAAATTTCAACGATATTACAATCCTACCACATTCTCGAGTACCGAAGTCACCGGATCCATTCTAAACAAAAGTTCAAGGATGATACAATCCTACCACATTATCGAGTACCAAAGTCATCGGATCTGTTCTGAACAAAAGTTCAAGGATGATACAATCCTACCACATTCTCGAGTTCCAAAGTCACCAGATCCATTCTGAACCGAAGTTCAGGGATGATACAACCCCACCACATTCTTGAGGACCAAAGCCACCGGACCCATTATGAACTGACGTTTAGGTATGATACAATGCCACTACATTCCCGAGGACCAAAGTCACTGGATCCATTATGGATAGATGTCTCAGGATGATACACTCCCTCTTCATTCTCAAGGACCAAAGTCACCAGATCCATTATGGAAAAATGTCCTAGGATGATACAATCCCTCTTAATTCTCGATGACCGAAGTCATCAGATCACTTTAGGACAAGTGTCCAAGGATGATACAATCCCATTGCAACATCACTGCTCACCCTTTCAAGGAAGGTATTTTCGAGCAAAACCAAGATTGTCTTGAAAGTGTTCAACTTTACCCAAGACAGAGGCTTTGTCATCACATCAGCAACTTGTTCATCAATACTTACATACTGGAGCTTTATGGCTCCTTTCTACATCATATCTCAAATGTAGAAATACTAGATTTCTATGTGCTTCAATCTATCATGGAACATTGGGTTCTATGTCATCTTTATACAACTTTGATTATCACATAGAATCATGGTAGTATCCAATTCCAGGTTGAATAAACCTGACATTGGCTTCCGAAGCCATATGGCTTCACAACTAGCAGAGCAAGCTGCTATATATTTTGCTTCAGCTATGCTAAGAGCAACACTGGACTATTTCTTGCTAAACCATGAAATCATAGCAGATCCTAGACTATAACATCCACCAAATGTGCTTTTCCTTTCTAATATACTTCCAACACAATCTGCATCGGTATAGCCATATAGTCTATACTCATGGATTCCATCATAGTATAGACCAAAGTCTATAGTCCCTTTCAGATATCTCATCACATGTCTTGCAGCTATTAGGTGAACATGTCTAGGTTGAACTAGATACTGACTCAAGGTGTTCACAACAAAACAAATGTCTGGTCTGGTATTTTTTAGATACATCAACGACCCAATAATCTGTCTATATCGAGTCACATCCACTAACTCTGATGAGTCATCAACTAATAACTTCAGTTTGGAATCCATCGGTGTGGCCATGGCTTTGCATTCCAACATATTGAATCTTTTCAATATCTCTAGAGCATACTTTCCCTGGTTGAGAAAAATTCCTTCTGAACTTTGCCATACTTCCAGACCTAGGAAGTAATGTATTAACCAAAGGCCTTTCATCTCAAATTCTTTGGCGAGCTTCTTCTTGCTTTCCACAATATGTTTCTCATTCCCTGTCAAAAATAAATCATCCACATATAGTAATAGTATGATAGGTTTATCTTCTATAACCTTGAGGTAAAGGTTAGGATCGACTTTACTCTTGGAAAAACACATGCTCGTCAAGAAACTATCTATCCTTCCATACCAAGCTCGGGGTGCTTGCTTCAGGCCATATAGGGCCTTCTTCAACTTGCATACCTGAATACGCCTATATTCAACTTCAAATCCTTTTGGTTGTTCTATGTATACTTCTTCTTCAATCACACCATTTAGGAAGGATGTCCTCACATCCATCTGGTGTAAGTCCCACTTCATCATGGATGCAAGTGCCATGATAACTCTAAATGAATTATACTATTCTATAGGTACAAAACTCTCTTCATAATCAATTCCCTCTTTCTGAGAGAAATCTCTGGCCACAAATCTTGCTTTATAATTCTTGATACTTCTGTCAGCTGCATGTTTTATCTTGTAGATTCATTTGTAGGATACTACACTCTTTCCTTCTAGCTTAGGAACTATATCCCATACATCATTCCTCATTATTGACTAGTATTCTTCATTCATTGCTTCTATCCATTCTTTCTTCTGTGCCACTTCTTCGTAGTTTGTAGGTTCTTGATCTACAAGATCACACATCAAGGCTACATAGTTGGAAAATGTCTTGGGCCTCTTACTTACTCTTGTGGAGTCTTTAAGAGCTCCATATCTTTCTGCTTCTTTTATAATCTCTCTTGCCCAAGCAGGCTTTCTCTTTCGTGACATCTCCATTGTAGGAGGTTCTTGTGGTTTTTTCATTTCATGCTCTTCAGGAGTTTCATCTTCAGGGAGCCATCTAGTTTCTTGATTTCTAGGAGGTGCCTCTTCCTCATACACTTCTTCATGTTGGCACTTCCTGGATCTCTTGAGGGCTGCTTCTTCATCGAATGTTACATCTCGATTGATTTCCATGTGATGGAATCTAGGAATGTAAATTTTGAATTCCTTAGATACTTCATAGTATCCAACAAATATCCCCTTCTTTCTAGAAGGATCCAACTTGGTTCTTTTCTCTTTCGGTATATGAACATAGACTAGACAACCAAATATTTTGAGGTGACTTACCTCATGCTTCTTTCCCATGAATATCTCTTATGGAGTCTTGAATCCAAGAGCACTATGAGATATTCTATTCTATACATATACAACAATTTTTTATGCTTCTGCCCATAGATGCATCGGAACATATTGATCATATATCATTGTCTTCACTGCTTCCATGATAGTCTTGTTCTTTCTTTCTGTAACACCATTCTATTGAGGATTGTAGGGAGTGGTTAGTTCCCTCTTGATTCCAGCATCTTTACAGAAGGCTTCAAATTCTTTTGAAGTATACCCTTCGCCATTTTCTAATCGGAGTGTCTTGATCCTTTTGTCTGAGAGATTCTCTATCAAGGCTTTGAATTCCTTGAACTTCTCAAACACTTCACTCTTTTCTTTCAAGAAATATATCCATGTATTTCTTGAATAAGCATCAATAAATGTAATGTAATATTCAAAACCACTTAAAGATGTGGAGGACATTGGACCACACACATTTGAATGAATCAATTTTGAGGTACCTTTTGTTTTTGTTTCGCTCTTCAGAAATGGATTCTTGATATTATTTCCTTTCGCACATCCTTTGAAATTTCCTTCATTTTTTATCTTCATGTCTGGTTATCCTGTCACTACTTTGTTCACATGAGGTAGTGCTTTGTAATTGATGTGAACAAGACTTCTATGCCATAGTTCACTAGGATTAGTGGACTCATGAATAAGGGATGTTTCTGAATGTCCCTGGAGTTTATATAGGCCACCTTCTTCTTCACCAATGATAACCACATCTTCAATATTCTTTCCTTTGGGCCACATGAGTACTTGGCCATCTATGAATGCAACTCTAAATCCTTTCTTATCTAAAGCTGAGTTAGAAAGTAAATTATTTTTTCAGACCTGGTACATATAGCACTTCTTTCATCTTTAGGGGATTCCCTGAATCAAACTTGTAGTTTGCTTCCTCAATTCCTTTGATAAGATATTGATAGTCATCTCCTAGAGATACTTTCTTGTTAAAATTCCATATGCTAAGCTAGATCATCAGTATTTCATTTCAATTTCATAACAAAAGCATATAAACAAGATCACTGAAAGAAACAGTATCACAAGAACAACACAGATTTATCAAGTATTTGGTTATTGTTGGGTAACTAAAATTTGTATGAAAAAGTCATATTCCTTTGCTAAAGAATGGAAAGAAATGAAAACTACATATATGATCAATATAATGCACTAAATATGCACATGATAAGAGATAATTTTCCAGTTATAGATTAACCAATTCCGCTAGTTTCAGAGGGGGTGACTAACCCATATAGTTCTCACTAGTTGATTATAAGTCCTTGTATTTGTATTTAGGAAATATTCCTATCCAACTTATTAAGAAACATATGCATCCTTAATTGAAATTTTAGAAATCAAAAGGAAATAGAATTAATATACAATGGATTTCTCTAATTCCAAATGGGGTTCTCATAAAATGCTTCTTAGAAAAAAACACAGAATCCGAAACGAATTTTGAAATTTTTTGCATAAAAATACCAATTTGTCTCATTGGTATATAGAAAGAAGCATACCAATACAAGATATATATCAAGAATCATGAAAATTAATTTTGTCTCATTGCTTGGCTCTTTTATTTTCAATTTTAGTAGCTAGATATTTGGGATTTATAATGTTTGAATGAAAATTATACAATTATATTTTATTTCTCACATGATTGAAAAGTTTTGTTCCAATGACAATGCTTAGAGAATGTAGTAATGATTCCTCAAGTATTTTTTTATTATAACATCATTTTCACATCTATAATTTGAAACCTATAGTCGCATCTATTGAGTAGGAAGTGGAATATATCAAATTATAGAACAATCATATTCAAAAGGACCTATTCATGCATAAATAAATACAAATATATTTCAAGGAATCGAAGAGCTATTAGCAACACAAGACTCCAAAATGTACATGATTTTAACTATAACTGGTGTCGAATTCATCATTTATTTGGTGATGTAAGGAACTAAGCCTATCCATCTCCAAATGTATACTATAAACAAATTAATTCCCAAACAATTGTACATTTTTAATAATAAAAAAAACAATTTTTTTTTCACTATGGAATATTTATGTTTAATAGCTTATTAAAACTTAACAACACGATGCCATTAAAAACAAAAGTCTCTAGTTGTACAATATAAATGCATAAAAATGACAAAGTTGTTACTATAGAGGATTTTTAACACAATTACAAAAAAGGAATTGATATTCATAGTCTAATAAGAAAGAGTTCAAAGTGCTAAGTAGACCTTTTCTTGAAGAAAAATGTTCTTTCAGACACCATTTTTTGTAGACATAACATACCTACCATAATCAAATGTGCTTTAAAGGCCAAAGAATTCAACCAAAGACATGATTACATGGAGCGCCTAATTTCTATAATAGAATAACACTACCTATATATACAAGTACTAGTTGAAGGGGAAAACTATTGAAAACCAACTCAATGTTTATCATGGCATCCTCCCCTCCAAAAAAAGGATGAATGCAAACATACCACACAATATAAAGCCATCCAAAGGAACTTTTCCATAAATCAAAATGCACAAACATGAATATGCACATTTAGTTATTTGAATGTCTAGAAGAAAATATGTACAAACGATTTGTCCTTGGAAGCTACTACACGGAAAGGCCAAGGACTGCTTCAATATATGTAGATTTGGTGGCTTTAGGGACAAAGGAGTTGAAGGAAATGGTAGTGGTGTGATGCTTAAAGGTTGCATTATCTCTAGTTGAGAAGAAATTATCAAAAGGTTGTATTGACTATTTTTTGCTCTACTTATCTCTCATGAGCATTGGGATATCTGTTGGTTTGTATCCTATCATGAAGTTCTTGTTATTTGGCTTGGATATTTTGGATCATCCTTGGACATTCTTTTTTTTCAGTGGGATATATTTCTTAGGGGTTGTATAGTTGTAGAAATGTACGCTATAAGAAAAAATCATAAGCTATAATTACTAATTCCTAAGAACTGGTAATATTCCTGCATAACATGTTTTATTTCTTTATTGTGTCATTGCAAGAAAATTATTACAAGTCACTCTACATGGAGGGCATTATTCTCTCTATATTTGAGTGAGAAATACATTCTCTAATATGGTCCAAGGGAATATTAAATACATTGAAATTAGGTTATTTCAAGAGACAACATTTTCATACCTGGTATTGGATATTTCCATGTCAAAGTAATTAAGTCATATGCTTGTTAACCATCTCCTGAAATTGTAGCAAACCCATCTAGTTCTGCATCCTTGGTTGTTCATAGAATTTACCCATGAATTCCTTTTCCTTCCTGTGGACTTGATGGTCACTATATGCATATTCAGCACACCATGAAAAATGACCTTTTGACATGCATGCAATTTATGCAAGGCATCAACGTGGCCTCCTGGTTCTCTATGGGACTCCCCGTAAGTTACATTACATTCCATTGTTTGAAAATGGTCATTGAATAATCACAAGTGGAATAGGTTTGTGCTTAAAGTATTAAATATGAGTGTTGGAATATATTAAGCCCACTCACAACTTAGGATAAAATAATTAATCATTATTTTATTAATTATTCACCCACTAGCTTAATTAGTTGGCATCCACTTGCACCTTAAAGTCAATACATGACATCTATATCCTAGGATGATTTATTTATAGTTATAGGTTTATCTTGACCACCTTCTGACCATCCAGAATTACTATACATCACTTTACAGCAGATTCTATTTTATTCTTCTTTTTCTGCTTTTCTACGGATAAGATAAAAGCTACTCAACTAGGAAACTGGAAGCTTTTGTTTCCAACCCATCCTCCATTAGTTTTTCTCCATTTTCTAGGATTATCATGTTTTTTCCATTGCCTTGACAAATCAATCATGATTTTTCCAACTCATGAGGTCCTTGATAGATTTGGGAAGTGCTTTATCCACCTATGGGGTTTGCTATATTTTAATAAGTCGATTTTTTTGAGCTTTATGAGTTGTTTCCATACAATTCGATTTTCCTATGAGGGATGTACTATTTATGTACATTATTATTCATCATTATTCAATGGAAGGATACACACCAATATGATCTCTTCATTCATGTGATTCAGTCTCTTTTCTTCTCTCTATTTTTACTGTGTATGCTTGTGAGAATTCTTAGTAGAAAGATCTATTTCCTGTGCTTATTCTTACCATCATTGCTCATAGAATTGATCTATTATTTCTACATGGTATCAGAGCAGTAGGTTGATTAAATTCTACAGAGTTGAGGGGCGCATCTAGTCTCCTATCCCTCTTTGAAGAAGAGATTGTCTAGCTTAGAAGATTTTCACCTAGTTTGTTTTGCAGGTTGCAGAGAGTTTCTTCTTGAGCACATCAATTTAGAAATATGGATTCTCCTTCATCAATGATTCTTACTCCCTTCAACTACCACAAATGGAAATCCAAAATATACATTCTATTGCGTAGTAGAGGATTGTACAGAGTTACTCTAGCTTTGGAGAATGAGTGCAATGTTGTGATTGAGAAAGCTAAGTGGCACAATAGGTTGGATGAAGCCTATGGATGGATTTTCCTCTCTATTTATCCTGATCTACTCTTTCATCTAGATGGTTTGACCACTCCAAACCAAGTATGGACTCAGTTGGAGTCTTTCTTTGGAGTTCAAGATGAGCTAAGGGCACATGAATTGGAGATTGAGTTATTCTCGCTGAGTCCAAGCAATTTCGAATCTCTTGAGGGTTTCTTCACCAAGTTCAAGTCACTAGTTCTAATTCTCAAGAAATGTGGGATTGATAAAGAATATAATTAATTAATCCTCATTAGAGGAAATTTCAACTCAAAATGGGCCTCCTAAAAAGAATTAATAAAATAATAGTTAAAATAATAAAATAATATTTATTAATTTTGGAGGAAGAAAAGAAAAAAACTACTTTTTTGTTTGTATTTTTGACATATCTCCCCATGTTTTTACTCAAATTTCGATCAAGAGAGCTCGTTGGATGTAGAATTAAATTCTGCATCCTAGGAGTATGTCATCATCACATTTTTTTAGGTATTTCTTGTTTTTGGGGTAGCGCGGTCCATCAAAAGTATGCCGAGTGGGTACTCGTTGGATGCGAAATTTAATTCCGCATCCAATGAGCTCTCCCGATTGAAATTTGAGGAAAAACACAGGGAGATATGTCGAAAATACAAACAAAAAAAGTAGTTTTTTTTATGATACCTATCCCCAAATTTATATTAAAAAAGTGTTTAAGACCTATGCGGTATTTCAAATTTAAAGCAATTTCATTGGCTAACACATGATGACATGGAATTTGAATCAAATTTAAAAGGACAATTTTGAGTTGAAATTTCCTCTAATGTTCCATTCTTTCTAAATTGGGTCCTGATTACTCAGTTTTTGTGTCTACCTTTCATGCTACTAGGCTTGATGTTCCAAAGTGGAAAATGCCTTCTTTAAATTATTTTCTTGATTCACTAACAAAGGAGAAGGATAAATCAATCCATATGGTTGTTCTTAATTCTCCAAAAATCAAGGATCATTCTCTCTTGGTTCAAGGAAGAAATAATCACAAATCAAAAGAGAAGAAAATTGTGAAGAAGCCAAAGTCAGAAATTGAAGATGAAGATTCATATGAAGATTTAATGAAAAAAGTTAAGAAGAAAGGGAGCACATCCAAGTGTTCTTATTGCAGAAAGGGTTTTAATTGAGAGAATAAGTGTTTCAAGAAGAATATGGACATCATGTCTCAGCTTCTTGAGAAGCACAAGATTGAAGTTTCAGATGAACTAGAAAATCCTGTTGATTCCTCAGAACAATGTCATACTCCGTAGTTCCAAGGTGATATAACTTATGCTTTGAGTACCATAGTTCTCTCATTTTATCATGTCTCTGATATATATTTAGTATTTGATATATTAGAATCATAAATATCAGAACCTTTCTTTGATGATCCTCCTCTCAGTCTACTAGATTCATCTCCCAAGAATTGTAATTTTTCACTAGATATCGACTTGCCTTTCAGCAAATCTTCCTCACAAGCTTGCATATCTAATTAAGAATATTTTTTGCAGGCTGATATGCATGTCCTGACACATATAACAACACCATACATACCATATACCATACCTCTAAATAATCCAAATACTATACAAATCCCAAGCTCACTAGTTGATTCCTCATTGGTCTCTTATGCAGTGATATTTATTTTACATGGTTTGAAGTCTTTCCTATATTTTAGTGGCTGGTTATCCATATCCTTAGTAATATTTAGAAATTTTTGGATCTTTTCTAAACACTTATGGTTCATATCTTATGCCCATCCATCATTCATATTTTTACACCTACCAGTTTTCCCTATTGCTCACAATTTTCCTAGTCTAGCCCTATATCCTCATGGAGCCACTAAAGCCTTTGTCCTTGATGTTCCATATGATAATATTTATGATATATCCAAGTTTTATCAACCTCATATCAGATCTATAAATTTTCTACATCAGATTGGAATATTGACATATGATTCACATCACAATTTTGTAGCTATTCAAGGAATTGGGTGTGAAATAAATTGTCTTAATTTTTGTACTCTTTGAGAAGGAGTATGCACAGATCTATTTTCCATTCTAGATTATGTTTTCATATCAGAGTTTGACAACAGAAAGAATCATTCAGATAATTCTCCTACTTCATTAGATGATCAGAAGCAAGGAGTCTCTCCTTTTCCTTCTTGCATGTTCTACACTCCAGCGCATGATCGTGGAGTTCATGATTTCTTCAACAAGTCTTTCATCCAAAAGAATTTCACTCATCTCATTCAAGTGAAGATAAGGATATTTTGAATACATATTATTTCAAAATTTTGTTCCTTGTCCTTTCTTGAGGGAGGATTTTCCCCATGTGGTTTTTCCTCTTTCCTCACTTTTCTGGACATAATAATTGTTAAAGGGTGACCATAGCCTTGTTGCTGGACCCTATATGCATCTATTTTTTTTATTCTCATACCATCATAAATTAATACTTATAGGGGGGTGTTGGAATATATTAAACCTATTCACAACTTAGGATAAAATAATTAATCATTATTTGATTAATTATTCACCCACTAGCTTAATTAGTTGGCATCCACTTGCACCTGAAAGTCAATACATTCCATCTATATCTTGGGATGATTTATTTCTAATTTTGGGTTGATATTGACCACATTTTGACCATCCAGAATTAGTATACATCACTTTATAGAAGATTCTAATTTATTCTTCTTTATTCTTCTTTTTCTGCTTTTTTTTTAATTTTCTATGGATAAGATAAAAGCTAGTCAACTAGGAAACTGGAATATTTTGTTTCCAACCCATCCTCCATTAGTTTTTATTTATTTTATAGAATTAGCATGTTTTTTCCATATCCTTGACAACTCACTCATGCTTTTTCCATCTTGTGAGGTCCATGATAGATTTGGAAAGTGCTTTAGCCACCTATGGGGGTTTGCTATATTTTGGTAGGTCCGCCTTTTTGAGCTTTATGAGTTGTTTTCATACAATTCAATTTTCCTATGAGGTATGTACTATTTATGTACACTATTATTAATAATTATTAAATGGAAGGATATAGACCAATATTCATCTCTTCATTCATGTGATTCAATCTCTTTTCTTCTCTCTATTTTTCCTATGTATGCTTGTGAGAATTCTTAGTAGCAAGATCTATTTCCTGTGCTTCTTCTTAGAATCATTGCTCATAGCATTGATCTATTATTTCTACAATGATTTGTCATTTTACCTTGACAAATTGACTAAATTACCAGGTTCTAAAGGTTCATACTTGGATTTTCATATAAACAACATATATTTTCTTCACCAGTTAAGCTAATGGGAATGCAAGCATTCTTTTTCATTGCTTGCTTAGGTGTACCTGAAAAAATAAAATATTATGATTTCCATGTTGTGTAGTCCATTCCTTGTTCTTTTATTAAAAAATATTGATATATATCTATTGAATTATTTACATACATTATACATGGTCTTTCAGCTATCCTATCTATTAATCTATGCATTAGAATGGTCCACATCTATATATTTTGGGCACTTGGGACTCTATGAGAAAGGCCCTTGAAAAGTGTTCATGTGTCACAAAGTTGATAATATATGTACTAGAATTGTCCACATCTATATATTTTGGGCACTTGTGACTCTATGAGGAAGGCCCCTACAAAGTATTTACATATCATGAAGTTGATAGTATATGAGCACTTCAAAGCCATGGATGCATGCTTCTGAATTCCCAAAATGATTAGAGGTTGGGGTCTTCATGTGTTATATAGTTAATAATGTTCCAAGTTATAATATTGAAATATCTTGCCTAACCATAGACTAATCATCAAATTTTATCATCATCTAATATTAATGATAGGCATTGATTCACATATGTTCACTGAAAATATACTCTCTAATGTTTTGAAAAAATAATTTCACTGAAAATTACAGCTCCTAGTATTCAACCTTTTGGACACCCCACAGTTTTCATGGGTCCGCTACCTCACAATATACATGTTAAAGAACTTCCATAGAAAAACATTTTATGCCTTCTAAAGATGTCAACATGGTCATGTTGATTTGGAGTGCAATTTTTTGGAATCTTTATTCATTGTTGGTGACTAATATTATATGCACATTTATATGAGAAGTTAACCTCTGGTATGCTTTACTCTCTAGAGATTTTATTTGTTTTTTAATACTTGTTTATATTATTCTAACAATACTTACAAAACACTGATATTATTTGTTTTTAAAAAAATATCCTTGAGGGTTGATTCTTAAAAGGATTTCAATTTGCTTGTTCTTGAATACGAGTTTGACATTTGCAACTGAAATTCAACATTCTCCATTCTCTCATGTCATTTTTTATTCAATGTGTCCTTTTTGTTATAGGATGTGTCAGGTAAGGATAATTTTTTTTTGGTTGGTTAGAAATTCCCGTCACTCAAGGCCAGTGCATTTCAACCATTGGCTATGAAATCGTAACCCAAGGGAATCTAATCTGTCAAATTATATGAAGATCACACTCGGACTAAGACACACCAACCTTTAACATGGATGGATTTTTCAGTGTGTCCTCTCAACTAAGTCACCCCTAACGATATTGAACTCGAGTCACCTTGCAAACAAAACCCACATTTTAACCAAGTGAGATAGTGGGAATTGATGAGTAAAGATAATTTATAAATTAGATAACAATTTATGTTTTTTATGTTAGGTTGGTTAAAAAATATTTAAGTATATAAATTATTGAATTTAAACTATACAAACTACACGTAGAACAAAATTTATTTACATATGAAGATAATATTGTAATTCTTTGAGCAATACTAGTCTGTTTCCTATGAGATTTGATTTGTTCAATTTGTATAATTCATTCCTATTCATTGAATCAATAATTTGGACTCATTACTTGATGATATAAATGGAACAACAATTCTAACACCAATAACCCCCTGCAAATAGCCTAAAGATGGAATTTCGCACATGCACTTTGATGATGCAAGTTCCATTGAATGATGGAAAATACGAGAGAGGTTTTTCGAGAGAATTTTAGGGTGATGGGTGAGGGTTTGTAGGATATGGATTGACCATCCCGTAGGCATGGTCTGCAATACATATGGGACAAACTGTGTAAGAGGCTGCGATGGGAAGAAGTATAAGAGTTGGTGGTGGGGCATGTATTCCTATGTACGGTGGGGCGGATGTAACCTTATTGGTATTATCAAAGGCTCTTTTGTTGCTTGATTAGGGGTTTTTGTTCACCTGTGGAGTTTTACATGTGGTAATTTGTTTTCACAACTTATATGTTACCTATGGTTTTGCTGATTAACCTTGTGTAATGGATGACAAGGAGCAGGTGGATTATTCTTGTGAACACCTGGAGGAAGGCATTTTATAGTAAGGGACAGGTGGAGGTAGCTCACATGTGGTGGAGGGTTTACCACATTCTCAAGCTGATGCAATCGCCTCATCCCTAACCTCTCTTGTAGCTAGAAATGTGTGTTTTTCATTGGCTGATTTGTTGCTTCCTTCTTCGTCATTTCTCTAACCTATGAAGGCGTTAACAGACATTCCTGGTGAAAGTTTTGGTGGATTGGGGCTTGGTTATAGACCGATTTTTGTGAAATTTTTTGCAATGGAATTGGTTTTTTATGTTGGAGATCCAGATGGTGGAGGGGTTCTTGAGGATTTGAATGTTTTTGTGTTGGGGAGGGATACAGCTAATCCTCTGGGGTTCCTGGCTTGCGATGCATAAGGGGTGGAGGTAATAGATAATTTCTACCTTGAAAATGATCAGTGTGTCAACACTAGCACTACCCTGAAATGGTTTTATGTTGTTGCGACTGTCAGTGGTGTGGACAGAAGGGTTGGTAGTAAGGGAGGTTCAAAGCATCAGAAACCCTTTGTTAAAACCAAAAGGCCTGGTTAAAATTATGCATTGGGGGATGATATAGGTTGGGATAAGATTATGAAGATGGAAAATTGCTCTCTACTTGGGCATTTTATTGGAAGACAATACTATTTGAAAATGGTCGTAAAGTGGGTGGAGTATTTTTTGAAGGAGGAACTTGGGGAGGTTCCAGAGGTGGTTGGATTGACTTGTGGCTGGTTTGGGTTTAAATTCAAGAAATAGGAGCATTTGCAGTGGTCATTTAGCTAGAGATGGTCTCTAGATCATACCCTCATTCTGTTAAAACCATGGAAACCCCAATTTGATGCAAGCAGGGAGTGTGTGAATTTGGTGTCAATATGGGTTAGGATGTCACGACTACTGATGCACTACTGGTCCGGAGAACATGTTATTAATATTGGGAACATAATAGGGAATTTATTGTAGTAGATTTGTCCTTTAAGGAAACTAAATTGTTGAGGGTTGCTTGAATCCTAGTTAATATCAACATCAGGGAGGGTCTTGCTAAAGATATGATGTTGAATTGGGGATGGTATTAGATAAAACATATCATGGACTATGAAAATGTGCCTTTCTAGTGCAGGCGTTTCCATGTTTATGGGAATCCTACATCTAACTGTATCCTTCTTGTCTGCACCTTAAATGGTCACAGACATCAGCGTGGGATAAACAATACTGGAATGGATGGTGGGGGTTCGGCTCTATCGTCACCATTGAATATTATTGTGGAACCTTTGAGGGAGGAGGTTGAAGGTTCTAGAGTTGTGGAGGAGTCTTTGGTCATAGTTCCAGTGGTGGAGGTGGTCAGGCCATTTGAGGATCCTTTCTTGACAGGGGTCCCTTTTTTGGGTACTTCTTCTTTTAACCTTTCCATGTCTATAAATTTATTTACCAATAGTCTAGAATTTACTGGGCTGGAGTGGGTGGAAAATTTAATTTTTTTTAATGATTACTTCACAAACATTGGAGGAACCATTACCCATCTCTGTTGCATTTTTGGAGGAACCCCCTCAGGTTTTGGACCTTCTTTTTTCTGATGGTGGGATTATTTTCCTGATTTCACCATATGATTCCTTGGATTCAGGGTATTTCCTTAGGTCATGCCCTAAGGTGACCTCAGGGGGTTTAGGGAATTTTTCTAATTTGACTCCCAATGGGAGAGGAAGGAAATCCCATATTAAAAAGGCCAAGTCCAGAGCGGGAAAATATGTGTAGGAGGGTAAACAACAATCCATTGAGAGGGCGCTCAAAGCATTGTATGCCTAAAAGAAGGGTCGTATAGGAATATCATGTCTCTAAACTATCGGGGTCTTGCTGGTCCCCAAAAAATATCAATGCTCTAGAGGGTGGTTTATTTAGAACACCCTGATGTTTTTATGCTTCATGAAACTTTAGGGGTAGGTGATGTGGTAAAAAGTAGGTTGGAAAGTTGGTTTTCTGGTTGAAATTTGTAGACTTTGGATGTGTGTGGTCGCTCTGGTGGGTTGGCCATTGGTTGGAATGTTATATTTTTATCATTTAATAAATATGATCTAGGATATTATCTGAGAGAATAACATGCACATCAATAATCACAAGAGACAAGAGACACAAAGAGTTTTCCTCGGGGAAACCATAAAAGAGAAAACCCCGCAACTTCCTCCGTGATAGAATGAGCACCAATGGCAAAAGTAAAACCCAAATACAGAAATATGATCTATGACATCTAATCTCTCTCTCACTTGTGTGAGCTCCTCTTCTATCACTCATGCACTATAGTTGAGTGAGTGTGTATCTCAAATAGAGAGGCTCACTCTCTATTTATACTAGTTTTTGACTTGACAATTACTTACCAGGGCCGACTTCTCTAGGAGACTATTTATACTAGTTTTCTATCACTCATGTGCTATAGTTGAGTGAGTGTGTATCTCAAATAGAGAGGCTCACGCTCTATTTATACTAGTTTTTGACTTGACAATTACTTACCAGGGCCGACTTCTCTAGGAGAGTCTAATAACCCTAGTACCTAGAAACTGTGGGTACTATTTCCCTGACTTACAAAGGAGGGTTAACCTCTATGAACTTACGTGACTTGATTACATTAATGATTATCCCGATAGTAACATCAGGGTACAAACAAATACAACATATAAAATATACAAGTGAATACATTTTGAAGTTACAAATACATCAACACTCCCTCTTAACTAGGAAGTTATTCTCTTTACATAATTCATCGGTAGAAGTATTCATCACTGGATCATTCATCAAAGCTAGATCATTATCATATTTTCTCCCACTGTCTCAAGAAAATGGTGTTATCTCTCAATTCTACTCATTATAGGAATTTCTACAGAGCTAACCCTTTTTCATGTTGATTTTAGTCCTAGCTTCCATGTAGGTCTTCATCTTCTTCATTGCTTATATCCTATCATGGGAGGCCCAGCCTTCCACCATGTCAAAAAGTTCTTCCCAACACTTATATTTAACCATGGGAGGCCTATCCTACCACCATGTTAGAAACTCCCAACACTCACATTTGACCATGTGAGGCCTAGCCTGCCACCATGTCAGAAAGGCCCAACACTCACATCTGACCATGGGAGGCCCAACCTACCACCATGTCCAAAAGGCTCAGTGCTTACATATGACCATGGGAGGCCCAGCCTACCACCATATCAGAAAGAATCCTACACTTACATATGACCATGGGAGGAACCAATCCTGCCACCATGTCATAAAGGATTTGCACTTATATCTGACCATGGGAGGAACACATCCCACAACCATGTCAGAAATTCTCCTGCACTTACATCTGACCATGGGAGGAACCAATCCTACCACCATGTCGAAAAGGCTCTGCACTTACATCTGACCATGGGAGGCCCAACCTTCCACCATGTCAGAAAGGCTCTCAGACTCATCACTTCCCATTGGAAGGAACCTCGAACTGGAGAACACCAAGATTCTCCCTGAAGTACTCAAAATTCACTCTAGAAATTCCTAGAATAGAATCACATTAGGTTTGATTACGCAAACCCTATGATTAGTGTCTCTTTTAGCTTCCTTTTTAGTGTCCACTATCACTTTCAGTGTATTTTTCATCATTTTTTGGACAAAGTGGACGCTTTTCCATGAGATGGCCCTTTTAATGGCATTATTTGCATCTCTTTTTAAAAGATGACACTATTTTGGACACTAATTAGCATCCCAATTATCGTCCCAATTAAGATCCCAATTAGTGTCCCAATTAGCGTCCCATTTAGCATCCCAATTAGCGTCCCTTTTTAAAAGTTGGCGTTATTTTGGACACTAATTAGTAGCCCAATTAACGTCCCAATTAGCGTCCCAATTCGCATCCGCATTAGAATCCCAATTAGATTTCCAATTAGCATCCCTTTTAAAACGTTTCTGCTATTTTGGATGCTAATTAGCATCCCAATTAACGTCCCAATTAGCGTCCCAATTAGCATCCCAATTAGAATCCCAATTATCGTCCCAATTAGAATCCCAATTAGCATCCCAATTATCATCCCTTTTTAAAAGTTGGCACTATTTTGGACGATAATTAGCATCCCAATTATCGTCCCAATTAGCGTCCACAAAGCATCCCATATAACGGCAAGAATAGCCTAAAAAAAAATGTGCTTAATAGAATAACACCATATATTAATCCATGGTTAGTGATAGAACTTGCGAAATGAATTTCGGCAGGAAAAAACATTCAACATAGTGTCAAGTATAGAGCCATGAATTGTGCCTAGAAAACATCCAACTATAGCACTAGGTATAGTTCCTGGAATAATGCCATAAATTTTGAAAAGGAAACTCACTAGGAATTGCACTAGGTTTAGAGCTAGGAATTGTGTTTGGAAAACATCCGACATAACGTCATATATATCAATTTCATTGTCAATGATCATGATTCATGTGATAGGACTTTTGGATCTTGATTTATCATAGTGGCACCTAAATGATCGTAATCATGGAACTTTTGGATCTTGATGAATCGTAATGAGGGGTAAATTAGCTTAATGTCACCTAAATAGCTCTAATGGCATTTGAGTGTCCCCAACAACATTTGATAGAACCTAATGGCATATGATTAGCCCTAACAACATGATGATGATTCATTACGATAATTATGATGGAGTGTATGGATATAATTTGATAAGTATAAGAGTATATCATCCATTCTTCTGAGGTAGTATGGCTCCTTGCTCGTTATTGTCGCAATTATACTGATGATGACATTGATGATGACTACGATGATGACAATGATGTTGATTTATTGTATGATGATGATGACAATGTGGATGTGGATTTCAATGATGATTATGCATGTGGTATCACTTTTGGATCCTAATTGATTCTAATGGCACCTAAATGTCTGTAACGACATCTAAACAACCCTATTATCATCAAAATGGATATAATGACATATAAATGAGCTTAACAATTAAATGACATGAATCCTAATGTCGATGAGTGATTAAAAACACTAATGGCATATGAGTGACCATAATGACAATGATGACGATGATTTTGTTGATGATGTGCTTAATGATGACAATGATGATGATGATCAAGATGATGATGATGTACCATATGACATTGATGATGATGATGATGACAACGTCGATGTCCACAATGATGATACATGTCATAATACTTCTGGATATTACAAAACTTGAGATATTGGAGTTAATAACAAGTAATAGAGTTTGTGACATGTTGACCATAAAAATATATAATTTTTTTTTGTAAGCTGCTTAATTCTATTATAATACAAAGGAAAAAATTACAGATGTCAACAGGACTAGAGGAGGTCTTAGGAGGTGAAGCCACCACCTCTACCTCTCAAAAAATGGCCATCTAAGAGAGCGAGAAGCAGTACTGTTCCACTTTGAAATTAAAGGCCGAGGCCAATATATATACATAGTTACATAATTCAACAGTAAATCAACAGAAATAAAGTTGAGAGCCCAGAAAAAGACATAGGCATTGACCCTAAAATAGACATAGACTTAGGCCCAGAAATAGACACAGGAATTGACTTGAAAATAAACATAGAAATAGGCTTGGAAATAGACACAGGCATGGATAATAAAGTTCATAAAAAACCACTTGACACAATATGAAAAACCAAAAAAACCTAGACGACTTGGACACCAGGTAGGTGGAATGTCTGGAATTTCTTCAGTTATGGGGCATGCCCATCTTTCCTCTTACGACTAGCTGGGTGAGTTGGTGGTGACTTATGGAGGCATATGAAGATGTTCTTGGCATGGAGCAGGCTGCTGGGTGGCCATCACCTTCAAATGCTTGAATAATGGATCCATTGTCGAGGGGATGGGGAAGGATAGAGTAGGAGGAGGCGTGATGGTACACCCATTTGCACTGCCACTACATCCACAATTGGGCATAACCATGCCACCCATGGCACTGCCACTACCTCCACCACCCCAATAACGGCTACCTCCATTTAGACCGCTGTGGCCTGATATTCCCATGTTTCCTTTTCAAGCAAATGAGGTCTCCATTGCCGTGAAATGAGCATCGATCTCTGAGATTCTAGTCTTCACCATCTAAATCGTCTCTCTGGCATCAACCCAATTGGTAAGCATATCCTCCATTAAATCGTAGATCATGTTCTTCATGAGCCAATAGTGATTGATCTAGCTAACATCCTAACTAGTTGCAAGATTCTGATTTAGAACGCGGCTCTCCCAAGCTTCCATGAGGATGTGAACCCTATTAGAGATATGCGGTTCATAGTCCGTTGCCACCTGGAAACTACAACCTTGTTGAGATTTCCCTCTGATCGAGGTGGTTGTTCTTGGAGTTCCATGCTGTCGTGACATGCTAACCTTGTTGTGCTTCTTCTTCCAGAGATTATCAAGATGGAGAATGTTAACAATTAGTAGGATATAGTCTAGGGTGGTGGATGTAGTGTGAGTTTTTAGATTCTCAACAAGACAAGGAGTGCGCATAGGAGAGCAAAACCAAACCCTTCTATCCATATACCACATTGCGGTGCTCAAAAACTTCTCCCTCCCTACCATAGTATGAGAAATGAATAACGATGTAGATCCTTGAAGGCTAGGATTGAACCAGATCTTTGCCACCCCATGTTGCAGGTGTTGAGGTGACGAAATGCTCTGCTCTTATGCTTGGAGGACGACGAATGTTCTTGAAAATTCCTTCACTGCCAAGGTTAACATGATGGTCACCCATGGGGGCTTCACTTGTTGACCAATATCCTATCACGTTAGTTCATATTGTGGGTTTTAAAATTATCAAAAAATGAGCCAATATATTGTAGGTATTAGGGGGGATGAAGGGTTTAAGGTGGGGGTGGGTAGAGTGGTTTATAAGGATTGAGGTATAAAAAGGGGTGAAGAGGAGGTTTTAAGTATTGGGAAAGGGTTTCAACAAAAATATTTTGGGTCAATATATCTAGAAATTAAGGGTATTCTTTAATATCCCATGCTTGCATGTGCTATGTGAGAGGTTCACTAAGTGAAGTCCTTGTGTGGTCACCACACGTCCGTTGCTCAGATCGAGGGAGGGCGTTTCGCTTATCTGTGGAGAAGTCACTCGCATCCTGGAGTTGACCATAAAAATATTGTTATCCATTGGGTTTAGTAGTTCCCCCACCCCCCTTACACCCCCCTTGCAAAAAGGTGGTACAATACCAACTATCATGGTGCTACCAAAATTTCACCCTACAAGGTTTTTTTGGACAACCCCCCCATCCATACACTCATTCTTACTAAGAACATCCAAGGCACAAGAAGTGGATATCAATCTTAACACAAAAGCTAACTTTCTTTGTACTCTTAAGGAAATTTTGGTCTTGGTTTAAAATGGAATGAACAAACTAGCATTTCAATAATGCCCATAGTGTTACTCTGAAGAAGTGAATCAAATGTTTTTACATCTTTGGCATTATAAGTGGACATCTCTCAAGGAAAAAAGTAGTTAGTTGCTTAAGTTTTATGGCATTGGTGGATTTTTCTTTAAAGTTTCAAAATAATTGGTTCAATTTTTGACGATTCTATTGAGGTTTGTCAAATTTCTATTAAAGTCTAAAGCAATTTTGTTTTTTATGTGAAATTCCCTTTAACTAACATATTTGAGTATTATTTTTCATTTTACCTATTGTGAATCCATGTGGTGGACTTTGATAGAATTTGTCGGATATCTTTGTTTTTCACTATGGTAAAGATCAAGTCATAGGATGTAGGAGTGTCTTTGGTTAGGAAACCCCAACATCTCCACATTTTGAGGACAAAAATCCATTGATGAATTGCAAAACAGTCCCATGAGGATAAGGTGCGGTGGGAGTGGGTCCACATACGCTCTGCTAGTTTTGCATGGTGGTTAAATATCCCATGCATTGTCCATGAGAATTAGTTGTAAATTTTATGGATCAATACCTTCAATTCCAACCTCTACCTATGGAATGATCCCCAAGGATCATGCTCAGTTTTATCAACCTTAACATTTACACCAAATCACACTTGTAGGAGACAATCTCTTATGAAGTATATGCATGATGATTTGGAGCCTCACACATTTCCTATAAACCCAAATGATAAATTTTATGGCCTAATAGGTACCCTATATTTCATCCTTAAACCATGGTCCAAGAGGGGACACAAAATATGACATATAATGGACAAACCAAAACCTAAGAAAACCAAACAAATATTTTCATATATATATATAATAAAATAAAAAATAACGAAAAAATGGAAACATAAACAAAAATTCAAAAAAATCAAAACACTTACCTCTTGTGCACTTCCAATTAGACACACTGCCTTCCATCGAGGACATGCATATACCCATTGCTTAGGCATATACGTTCAAAAACATGTTTGAAGACGGGGTATATTATCTCCCAATGGAGCCAGAGGCCTGTAAACTGACCAATAAGGCTCTGATCTGCGATGTTCATTATTTTCCAACAAGGGCATTCTATAGGAAGATCGACCGAGGGTAAGTTGTCTAATTTCCTGAAAAATTTCTATTGATTCATGCTGATCTTCCTCTTACTACATGCTGCTACCAGGCTCTTGAAAGCAGTGATCTCATGGGGAGGGGAAGGAGTACCCCCTCCGATGGCCATGAATGATGGAAACATGCAGACCTAAACTAAGGAGGCATCGTGTGGGCTTATGAGAAACATACTTAGGAGCAACAAAAATTATAATGAGATTGTTCATACATAAAATTTTAATAAAAATAAAATAATAAATATCATCATTTATGGGAAAAGTTGCTAAATTTCTAGCAATAGTCTAAATGTGAGAGGTTTTCTATTTTTTATGGTTTCTTTTTCTAGTTTGTTTTTAACATAATACGGTAAAAATTTTAGATTAATTATTGAAAAATCATATAATAATGGTTAAACTTACATAATTTTGGTGTCCCTCATGTATTTGAGGATGCCAAATCCATTTATGCATTCAAAAATATGATTTGTACACTTCAATATTCATATTTTGAAAAAAAAAACCTTATTCCGATAAAAAAACTCACCAAAAAATAAAAAACGTCTAACAAATAGACTAATCCAAATTTTTTTATATCCATAAGACACAGAAAATTACATAAAAATATGCGAACTACCACACAAACATTTCACTCAAGAAATGATATCACCTTGTCCAGGATTGACTAAACCAATATGAACTTGAAAATGACCATACAAAAACTAAATGAATCCAATGACACTAAAAGATGACATTCGAAGTCCATAGTGTTGAGAGCAATTCAACATAGCTATGTTGATTTCAACAAAAATCATGCTTTCTCAGTTCATATGCCCACTTAACTGAACCATAACCCTTCTAAAGACAACATATATAGGAACATTCATTAAACAAAATAATACTAAATACTTAACAAGGCATGCAAAACACAACCTCCAATGATTTTTTCCAACTATAGCATGAATGGCCACAATCTTCAAACTTGACACACTCAAAGTGCAAAAGAAACACAATGAGACTGCTTTTTTTAATAGTGTACATTTGGAAGGAGAAAATAATTAATACTCATTTCATTATAACAACATTTCCATCAACATGCTCATATGAATCTCAACAGTTAAAGTTTTTCAAATTTATTATTTTATTTTCTAATGTATTGAAGAAATATACCCTTATCATGTTCTTTCACTATGAGAAAACAATGCCATTTTATTGTAATCTATACTATTTTTATAATGTTATAATGTCGTGCAAGTGGTGGCATACATGGTCCATATTCATGAAAATCTTTAGCTTTGTTAATAAATGGTCATTGGAAAATTGTAATAAATCTATCATGTGCTTTTTGTAAGTTGGTTTATTATTTGTATACATTCATTCAACTTTATTCTAATCTAATACATTCTATTGGCTTTTTGGGAACCTTTGTTTGGAGAGAGTTATAATTGTCAAGATGAGGGACCTATGATCATATGGGATGCTTGCATTAAATCATTTCAAAATGAAATATTAATAGAGTCTAAGAGTTGATAGTCCCATGTACTGAGTCTTTAGATGATGTTAGATAAATAGTTTAATTTTACAAAGATATAATCATAAGTTGAGATGAGATTTCTCACTAGTTCACCACTAATTTAAGATCCAATGATCCTTTAATAGGGAATAATAAAGCACACATGATAATGAAACACAAATCAAAACAAGTGGAATAAGCAACAAAGTTGCTTAATTAGTACCTGCCTCCTAAGAAGAGATTGAAAATATATAGCAATATGATAATTTTGCTATAAAAATATATGATAAAACAAATATAATTACAATTTGAAAGAAATTAAAACAAAAATGAATTAAAAAATGTCCATTTAAATACGATATAGGTTATTGCAATGTAGCATAAGACAAGCATATTCAAGCTTCCTTACATACTTCCAGTAATATTCTTGACTTATGTTATAAAAATATGCAAGTTTCTTTATAGACTAGCATAAATAGGAAATAAGAAATAATAGCTTATAAGACTATAAATTAATATCATTTTTGTGATAATAGTTTATCCTACCCATTGGTACCTCCTTTCTCCTCTAACATATTGTAATTTAAAAGAAAATTATAAAACTTGTAATTCAACACGTGATGTTCCACATCAATCCATTACATAAGGATAGTGGAATTTAAAGTAACGTTTTGAATGATTAAGATGCTAGTTTCTAAGCATATATTGTAATCTAGTGTGGTTAATAATTTGGAAGAATATCCTAGTTTATACTAGAGGGTGCACTTTGCTTCTAAAAGTGGGATGGTTATTATTTGGTATAAACCCATCACATAATTTATAAGTGGAATAGGTATTATGTGGCATAACCCATCACCATATATAAAATTTTGGCTCGGTTCTATTATTTGGTTATAATTTACAAGTGGAATAGGTATTATGTGGCATAACCCATCCCCATATATATATATATATATATATATAATTTTGGCACGGTTCTATTATTTGGTATAATACCCATCACATAATTTATAAGTGTAATAGGTATTATGTGGTATATAACCCATCCCCATATATATAAAATTTTGGCACGGTTCAAACTTCTACGGTTGCATGCTATTGAAAATATGCTCAATATCTTAGGGGATGATATAACTTTTGTACTTTCTTATCTACTTACTATTATTGAAAGACTTTTATGTTGCGAAATTTTACTGATCTTGCCAGCGATATACTTAAAAGCTCGCATTACAAAACCCATCATCAATGCCTACTATGGTGACGACAACGTTCAATCCATATGTTGATTATGAATATAATAGGGAATTTGTGGGGTCATTCTGTTAGGGACCATATTATTACTCAGATTAAAATTTTCTTTATGACATAACATGCAATGCCTTGTGTCTCTTGTAACCATGATATCGAATTTTTATGGCAGACCGCTCACAATGTGGAGAGAGGAAACCATAATTTAACGTATCTAAAATCCAGAGAGTGACCTGGTAAATAAATTAATTTAACATGCACAATATGTAATCCATGCACGTTAATTAATTAAACAGATGCTTTAATTTTAATTAAAACACAAAAGCCCTCGCTGTTTCTGCTTCTCTATTCAGTATTTTATTGTTTTTCTTAGCGAAACAAAATTAATGTTAGATACGTTCGAATGCCCGAGTTTAAAAATTAAGAGAAAAAAAACAGTATACACATGGATGGTTGCATAAAATAATATCCATCCTGCTATATTCAGAAATTGGCCTGAAGCCAAGATAAGGAAACAAGGGAAAAAGCAACACAGTATTCTCCATGTTGGAAAAATGTAATTACTCGCAGATCTGTACTTGACTTTCAGCCGACTTTGTCAGAGGCTGTACAAGTCAAGATCTTGTCTATCATTCTGACAAGAAGGAAAATTCCATGAGTAGGAAACATAGTCCAGTTGAATTTATTTCAGAAGCTAAGTTGTTAGATAGATAGTTATTAAAGTCTTTAATGGCAAGTCAGTTGGCCCATGCTGTAGCAATTTTCCGATTGCCTATAAATAGTAGAAGTAATTTGTAAATCAGTTTACACAGGAACACAGAGACAGTCACACAGAGCAGAGGAACTCAGGGTGAGGAAGAACAGTCGAAGCTCAAGCTTCTGTGCATGTAATTTAGTCGAAGAGCCGAAGCTCTGTAGACTGACGAGTCTAGACAGACAAGTTTGGACTGACCAGTTTGTAACCGACAAGTTTGTATTACTTTGTATTTCAGCATAGTTAATATATGAAATAGTTTGTGGTTGAATGCATGATTATTTGGCCGCATATATTTCCATATTTACTTATGTAAATTTCTTTTACAATTACTGATAAGTAAAATAACAAGAACCCATAAAAATCTCACCGCGTGAAAGTTTCAGGTAATTTTACGGCACATTGGTCGACTCAAGTTTTCCTACATATTTGGGAATATGTTTCTCATAAGTTATTTGGATTTGTAAATGTGTCTATTTTAATTCATTTTACTCACAAGTGAAAAGTATTTGTATTTTCTTAAGTCTTTAGACTAAGAAACATAACCTGCAGATTTCGACCAAAGTGAGCTGACTAGAGTGGTCGCTGAGTCAGCTGACTAAAGCAGCCGACTTAGTCGAAGGTCCGACTTGGTCAAAGGTTTGACTTAGTCGAAGGTCTGACTTGGTCGAAGGTTTGACTTAGTCGAAGGTCTGACTTGGTCGAAGGTCTGACTTGGTCGGAGTAAAAGTGGTCGAGGTAAAAATCGGTCGGACAAGTAAGTCAAAGTAATTTTGGTCGAGTGTAGGACCGACTAAAATTTATAAATTTTTCCAGTCGGACATAGAAACGTTTCACCCGACTGGTGAAAAAGTAAAGTGGTCGGCGTGAAAAGTAAAAGTGAAAATTTGAATATTGACTAAGTCCTAAACCCAAGTTTAGTCGGCTCGGTTTTGGCTATCTGGTATTAGAGAAAGGTTATATCAGAGCAAGGTTTATATCAGCCCAATATTTTAGGAAATAAATCTTGTCTTAAAAGGTGGAAATTGATTTCCTAAGGAAAGTTAATTAAAAAAATTAAAATGGCTTCCACTTCTGGTTCATTACAACCTCCAAGTTTTACAGGAAAGAATTATGAATATTGGTCTTTAGCAATGAAAGCTTTATTCAAAGGTCAATATGTCTGGGAGATAGTCCAGCATGGTTATGTAGAACCAGCAGACATGGCAGCATATAACAATCTCACACAGGCTCAGAAAGATGTCTTGAGAGAACAGAGGAAGAGAGATGGAAAAGCTCTATTTTTCATACATCAAGCTATGGATGAGAGAATACTCCCAAGAATAGTAGCATCGACTAATTCCAAGGAAGCATGGGATACATTGGAGACTTCCTATCAAGGTTTGGATAAGGTAAATACATCCAAGCTACAAATTCTAAGAAAATATTTTGAATCTCTGTGCATGAAAGATTCAGAAAATGTAGACACATTCTACACCAGAGTTGTTGGGTTGATAAACCAACTGAAATCTCATGGAGAACTCGTATCAGACCAAAGGGTTGTTGAAAAAATTCTTGGAAGTCTTCCCCCAAGATTTGAAAATTTGGTTGTGACCTTAGAGGAACACCCAGACATGTCGACATTTAGCATTGATGAGCTGCAAGAATCACTTATCAATCATGAACATAGAATCAGTAGATCACAGACATCATTGGAAGGTGCATTTGCAGCACAATCATCTATAATCCTTGGTAGAGGTAGGGGGAGAAACATCTTCAAAGGCAGAGGAAGACATTCTTCAAGAGGAGGATGAGGCAGAAGTCCTGCAAATGTCGGTGGTGGAGAAGATAACCAGAACCCAGGTCAGCCAAGTGTCCAGAGGTTTGATAAATAAAAAATTCAATGTCATTACTGTAAGAAGTTTGGTCATTATGCATATGAATGCAGGAAGAAGCAATACGACGAAGGAAGGCAAATCCCAAGTTAGTTGACCAGCACCAACACTTCGACAGGTGCAACGTTAATGGCATCGACATCTCCACTTGAATGCAATGCTGTTCAAGAAAGTCCACATGACATATGGTACCTAGACTCAGGATGTAGCAACCATATGACTGGTAATTTAAATCTATTTTCCAGTCTAGACACTTCAGTTAAAACTGATGTTACACTTGGAAACAATGTCCAAGTTACTGT
The DNA here is from genome assembly GCA_001517045.1 of Pseudotsuga menziesii. Classification (NCBI taxonomy): domain Eukaryota; kingdom Viridiplantae; phylum Streptophyta; class Pinopsida; order Pinales; family Pinaceae; genus Pseudotsuga; species Pseudotsuga menziesii. The sequence goes on along the minus strand of LPNX010495818.1, from coordinate 10,362 downwards.
CTTAGGAAAAGACACTGTTGATATTCTAACCAAACAGGGGGAGAGTAAGTATATCCCTGATATCTATCATGTCGAAGGTCTGAAACATAATCTGTTAAGCATTGGACAGTTGTTACAAAAAGGCTACAGAGTCTACATGGAAGATGAACACTGTGTGATCAAAGACAAGCGTCCAAGCGACCAGCTGATAGCAAAAGTGCCAATGACAAGCAACCGCTTGTTTCCATTGAGGATAGTTCCCAACATAAAATGGAAGACAAAGATAGGAGTTGCATTCAATATAGAAAGTGAAGAAACAGTTGAGATCCTTGACAAGAAAGAAAATTGCAACGCTAATTTGCAAGCTGCATTTCAGACAGAAGTTCAGGATGAATCCTGGTTGTGGCATTTCAGATTTGGACATCTAAATTTTGGTGGGCTGAAGCTACTGCACACAAAGAATATGGTGAAGGGATTACCATTGATCGACAGACCAGAGAGGGTTTGTGAAGGCTGCATTTTTGGCAAGCAACACAGAGAGACATTTCCAATTGGAAATTCCTATAGAGCATGCACACCACTTGAAATTGTGCACTCTGACATCTGTGGTCCAATGCAGACATCATCCATTGGTGGCTGTGTTAGGTATAACTCCCGATTGATTATTCTATTCATGGCTAAGCATGCATTTATACATTCATGTGACGGTTTGTTTAAACTTCCATCCAGCCTTTTCGGCTTCCAACTATTCCTATTTATTTATTTACAATATTATAATCCCTAATGGATTATATTCTAACAATCCCCCTCTTAATCCGAAGGGGTGTTCGTAAGTCCGAGCATGTTTCTGAACCTTTCAAACTTTTCTCGTCTAAGCACTTTGGTGAAGATGTCTGCAACTTGATCATTTGTGAAACAATGTCGAAGATGGACTGTCTTGGCCTCTACATGATGTCGAATCAAATGATACTTTGTGTTGATGTGTTTGGTTCGATCACGGAATCTAGGATTCTTAGCCAGCTTGATTGCAGAAGTATTATCGACCAACAATGGAGTGGAGTTCTCTTGTTTTTCTTGCAAATCTTCAAGTATCTTCCTGAGCCATACTATTTCTTTTGTTGCTTCAGCTGCAGCCACATATTCTGCTTCTGTTGTTGAATCTGCTGGAACTGACTGTTTGCGAGATCTCCATGAAACAGCTACTGATCCAAGACTCATAGTGTATCCAGAAGTTGATACTCCTGTCTCCTTATCGCCATCAAAGTCTGAGTCTGAGTACCCAATAAGTTTGAAGTCATCCACTTTAGAGTACTTGAGTCCTACGTATTGAGTCCCCTTCAAGTATTTGAGAACCCTCTTTGCAGCTGACCAGTGTCCTTCACAAGGTTTATGCATGAACCTTGAAAGTATGCCAACAACATAAGAAATATCTGGTCTAGTTGTTGTTAGGTAGATAATACTTCCTACAAGTTGTCGATACTTGGTCGCATCTTCAAATTCTTTTCCTTCGCTTGATGTGAGCTTCATTTTCTGTTCCATTGGAGTAGATATAGGATTGCAATCTGTCATGCAAAATTTGTTTAGTAGTTCTCCAATATATTTTTTCTGAGATAGGAATATGTACATAGTATGTTGAGTGACTTCAATTCCTAAGTAATAGTGGAGATGTCCCATATCTGTCATTTCAAAGATCCTTTTCAAATCTTTCTTTATGGATGATATATAGCTCTCATTGTTCCCTGTCATCAAAATATCATCTACATACACCACAAGATACACAACAGATCTTCCAACTTTCTTTATAAACAGTGTTGCATCATCAAGATCAAAATGTTCGAAATTTAGCTTCAAAAGATGCTCGGTTAGCTTTTCATACCATGCGCGAGGCGCTTGTTTTAGGCCATACAAGGATTTGACAAGCTTGCATACCTTTTGTTCTTTTCCTTTCACAACAAATCCTTCTGGCTGAGACATGGAGACATTCTCTTTCAAGTCTTCATTCAAGAAAGTAGTCTTCACATCCATTTGATGAACTTTCCACCCTTTCTGAGCAGCCAAAGAGATTAAGGTACGGATGGTAGCCCATTTTGCTGTAGGAGAAAAAGTTTCTTCATAGTCAATTCCTTCTTTCTGTGCATAGAATTT
>LPNX010495809.1:107169-354300 GCA_001517045.1 Pseudotsuga menziesii | reverse complement strand
TTTCCCTCATGTTGGTAATCCAAGCATTAGCATATTCAATGGCTTTCTCAAAGCCTGTTTTTCCATTGTTCGTCACTTTTCATAGGGCTATTCATGCCCATAACTGCCTTTTAACCCTCCAATTTGGCCCAGATTTAGAGGTACGCCTATTCGGTGATGGATAAGTGCACAAGGGTGCCCAAGATGGTGAAATAGGGTTGCTTCATACCCTTTTTTACTACCAAACAGGTTTGTTTGTGCCCAGAATTCATGTGGATGCTGCTATAAGGCATATGAATGAGATTTTAGGGTTGCTTTCACCCACATATTTCTCATTTTCACAGCCATAATTGCAAAGACCGCCTCCTATTGCCATTGATCATCATCTTTTATTGTTGTAATGTTCCCAGATCTGAAAGTTGGCCTAATTATAGCTGATTTGAGATGCTTTATTGTTTGTTGTGACCTTTAGAATGCTCCCAAAGTGCTCAGATTTGTCCCTTTGATGCTCATACTTAATTCTAGAGTTGTTTATGCCCATAGGACTGCCCAACATTGCTCCTAGTGTGACATTGAAAATACCAAGTTTGTTCTGGAAGCCCTAAATAGGGCCAATTCACCTTGGTCTACTGGTTTATTATTAGAGGAAGGCCTTCTCTCATTATTTGAGGAACATTCACCCTTAGAGACACATGCATAAGGGCAATGTTCAGCCCTACCAAAGGATAAAGTGATCATTTGAAGCATGCTTACACTATTTTATACACCATTTCATGAGAGATATTACATGCTTGGAGGTTACTCATTGAGCTGGTCCACTTGGAAGGTTGTTCACATGGATCATGCCCTATTTTGTGAAGAACGTTTTTGTATTTGGGGGTTGCTTTATAGATTGACTATTTTACACCTGGGTGGCATCTAGGGCCTACAAAGCAAGTTGTGTTTTACTCCAAATAGTGTTATGATGTATAGGAATCCTACAAAGCTAATTGACTTGACAATGAAGTAGGTTTAGAGTCTCGATGTTTATATTTCTAGGTTTTTTTTTTTTTTTTGAATTGAAGTGTCATGTGTGTGACATGTGCATTCCCACATTCACTTGGTCAATTTAGTATGGATTGGGATGAATTGACCATTTTGTTACCGATCCATTCAATCATACCCTGATTTGCTTGGTTCAGTACCAAACTTGTCACTCCAATCATTTCAAAGGCCAATTCAGCTCGGTTGACTCGGCCACCTCGGTAGAAAAACACTTGATTAAATATGAAACTATTATTGTTGAAAAGGGGGTATGCTAGTAAAAGGAAAAGGCAATGTTAAGAAAAGGAAATGCAAGCAATAAGTGAGAATGGAGAATTGTATGTAACTAAAAGAGGGGCATACATAAGAATTCTTAGGGCATACATTAGATTTTTTTTAATTTCCAGTGTACTATTGTAGGAACGCCACTATATTGCAAATAAGGCATTGACTTGATAGTCACAATCCCATTAGTATCATAAATTATGGGAGAGATCAGAAAAACATCTCTACACAAATATTAACCGATAAGTATAGTTTTGGTGTTTCATTTGGAGAATAAAATCCTATAACAATAGTTGTTATTATGACTCTTAAAGGGTCCTAGATGAGATATGTGCACTTTTAGGCAGTTCAACTTTTAAGAAAAAGAATCCATAAACAACAAGTATGTGCACCCTAGAAAACATGGAAACGATCATAAAACATATTAGGTAAAATTGATAATCATCTACAACATCACAACATCATTCATGGGAAAACTAAAAACCACTTAAAGGAGATATGTTCTTTGAAGGAGATAGTCCATTAAAGGAGAACCTCCAGGTTTTGTACATACATATATTGGCATAAATTGCAGTGTTATATGTCATGCATATGCATAACATATCGTCTCAAGCTTGACAACGTTGAAAGGCCAAAGTACAATGGCCACAAGCATACATATGAAGCTTATGAAGCCTACCCAATTCATGTTAGCAAAAGGCAATGCAAGCAATAAGTTAGAATGGAGACTTGTATGTAACTAAAAGAGGGGCATACATTAGAATTTTTAGGGCTACCAAATGCCCACACCTATTAACCAAACTCATTCTTGACAAGCTTTTTCTTTAACAAGTTTTTGGCTTACAAGTTTTTCCAAGTTTTTTCTCTTATAAGTCTTTCCACGTTTTTTTGCTGGTATTTTGCTATGCTTATGCCAAATTTTTGTTTGGCCATGGTGCAGGTAGAACCAAACAGGTATTTGTTAGACCTGTCTTCCTCCAATGAAGGGATTTTGGGAAGGCTAGAGGAAAGTGAGACATCCAGTAGGTCTACACGGGCTAGATCAACTAGATGTCAGAAGATCAGAAGAAAATTCGACAAAAGCATGATTTTTTTTCTCCAAGGAGGGGGGGTGATGTTCCTATGATGTTGAGACAGTGGGAGACATCGACGTGCCCTTAAGGTACCAAAACCTAGTGAAACAATGGGTGCCTAGCGATCTTCCTAAAGTAAACACTGATTTTTGTGTGAATGAGAGGATATATAGAATTGCACCGTCGTCATTGCATGGATTGGGGTTGTTTTGCATGGATGAAATCAAGGTTGGATACGGTAGATGTACAGAATTGATGGAGTATGTTGGACCCTATTACAACTATAGTGATTGGATGAGCCTGGTCCAATATACACAAAGTATGCATAGATATGGGTTGTCAGCGAATTATATACAACTGAAAGACAAAGCTCAAAATAAAGGAGCAATGATGTACATGGATGGAAGGCCAAAAACAACCGGTAATATTGCGGGGTTTATAAACAGTACACAACCAGGGTATGCATTAAAGCAAACCAACTGCATATTCGAGTCACGTGAAGGAAACCGTGTCTTTGTATGTGCAATTAAATCAATAGTTGCTGGTGAAGAACTGCTTATTGATTACAATTTGAATCATGTAGATACAAACAATGTTAGTATGGTTGTGGTACAACAAACAATTTAACCACCCTTCTATTAATTATTTTAACATCTCTAGGAATTTTCGTTAGCATATAATTGAAATGATCTACTTTTCATGTCTCCTTATGTAACTTTTAGTATGTTTTTGATGCAGGGTTCTCTCAGGGGCATCTCCATCTCCGTAGATGTTTGTTGACTCGAGTCAAGGCAACAAGTATACATCGATATTGCCAATGTAATATTAAATTTAGGATGGACATACATATACATTGTTATGTATTTTCAGTAGTGTATTAGGTTACTTTATATAATATTATCTATTTTCCATGCAGAGTGTTGATCAGGGAAGCCAACCAGCTATTGATCATCTGACTACAACATCAGGGCAACAACCAAACATGAATGTAATTCTCCATTTCAAATACTTTAAAATCATAAACATGTATATCGTGATGCATTATGTTTATTTTGTTATGTATTCTTTCGTTTTTATGGTTGCGTTCATGATGGTAATGTTGTCTACCTTTTTTGCAGATTGACTGGTGAAAGTCCCCAGCTGTTGATCAGACGATTAGAGCCTCGAGGCAACCAGTAAACCTAAATGTAATTCCACATTCTAAATACTTCAAAAATGTACACATATAAAACATGTAGCATAGTGTTTATTTTTGTTCTGTATTTGTTAGCTTTTACATATTGCGTTCATTGTGATAATGCTATCTATTGATGTATATGTAACTTCGGAATGTATTCATCTATGTATCTTATGTATTGTAACCCGATGTTTATTCCAGGATGTTTCTATTATGTATTTGAGTCATGTTGTCATGCCCCGATGTTCTGAACGGGAGGATCAATAATGTAAACAAGTCGTGTTAAGTCATTGTTAAAGTTCCCACAGTTTCGGGGCACTAGGGTTATTATACACTCATAGAGATGTAGGCTCTAGTAAGTAATTGTTAAGTTAGGCAGACATGATTGAGTGCACTTCAAGTGAACGGAAGAATATAAATAGAGAGTGAGAGCCTCTCTATTTATCACTTGCAACACACATCATTCACTCACTCAAGTGTGGTGCATTATTGAGGAAGGAAATACTGGGACTAGACAAAAGAAGAATACTACTGCTTTGGGGCTTTTACTGTTTTGGTGCTGATTCTATCTCTGAGGAAGTTGTGGGGTTTTCTCCTTTATGGTTTCCTCGAGAAAAACTCTTTGTGTCTCTTGTCTCTTGTGATGTGCTTATGTTATATTGCTGTACTTGTTATTCTCTCAGTAAAGATCCTAACATAATGCTAGCTTAATGTTGAAAAACTAACATGGTATCAGAGCTAACATGAGAAGAAGACACTGTGCAGCTACGGGAACTAGGGCTTCCTAGTTTGTGGACCTTCCTCCACAAATTTTCAGCAAAAGTAAGGTGGAACAACTCTCCTCCTTAGGGTGCATCTTTCTGGCGAAACAGAATCCAATTCTGAGGTTTTTCAGTTTTGGACCGGTCACTGGGGTCAGAAATTAGGGCTTTTTATAGAAGAGGAATTTTTTAGTGAGCCCATGCCTAGATTGATATCCTCCCAAAAATAGAAGTTAGGGACAATTTCAAGGCATTTGGGTGGACAGAACTCTGGAAAAGCAAAACCCTAATTTGCTCCTGAACCAACTCTGCAGGATTTCAGCTCAAGTTTCAGATCCGACATCTTGAACCTGGTAAGATCTAAAATATTTGTATTTCTATTTTAGGTTCTCATTTAAATATGTCTCATCATACCAAGCTTCATGAAAATCTTGAGGGAGCTAATAACTTCTGAGCTTGGAAGTATAGGATCTCCCTGGTCCTGGAAGAGAATGAATTAGACTCCTACATTCATGAGGAGGTTCCAGTTCCAGAGGGAGATGAGGCAAAGGCCTTACATAAGAAGAATATGGTTATGGAAAAGAGGATCATTGCTGATTCTATCAAGGATCACCTTATTCCACAGGTGTCCTCTCTCAAGACACCTAAAGCTATGCTTGATGCCCTAACCAAATTGTTTGAAGGAAAGAACATCAATCGGAAGATGACCCTGAGGAACCAACTGAAGAATGTGAAGATTCAGAATGCAGAAACTATCTAGTCATACTTCACAAGGGTTTCTCAGATCAAGGAACAACTAGAAGTTGTTGATGAAGAAGTGGAAAATGCAGATATTGTGATGACTACTTTGAATGCCCTTCCTAGGTCATGGGATGCTTTCATCCAAGGAATATGTGCTAGGAAGAATTTATTCAAATTCAACAGACTATGGGAAGAATGCTCTCAATAAGAAGCTCAGATAGCAACTCGAGAAGAAAATATGGGTAGTGAAGATCAAGCCCTCACAGTTCACTCCAAGAAGGAAAGAAGGAAACATCATTACTCCAAAGGTAAGAGCTCTCATCCTAAAAGGGATCTATCTAGATTAAGATGTTATACATGTGATGAGATAGGACACTTTGCAAAAGATTGTCCTAAGAGAAAGAACCAATCTCATAAGAAGAAGAGCAACAAAAGAAGACACCATGCTCATGCTGCAGAGGATGATGAACCATCCAAGAAGAGATCCAGATATGAAAGTGAAGATTCTTTAAGTGAGGATGAATATGTTCTAATCTCCGCTCTCACAAGTAACATTACTCATGGTAGTGATGATTGGCTTATAGACAGTGGGGCTTCCAAACATATGACGGGATTCAAGGAATATTTTGTAAGACTGTCAGAACATGAATCACCTCACAAGGTGAAACTAGGAGATGACTACCAATATCCAATAAAAGGTAGTGGGGAATCTTCATACAAGCTAGACTCTGGTAAGTATTTACCAATGAAAGAAGTATTGTTTGTTCTAGGACTCAAGAAGAACCTTCTATCCATTTCAGCATTGGATGCAAAAGGAATGCGGGTTGCATTCATAGATGGTCAAGTCATCATGTGGCCAAAAGGAAAGACCTTCGATAATGCGGTAGTAATTGGAGAACAAGAAGGAGGCTTGCACAAATTGAAGGGTCATCTAGAACAAGCCCTGATCCATGATACAGTAGAACCAAAAGAGCTTTGGCATAGAAGGCTTGCACATGTGCATTACAGAGCACTACCTATTGCAAGAAAAGTTGTTGAAGGTCTTCCAGAATGTCAAGCCAAACATGATGGTGTCTGCAAAGGTTGTGCGAAAGGAAAGAATACAAAGAAGACATTTCCCAGCAGCAAAAGCAAAGCCAAAAGCATTCTAGAAATCATCCACTCCGATGTATGTGGACCTATGTCATCAAACTCACTAAGAAGGTATGCATACTATGTTTCGTTTATTGATGATTTTTCTAGAAAGACATGGATTTACTTTATGAAGAAAAAAGATTAAGTATTCAGCAAATTCAAGGAATTCAAATCCTTGATCGAAAACCATACCGAAAAGAAGATCAAGACCATTCGATCAGATAATGGTGGAGAATTCACTTTGAATAAATTCAAATAGCTATGTAAAGAATCGGGGATTAAGATGGAGTTTTACACTCCTTATAATCCACAACAGAATGGGATTGCAGAACGGAATAATAGAACTATCATGGAAGCTGCAAGAGCAATGCTTCATGATCAAGACCTTCCTATGCATCTTTGGGCGGAAGCTTCCAGAACAACAGTGTATGTACAGAACCGTACTCCACATAGAGTACTCGAGAACAAGACTCCTGAAGAATTATTCTCCGGCAAGAAACCAAAAGTCAGCCATCTCAGAATATTTGGCTGTCCCGTGTACATACACATTCCAAAAGAGAAGAGAACAAAATTAGATCCTTCAGGAAAGAAGGGCATATTTGTGGGATACTCTGAAAGCTCGAAGGCTTACATAATCTATTTTCCAGGATACAAGAAGATTGACATCAGCAGGGATGTGACATTTGATGAAGGTACAGCTTACAACAAATCCAGAAAGAAACCTGCTGAAGAACCTGAAGAAGCAGAAGCAGAAGTACCCAGGATCCATGATACAATCATGGACAAATAAGCTCAAGAAGAAGATCAAGAGTTCGAGGAACCACAAAGACCTGTAGATCCACCTCTGGAGAAGAATCCTCATAAGAGGAAACCTTCTTGGGTATGTGAACTTATCCAAGGCACGGAAAGATATGGGGCTCTAGAAGAGAATCACAGAGAAAGAAAGAGGACCAGATCTAATTCCGGGTATGTAGCTTTACTATGTGATTTTATTGATAAAGAACCTTCCAGTTATGTAGAAGCGGCGGAACATAAAGAATGGAAGGATGCTATGATCGAAGAATATCAATCGATCATGAAGAATGATGTTTGGGATGTTGTCCCAAGACCAGAAGGGAAGTCAGTTGTAACTTCCAAATGGATCTACAAGATTAAGCATGCTGCAGACGGTAGCATTGAAAAGTATAAGGCAAGATTTGTAGCTCAAGGATTCTCTCAGAAAGAGGGAGTAGACTATGAAGAGACCTTTGCACCTGTAGCTAGATACACTTCCATCAGATCAGTACTCGCTCTAGCTGCAGTGATGAAATGGAAGATACACTAGATGGATGTCAAGACTGCCTTCTTGAATGGTGTAGTAGAAGAGGAAGTGTATGTAGAACAGCCACTCGGTTTTGAGACACATGACAGAGAGTCTCATGTATGCAGATTAAAGAAAGCCCTGTATGGTTTGAAACAGGCACCCAGGACATGGTACGGCAGAATTGACAGCTTTCTATCCAGTTTGGGCTTTACCAAGAGTAAAGCAGATTCCAACCTTTACTACAAGGTTGAAGATGGAAACCCAGTGATCCCCTACTGTATGTAGATGATATATTTGTGACAGGTACATATGGGTTGATTGCTGATATGAAGAGAAAGCTTGCTGCTGAGTTCGAAATGAAGGACTTGGGGATGATGCATTACTTTCTAGGTATGGAGGTGTGGCAGAGTATAGATGGAATCTTCCTTGGACAAGGGAAGTATGCAGTAGAGATGCTGAAGAGGTTTGGGATGATGGATTGCAAAGCTATGGCCACACCTATGGCATCGAACCTGAAGCTATTGAGTGATGCTTCATCAGATTCGGTTGATGCTACAATGTATCGTCAGATGATTGGGTCATTGATGTACCTAACGAACACGAGACTAGACATTTGCTTTGCTATGAACACCTTGAGCCAGCACTTGACAGATCCGAGAAGTGTTCACTTGACTGCTGCAAAGCATATTTTGAGGTACCTGAAGGGTACAGTTGATTATGGGCTCAAGTACGATGCAAATCAAAAGATTAACCTAGAGGGATATGTTGATTCAGATTGGGCAGGCAGTGCCATCGACAAGAAGAATACTTCAGGATGTTGCTTCAGTATGGGATCAGGTGTGATCTCTTGGTTTAGCAGGAAGCAATCATGTGTGGCACTGAGTACAGCTGAAGCAGAGTATGTCACAGCTTGTTCAGCTAGTTGTGAGGCAGTATGGCTGCGGAAGCTACTGTTTGATATATTTGATCTTCAGTTGGATGCTACTTGTATACATTGTGACAACCAGAGTTGCGTGAAGTTGTCAGAGAATCCAGTGTTCCATGACAAGTCGAAGCATATTGAGATCAAGTACCACTATATCAGGGATATGGTGCAGAGAGGAGCAGTGAAGCTCCAGTATATTGCGACGGAGGAATAGATAGCTGATGTATTGATGAAGCCATTGGCTGGGCTGAAGTTCGAGTACTTCAGGGAGAAGCTTGGTGTTCTCCAGATCGAGGTTTCCTCCAAGAGAAAGTGATGAGACCCATAGCCATTATGACATGGTAAGAGGATTGGTTCCTTCCATGGTTAGATGTAAGGGACGAGACATTCTGTCATGGTGAGAGGATTGGTTCCTTCCATGTCAGATATGAGTGTTGGCCATTCTTTCGAGTAGGACAGATGTAAGGGAAATTGCCATTCTAGGAATGGAGACACCTGGTCAGTTACCAGGATCACTCAGTGTAGGACTGAGTAGCCATTCTGATGTGATAGAGGGATGTGTTCCCACTTGATCAGATGTAAGGGCTGAACCATTCTGTCATTGCTAAAGGATTAAGTTCTTTCCATGTCAGATGTGAGTGTTGGCCATTCCGACGAGCAGGTCGGATGTAAGGGCAACTGCCATTCTCTAGGAGAATGGAGGCGCCTAGTCAGTTACCAGGTATCTCAATCGATGACTGGGGGCCATTCTAATATGACTACTGGGATGTGTTCTCATAGGATCAGATGTGAGTACAAGCCCTTCCATCACTGTGATAGGATGTGTTCCTGTCTGGATGGATGTAAGTGCAGAGCCTTTCTGGAGCGACTAAGGGATGTGTTCCCACGTGCTCAGATGTAAGTGCTGAAATCTCTCATCACTGTGATAGGATGTGTTCCTGTCTGGATGGGAGTCTTCCACTAAACAATCAGCAACACGCTCTGCGACACTATCGGGGGCAATGGAGGGTGTAGCCGATGTTGCCCCACCCACAACAGATGCTGCAGAAGAAGGGGTGGATGCAGGGCTAGATAGAGATGTGGAAGCATTTCCTGGATCTTCTCATGTGACTAGCAATGGTTCAATAGTGTGTACATTTTTGGTGAATGAAGAACTGGTTCCAATAAAGATAGAGAGGATTCCAGGTCATTATATATTGTTCAATTTAGTTTTTATAATTTGTGTCTAATATACCGATAATATTTTCTAATGTTGACTACTAATGGCATTAATGTTTTGCAGGAAATGATATATTTTATAAACATATGAATGATTTGTCCTTGGATATCTTCGGGCCCACCATCCGCACAATGTGGAACAAGCAGCCAAAACCTTTAAAGGATGATCTGACTAATCGCTTGGTTAGTCTGTTCGGAAAAGATACCTTCAATACATCGAAGGTACTACAGAAGGCTGGAAGACATCTGAAGATTGTCTGAGACCAATATAGGGTTCACCTAGAAAAGAACCCTAGGTATGAGCGCCCTCCAATGATTCCATCTATGGAGTGGAAAGCCCTAGTGGAAGATGGAAAAGAGAAGGGCCTAAGAAAATCAGGAAAGATACCACTAGGTGGAACAGGGAGGTATGCAATACATTCCAAAATGTAGTGGTAAACCTTATTATTACTAATTTTTATATCAATTTTGGTACATCAACTAATTTATTTAAAAACTTAATTAGGCTCTCGGACACATCTAAGGCCACAAATGCAAGAATTGAAAAAATTGGCCAACACAAGCTTGGGCCTGGTGGTTACTCCAACTTGGCGACCCGATGTGTAAGTATCGTAAAACCCGAATCTGCATCCAAATATCATATAGGTTATTATTTTTGTTTTGTTCTGACAAAAAGCTTTAAAATTAATGACATCATGCAAATATGAAGGCTGACCGGTTCAAAGAATTGCCTAGTGCGGATTACATGAAGCTTGGCTTCGAACAGGGCATTGATGCCATTGTTGAACACTGGAGAAGCTTGTCTGGGAATACTGCATGATCTTCTACTGATCCATCTGGTGCCCAGGTATGTGAAAACTGTATAGTTTAATGATAATTTATTAATTCTCATGCAATTTGTTCCTTATAAATAAACTAACATAAATGATTTATTCCTTTTTGTGCAGGAAAGTAATGATCCCGTTCATGTCAAGGATGTAGTACATGACCAACCAAACGAAGATCATGCTTCTCATCCTGGTAATGAATTTATTAATGTGCTACTATTTTTTATAGACCATTGCAGATGATGAACATTAATTCTAATTCTACATAATTCAACTGCAGAGCATGTAGCTACAGATCATAACACGGAATAGGTTGGGCCAATAAGAGATAATGTTGAACATGTTGATGTGCACATGGTAGGTAAAAACACACATCTGTAATGTTTTTTAAATGAATTACTCATATTTATCAAAATATAAATATATTAATGAAAGATTTTGATATTATTGCAGAAATTCATTGCCCCTCGCCTGAAGTTCAACCTTGCGAGCAGACTAGTAGGGATACCGGTGATTAGATTCCTGAAGATGTGACTCTAACTAAATATTTAAAGAGAAGGAAAGTAAAAAGGAAGTGACTAAACAAAATTTGAGTAATTCTTATTTATAAAAAAAAAAAAAAATTATGGTTTTTTCCTTTGTTTCATGAATGAATGTTTGAATGAATGCTTTACTGATTTTTTTTTTCTGCCATCGACTAAATTAATGTTTTAATGAATGAGTTAATGAATGGTTTAATGAATGGTTTTTTCAGCTGTTGAATGATTGGATGGTTTAATGAATGTTTTAAAGAATCATTTAATGAAAGCATCTTTAAACTATTGAGTGAAATAATTTGCATTGTAGATGCATTGTTATTTGCATTGTGAAATAGTGAAATAAATTGTTATTTGCAAGTATATGCATTGGGTTTGGGGAGTTGAGAGTGATGTGAGGGGGGGGATGGGCCATAAGAGCTTCCACCTTCACGTGGTTGGTCTTGTTTACTAGAGAATATTAAATTATTCTTGAAACAGAGAGGAGCTCAATGAATGGTAAGGAAGAATACATTAAAAAACATCTATTTCTATATTTTGACTGTGTAATTTTCACTATTGCTATTTGACTCCTCCATTGGAACTTGTTACAGATAGCGTTGAGAAAAATTTCCATAGTTAAGAGGCAAGAAATTGAGTTTTGATTAGATTGATGGCCTTATATACATAGTATTTTTGGTTATCCATGTGTTACCAGGTGATATATTCTTAACAATTAATTTACTTGAATAGTTGAATAGTATTGTAATTTACATTGTAATAGAATTGTATTTATTTAGATTGGTTTTGTTATTTTCATAAACAAACATAAATATATTTGATGGGTCCTAACATGAAACTATTGCAACAGGACAGAAAATGAAGTATGTTGAATGATGCTTTGAAAGGCAAAGCATAAGAAGATGGTGTGAAGATCCACAAATCAAGGTATAATTATGTTTTATTTTGTTTGATTGAGCTGTGTATTGGGTATTTATGCATGTGCACACACATACATTTAGTTGATGATGATGATTACCATACATCGAGGTGAACTTTTTTCTATCTGATCTAAACAATTACCTTAAATATTTTGATTTATCATGATAACTGGCCCCTTGGTAATACTTTTCCAATACCATATAGCTAGGACAACAAAATTAAATGTAGGCATTTCATTACAAGAAATTTGATAGGCATTTGAGTTTGATGGGAATATGAAAGATCAAAAGAAAGAAAAAGATAGATAGACTTGTGAGGAAAATGGTATCTGAAGCATTGTTTCCCTATTATTCTGTATGAGTATATTGTTATCTGCCCTAGTTTATCTTTCTCCAGTAGTTTTGTAATTTGTTTCTTAATCTCATATCTTGTTCAACTTTAATTGTTGATTATGCAATGGTAAACCTATGTTTATATTTGTGCTTATCCCTGTAGGTTGTGAGTTGGGCATGGTACACACTGGTATTTTAAGTTTCCATTGTAACTTTTCACCCCAGCATCATTGTGCACTTTATTACTCATAATTGCTAATTTGTTACAAAGTCTTCTTTGTGCAAATATTTTATTGGGCATCTATATCTTTCTATATTGCTTCCAATTTATCACCGAGTTTAAAGTGGTCACTCTATGTTTATATTTGTGCTTATCCCTGTAGGTTGTGAGTTGGGCATGGTACACACTGGTATTTTCAGTTTCCATTGTAACTTTTCACCCCAACATCATTATGCACTTTATTACTCATAATTGATAATTTGTTACAAAGTCTTCTTTGTGCAAATCTTTTATTGGGCATCTATATCTTTCTATATTGCTTCCAATTTATCACCGAGTTTAAAGTGGCCACTTAGAGCAAACATCTCAACTCTGGAATACAAAAGAAGAATGACTGCATTGATAATTATGGTAACAAAGAATTGAGATATGCTTGAAAAAATAAAGATCTATTTGCTACTTTATTTCTGGAAGGCATTGTTTGAATGGTTAAGTTATAAAAATTGTTTATTTTTTTTGTTTTCAGGAAATATTCTAGAGGTATCCATGGCCTAAAAAAGAGTATCAATCATTTTCATTGATTTAGAATTATAGATCACTAGATTTGGTATGACATCTTTTCGCTTAAGGCAACATTTTCACATTTGTTGGGAACAGTTTCGATGTTCTTTCCCAAGGAAAATATGTTTATATTGAAGAAAGCCCATTTGCAGCCATGACTTTTGGTGGTGTTGAGCCTAATCATTTCAAGGGTAAAAATCAATATGCTCCTATTACTCAAAATGGTTACTGGAAGGTATGTAATAGAATCATGTTAGTTTTCCAGGTTTAAGATTGATTGTATTTAAGGATAAACACATGCATACCATGTTAATTGTATGAGTCAATATAGTTACTAGTAGGTATGTCATGCGATTAATATACTCTAATAAATCAATTTTGCTATTTCCTTCAGTTTGACATGGGATATTTCCTCATTGATGATCAATCAACACGTCAGCATACAGTCCATCTTATTCAATTGGGCACATGATTGCTTCTTAAGGAATCTTATGAAAATATTGATGGCATTTTATGAACATTTTGTTGCAGGTTTCTATGCTGGAGGTTATGTTTCTATTGCAAATTCTGGAACTTCTTTGCTAGCTGGTCCATCAATAAAGCATGCATACCTTTGATCTTTTGTAAATTTCTTGTATAAGTTAGTGGTGTTTTCTAGGTCTGTGCACAATATGCTATTGTTGTAAAGCATAAGTGTTTCATAGCCACACAAAGGATATAGGGCAGAAAAAGATATTTTAGAATCATAACCAACAGAGTATTATCATTTAAACCACTTTTCTTTGAAATCAACATTAGTAGACAAATTTACCAGCTAGCAAGTGTAAGTATTAACAACCATCATGTATCATCACATAGGCATTATTATCATCATTTAGATTAACTGTAAATACTACTGTATATCAACATGAATTACCAGCTGAGTTAACCATCCTTTTAAGGGTTTATACAAGTACTCCTTAGCCTAAAAAGAATGCTTTTGGAGGGCAGAATTCAATTATATTGTTGAGATTTCACCATAACTCAAATATGACCCTAACTTGGTTGATTTTGCAGGTCTTCTTGATAGGTTTTAGGGCTATAAATGATAGTAACACTAATCAGTAAGGAAAGAGTCCTTAAATTTCCCTACTAAAAAATTAAATGGGGTCATTGTAAGGCATAAAGTAATATTTTATCAAGGCCAAATTATCCCAACCCCTAGAACATGTAAAATATGAAACCCTAACTCTGACTTTTGACTGGTTTTTTTAGGTTGCTTCTCAAGTTCGTGGATGTAGATAAGAAGATAGGTGACACACTGGAGGATCTAGGGCTAAATAGGTAGACCAAAATTTGAGGGTGGCTTATAATTTGAAAATTGTTGTTATTTTTGGATTATTAAATTTTATAAATTTCTAGGGTTTTCTAGTTTATAAAAATGCAGATCTAATCTAAAACTACACTAATCATGCAAATGCGTCTATTTACACATGAAATACTACATTTTGATCAAAATGAAAAATCTTGGGGTTTTTGTGAAATTTACTTCAAACCCAAGGCCATGAGGGATGGTGATCAACCTCCCTCTTGGAATATTTTCCTAAGCCTCACCAACTAGGACTTCCAAAAACTACCTCTAGGGTTTGTTGGAGGATCCCAATTACGGAAAAATTCAGAGATCTAAGGACAAACAAGAGAAAAATCCTTCAAGAGGATGTTTTATAACATGTAAAAGTTGAATTGATTTGATCACTTGTAAAACCAAGATCACTTGAATTGATTCCAGTCACTAAGGTATAAAGAGTTGCCATACCCGGTTGTTTCTCCCTCTGTTTCCTGACTACTGCAGAGGATTTCATGTTATATGATGGTCCAAAAGAAGTAGTAGACACATACAAATGTGAGAGGTTGTGATAGTTCGACTGATTTTGACAACAGTGTTGACTGCAGAGCACCTCTAACCT
Organism: Pseudotsuga menziesii; assembly: GCA_001517045.1. Classification (NCBI taxonomy): domain Eukaryota; kingdom Viridiplantae; phylum Streptophyta; class Pinopsida; order Pinales; family Pinaceae; genus Pseudotsuga; species Pseudotsuga menziesii. The sequence continues at coordinate 339,338 of LPNX010495809.1, read as the reverse complement.
CTACTTTTTGGAATTCCCTGGAACTTTTGACCAATTTTATATTTTGGACAAGGCCATGCCTTATTTTACCCTTTTGACCTAGTTGGCATTTTCTTCCTTAAGGTTCGATATGCTATTGCATGATATGATATAGCATATCAGACACTTTTTCTGCACTTGTTGCATTTATGAAGTTCTTTGTAAATAACAGAACTTCTCTCTGGCCCTTATCTTTAATTGACAACTAAATTATTTTTCTATCCCTTATATTGTCTTGAGTTCTTCTCAAGTGATTTATATCTCCATTGGGAAACCCTAAACTACTTATATTTTACATTTTAGTCCTTAGGTTGACTTGGACTTGAGCATGCATTTTATTTATATGTTTGAAAAATGATTCTATATCATCACTCATTTGGACATGTTGAGTGAAAATCTATCATATCCAAAACACTAATTAGATTATTTTGATGCATAAAATTCAATGATCACCGGCAGAGTGTGCTCTAGAATGAAAAGGATAGATAGAAGCATACCATATGGAACTATAAATGAAAGGGATATAGATTATTTACATATTTATTGGAATAATCTCCACCATTATCTGTGTGAAGGATATTGATCCCCTTACCAGATTGTTTCTCCGTAAGAGATTTAAAATCTTGAAGAAAAGCAAACACATCAGCTTTGTGATTTAAGATGTAGACACATGTGTATATAGAGATGTAATAAATGAAGGTTAGAAATTAGTACGTATATTTATTTATTCATAGATAGGTGAGGAAAGGGACCAATAATGTCACCAGGCACAAAATCAAGAACTGATGTGGCTCTCTTAGCCTTTCCTTTCTCAAATCTCTCTTCAAGGTGCCTACCAAGAGTATATATTGGACAAAATCCATCTAAGAAGGATATAGGTGGAAACCCCAATATCCCATCTTGTTTGATTAATTGATGAAATTAACGTAAGTTAATATGCCCAAACATATCATGCCATAACTTACTAACATCATTAGAATGCATTAACAAGCTAGAGTAGGAGTTTTAAGCAAAAACTTTGAAAAAACATACAATTTATTTTTGTGATCAACTTTTTCGTGGGCTTCATTTTGCTTGTCAAAAGTGGGCCAATCTAATGTTCCTGCAACTCCACAGCCATTGTAAACCAGTCTTTATATGGAATCATTGGTTTATGCTCTTCAATACGAAGGCCCTCTTAAAGATTGCCTCTTTGTACGAAGTCATAGACAATAAGGCATTCCTTGCCCCATGCATAATAGCTAATACAAAGTAGTTAGATGGTAATCGTTGTGATTAATACTTAGCCACCGATGCTGGTTATAATAGAACATTATGTTTGCTTGTAGTAAAAAGAAACTGCGAAGCCTTATAGAGTTTCGCTTCTTCCGGCAAATACTTTATTATTAGACTGTGAGATATCTTGACTTCAAGATTTATTTGTTTTAGCAGCCAAAGCCTTCATAGACTCCATTCACTACACCAAAGGCATTGACTGACTGATCATTGGTCTTCTTATAAATAAATCTTTCATAAAAGCTCTGTTTCCATCTCTCCAGGAAAATAAAGGGATTCGCTAGCTACAAAAGGATTGGATGCTATAAACTCATGCTCCCAGCCTGTAGAAAACACAACATCAACACAAAGCATAAAAATGGAAAGCCTATATAATAAATTACAAAGGGAAATGCATGATAAATTTGGATAAATTGGGTTATAAGGGAAATCAATGTTTTTCCTGCATTGCCAGTCTCTCCCAGGGATCCACTTGTCACTATTTTGCTGTCCAAGTAACAGTAGAGGGAATCATTGTCTTTGAAAGGAAGTTGAGCAAGGATACATAGTGATTTAGCTTTGGGAAGGTAAATTGTTGTCTTTGATAGAATATAGACACCAACACACACAACGCTTTCTTTTGGAAGCAAAGACAAGTAAAAACATCAATGAACATCCAATCTGGAGTCGCCATCTAGAGTTAAATAGTTATGTGAGCTTAGTAGAAGCAAATTGTTGTGCATGATGATGTGTGTGCATTGGAAGCTCAACGATTTAGTTTGGAAGGACAATAGGCTTTGCTGGGGAAGTAAATTAATGCTCAAATCACCAAATCTCGAGCCCACATGCATGACAAATCGTTGTCTTGAGGGACCATATGCAAAATTGTTTTTGTGCCTAGGAGGATCCTGCTTTAACATACAACAATTTAGCCTAAGGGAAGGTTGATTGCTTTGCTAGAGGAATTTCCTCTATAAGCCACCAACTCCCCGACCCACACTTGTTATCAAATCGCTATATCTAAGTGAAATATTTCAAATTTTTTTTGGTTAAATCTACCAATAGGCATTGTTTTTCCGACAGTATTCTGACGCTTCGACGAAACCTTTCGATGACAGTGTCATGACTCCGACGCTTCAGACCGTTAGATGACTGACGCTTCAAGTGTCGGGCTGAGTCGAATATCCGAAGGCGTCGCCATGCCTCCGACCCTTTTTCCCATCGGAAGGTCAACTCTTCAAGTGTCAGAGGGCGTCAAACATCCAATACTTTATGGATAAAAACATTGACGACATCGCCATTCCTCTGACATTTCTTCCTGTCGAAAGGCCGACTCTTCAAGTGTCAGATGGCGTCGAATATCCGACGGTTTATGCAAGTTTTGATTGACACTTTAGAAGAGAAAATTGTCGAATAGGAGACACCATGGTGTGTCGGATCTTTGACCCACATTGGTAGGCTGTCAAATATCCGACGTAGTGCCATCGACGGCAAAAAAAAAGTGTATGTGTCGAAAATGCGACAGAGAAGTGTCGAAATTCAGACATGCAAGGTGTCGAATTTTGGGTTGAAATTATGTTGTGACCATAACATTAATACCCCCTTGGAGCTTGACTTGTGCACATTAAAAAGAAAAGGTGGCACAAGAAGACAACCTCGAGACCATAGGTCAACAACTAAAAGTGTCGATAAATAAATACTCATGCATTTGACCAAGTATATGTTCTATCCCAATAACCTCCTTAACATTCACATTGGGAATATGTCGTCAAAATGGTCAAATCAAAACTATATTAACTTTCCCCTTAATCTTATTCTTGATAAGGAAAATAAGCATCAACAATTATGAAAATAACCTAACCATGAACAATGTGCAAAAATTATATCAATAAAGTGCTCTTGGAAACCTAGCCTCAAATAAACCCCAAAAAATGCCACATTAAACTCTTCAAAATCGACAATTTAAACAAACGTTCGATAAACAAGCTTATCCATGAGTGGTCGTAGTTAGGGAGTTTAACCTTACAACTATATCAAAAACAATTCCCAAGAAGTGAAAATCACAATGGAAAATATTAAAAGCATGATCAATTTAAGATTTCTTTAACGAAGATACATTTTAGGAAAATATTTAAAACATGATCAATTTAAGATTGATTTAATGAATATACATTTTTAGGAATGAGTTTCAAAGATCAACACTAGTTATTTTAGCAAGAAAACCATGCAACTTAACCAAATGAATTTAGGAAAAAGGGTTGAAGGCTCAATAATTTCTCCAAAACATTGTATGTATCTTGATGGTCTCCCCACCATAGATGTATCTTTACCCATACACATGGGCAACAGAGAAGCAACGAAGAAAGGCCACCTTCAAAATATTGTTAAGAATAGACTACTTCTATGTCTAATTTATCATTAGAAAGAATCATATGCAATAAGAATTATATTTGTATAGTTAATAATATTATTGGATGTATTCATATAGGATCTCAAATGTCGTTATAACCAATCATTTATCCAACCACAATCTTAATAGCAAATTAGTAGTGATATAAGATTTATGGTAGCTAACATTTAGAAATGTAATGTCAAAATATATAAGGCCTATTGTCATGGCTCTCATTTTAAGATCAAAAGGAGTGACAATACCTCTTCGATATTTACCAAATCCTCCACAAATATAACCTATATCTTGAAGTAATATAAAAGTTATTTCCATAGTATGCTTTTCAAAATTACAAAAAAAAAAATCGTTTCATAAATAATTTTCATCTAAATATTATATACCTATTTTCATTCTTTCAATTATAAATCATTAAGAAGCCCATAAATTTTCAACATACTTTAATTTTCCCTTAAAAAAATTTACACTTAAACTTGAAAAACTGAAAAAAAAATAGATAAATGTAAAATTTTAAAAAAATTACACCTAAACTTGAAAAACAAAAAAAAAAGATAAATATAAAATTGAATGACTAATAGTAAGATAAACACACTAAAAATGTAGTAAAATTCTCAATACTTAAATGATACCACATAAATACAATTGAAAACTCAAGGAAATTTGTGTAAAAAGAAAAGGGTGCAATGTTACTAAAATTTATGTAAACAAATGGCAAAGAGTTACCCCAATGGAAAGTGAGAATTGTGTAAAAAGAAAATGCACGCAATGTGACTAAAAATTATGTCAACAAATAACAAAGGGTTACCCCAATGGAAAGTGAGAGGGGAAGATTATATGAAGATGGAATGTGTATAAGACACATTTACCTTCTTTTAACCTAATGTACATGAATAAGAAGAAATAATAAATATAAAGCATACATATAATTAAAACATATATGTGATTTGACCTAAATAAACTTAATATACATGAAAAGGGTCTAACTAAAGGTAGAATAAATATATTAAATGATCAATCTAACATTCAAAAGCTTCCTCTTAAAAGTCTAAAAAAAGCAAATTAGGATTAAGTGAAGACACCAAATAGATTGAGAATAAAGAAAAGTTGGAAATTGTATTTCCAACTTAATACGCCTAATAATGATAGAGAAATACAATGAAGAATATTAAGAAATTCAATTAGTATAATAGATGAGTTAGTAGAAATTATCATCTAATATTTTATACTCATTTATTATGTTGATAGATGTGAACTTAAGAAGTAAATAAGATCAACCTAGTCTTATTGGTTATAAGATGATGAAAGGGGAAGAGAATAAAGAGGGAAATACGATGGAACAAACTTAGATATAGTTATGAGATAAAAGAAGGTAATGGAAGAATGAGCATTAAAAAGTATTGAAGCAAGGAATAATATTCAAGAAACACTTCTTATGCAAACTCTCATATTTTGAAAATTATTAAAAATTTCACTAAAATAATTTAAAAATACCATCATAATCAACATCAATCTCTAACATCAATCTCTATCCATTAATAGTTCCTCCAATAATTAATGAAAATCTTACTCTTTCTAATATAAAAGCTTCTTATGTTAATCATTTTACAAACTTCTCCTCCCATTCACTTTCCCATTTTAGTTTTATTCCTTCATAACTTATCTAGGATACTACCTTGTCGCCCTTTTACATATATTTATTTAGGAGGACGGTGTTTACAATTTCTTGTAGCAAAGGCTTGCTTAGATTTTAATAAAGCATATGCCTCCCTTTTTTTAAAATATTTTGTGCTTCTAGTGTAAGATTTGATTTTGTGATCTTAAGTCTCTTCAAATCTTGAGTTTTTGACTGTTTTTTTTACTAAAATTTTTATGGAAAAACTTTCACATACTTATTTGTTGTAACATACTAAAAAATCATAACAACAAAATATGGCATAATCAACTTAATATAAAATAATAATGATAATATACAAATTCAAATCTGTATTATGTGTTGAATGAAGTATTTATTATCCAACATCTTTATACCTTTTCTTAATTTCTCATAAAAATGCACTAAAAGTATAAGTATACATTGTAACCAAATCAATACAATTCATTGTATTAAAAGTATATGTAACCATTCTAAAAAAGTACATAAAATTAAGTAAAATGTAATGTAACAACCCCAAATTATACTCACAAATTTGAATATTAGATCAAATAATCTAATCTACATCAAACATACATTCTTCACCATATGATAAAAAAAAAACTCCCAACCATAGCATTTTATATTGATATTAGCATTTCTATTATGAAACTTCTCTCATTAATTGCATCTTTCCATACATAAATAAAATTTGAGATTACCAAACAACCTACTCTCTTTTTATGGTAAAAGGTGTAATCGCAAGGAAGGTTAAACATATACTATGAGCTACTCTTAGTTAAGATATTTGTCTTCCGCATATAACTACTTTCAATGATTCTATCATTCTAAACCCAATTTAAACCTTATTAATTAATCGTAACATGTGGATTCAATTAAATGGTTCCCCGACTACCTTGTTACGACTTAGAAAAGCAGCTAAATGATAGCGGTGGCAACAGTAAAAAAATCAGGTTAGCTCGAACGTATATCAACAAAAGAAAATGGGACCAGGGAGGGAAATGCGCATATTACTATATATATATAGATATGATGCACTCGTAGCATCAGGATCTTACTCTCGTTCTTTAAGGTCTGAATCTATATCAAGGAATGGATTTACTTTTTCGCCGGTATGCTTTAACTAGTAGGTATAAAATTGGATCAAGATAAACTAGGACTGAAACTAATGCTAGAACCGACTCAGACTTATAAATCAAATCGCAGATAAGGTAAAATCAAGTGCATGGATCAAAGGTGTGTTCAGACTTGAACTTTAAAGTATATATATATATATATATATATATAAAAGTAGACAAGGAGTAATTTGAGCAAAACACAAACAAGGGGTTTGGGCATCGAGCATAGACCCTTACGATCGAAATCAAATGCAAACATAAACTAATATAGACACAAATTGGAAGCGATTTGGGGCTCAACCACATGGCTGGGCTCATACTGATGTTGGTTCTACGTTATAATATTTATATATTCCATTTATCAAAAGCGATCTGGAAAATTCAAAACGCAAAATTGGGATAAATGTAGTTTTCGTATTTGCATTAATTTTGAGAACATAGTATAGATGAGTATAGATCGATGTTAGTTTGAAACAGAGTATAGATCCGCATTAATTTGAAACATAGTATAGATCCACCACAGATTGGACATAAAAAGCAAGGATCAAAATAAATGGTTTGGTATATCATAAAACATTTTGAGAAATCATTAGATTCAATCACGACTATCAATGCAACAATGCACATCGAGCAAAGGAAACGTAGACACGCTCTCTACCTAAAATTTGAATAGTACAGAGTCATGGTGACTGAGGTTTAAATAATTTATGATAAAATACATAAATGCTTACTTCATAAACAGACATATTTCATCAAACACATAGATGGTAGATCCTTATAATTTATATTTAAAGCAATATTCTACACAATCTAGCCCACAAAATTTCAAAGGTACTTATTTGAGAAAAATAACGTTAAAAAATAGTCACTTGGAGAATCAGCTCCTCCCAACCATAGGATCCAACAACTCAACGGTTTTCTCCACTCCACCCCCGAGTCAGATCACCAACCATGCACTAGAACAATAAGTAACTTCCTCGTGGCACTCTCTCATCGAGTCTGTAACAAGTTTTAATGATGGACTTATAAAATAGAAAAATGCTCAACACATGCACTCAACATCGTTTTCCCCTTGCACAACACGACGTCCCGTGCTATTCTAGTGCACTCATATATATAACTTTTTCTAGGGTCTTATGCCATCCCAATAAATTCCTTAAATCCCTATGATTTAGGATCTTGTCTGGTTGTTGAGTTTTGGATTGGATTTGATTGGTAAAAATCACTCTAGCTTGCTTACACATGTTCCTTGGTGCAATGGTGGTGTCTCCTCATGTAGTTGAATTCTCGAAGTGTCATTTTTCTATTTATATAATAATTAAATAAAAAAATGGTTTGTTGTGCAAATGTCATTTGCGTTTTTTAGTTTCATAACTCATTACATAATAAAAATAATTTTCAAAATATGAAAATAAAAGTAATGTCATGGGGGTATTACATTTCTTCCCCCCTTATTCTTAATACCGTCCTCTGTGTTCATTTTTATTTTGAGCTCCCTTGCTCATTCTGGAACATGGAGGGATATGCTTCTTGCATTTTATCCTCCATTTCCCAAGTTGCCTCTTCAGAGATGAAGTGCTTCCATTGCACATTATTTGAGTGATGGCTCGATTCTGGAGGATACGCTCCCTCCTATCTAGGATGCAGAGTGGATACATAAATGTTCGGTCTAGAACTCGCCCTTGGGTTCTACCTGAATAACATCCCATTCAATTATATGAGTAGCATCATGTATATATATTTTTAATAATGAAACATGAAATACATCGTGTACTTTTATATTAGGTGGAAGTGCAAGCTGATAGGCTACCGACCCTATCTTAGCTAACACTTCAAAAGGTCCACAATACCTCGGTTCCAGTTTGGAACATCTTCCCAAACTCAAAGAAATCTTCTTCGACTTTACCTTTAGGTATATGTAATCACCGACGTTGAACTCTCTTGGAGTTCTTTTAAATCTACGTAACGTTTTTGTCGATCCTGGGCAACTTTTAAGTTTTGTTGCACCTCTTTCACCATCCGTTCTGTTTCTTTTAACATGTTTGGTCCTAGAACAATCCTGTCAGCAGGGTTATCCCAAGACACAAGTGTGCGGCATTTATGGCCATACAAAACTTCAAATGGACTCGTTTTTAATGAAGCTTGATACCCATTATTATAAGCAAATTCTATTAAATGCAAATACTCTTCCCATTTACCTGGTTTATCCATTACATACATTCGCAGCATATCTTCTAACACTTGATTGGCTCTTTCAATTTGTCCATATGTTTGAGGATGATAAGTAGTACTGAAATTCAGTTGTGTATCTAAACCCTTAAACAAGGATTTCCAAAATTTACCAGTAAATTTCACATCTCTATCAAAAATCACAACCTTTGGAATACCATGTAACCAGAATATTTCTTTCATAAAAATATTAGCTATATTAATGGCTTTGAAAGTAGATTTTACAGGTATGAAGTGGGAAGCCTTACTTAACTTATCAACAACTACCATTATTGAGTCATGTTTCTTATTTGTTTTAGGTAATCCTCTTCTAAAGTCCATGCTTATTATCTCCCATTTCCATTCTGGAATAGGTAAGGGTTGCAGTAACTCGACAGGATGTTGATGTTTAGTTTTTACTTGTTGACATTCAATACACCTAGCTAGGTAATTTGCAGCATCATTCTTCATGTTAGGTCAATAAAAGCTTTTTCTTAACTTAGTTATCATCTTTTGGTATCATAGATGTCCAGAATATGGTTTCTTATGTAGTTCATTTAGAATTAATCATTTAACTTCTTGAGAATGTGGTATGTATAATCGATTTTTATAAACTAACAAGTCTTCCGAACTTATAGAATAAGTTGAATCACTTCCCTTATCATCTGTTTCAAATTGTTCTTTAATCTTTAAGTACTCTTCATCATTTTTAGCTGATTCTTTTATTAAACCTTCCATATTTGTTTTATAATTGTTGAAAGCAGCTGAACAATGTGGAATGACATTCCTACTCAGGGCATCTACCACTTTGTTCTCTTTGCCTTTAATGTGTTTAATTTCAAAATCATACTCTTTCAAAAAGGATAACCACCTTGCTTGGCGATCATTCAAGTTTTGTTGATCAAATAAGTATTTTAAGCTTATGTTATCCAACATTAAAGTAAATTTTCTTCCTATTAAGTAATGTCTCCACATCTTTAATGCATGTATTATAACAACTATATTCCAAATCATGTGTTGCATAGTTTTGTTCATGTATTTGAATTTTTCTTGACTCGTAGCTTATTACATAATCCTCTTGCAATAAAACACCACCTAAGCCTTCTAGGTAGGCATCCATACATACTACGAAGTCCTTACAATTCTTAGAATAGGTGCGATGTTTAGTAAGTGCTTAAGTTTTTCAAAGCTTTCTTGACATTTATCAGTCCATATGAATTTAGTTCATTTTTTTTGAAGTGAGGTTATTGGATAGGAAAATTTGGAGAACCCCTCAATGAACCTATGATAGTAACCCATGATTCCCATAAAGGATCGAATCCCAGTTACATCCTTAGAAACTAGCCAATCATTGATTGCCCTGATTTTATCTAGGTCCACCAAAATACCTTCATTAGTTATTACATGAACTAGGTACTGAATTTTATCTTGAAAGAATTCACACTTGCTAAACTTTGCATAAAGTTTATGTTCTCTTAAGGTTTGAAAGACCAATTTTAAATGTTCTTTATGCTCTTCTTCGTTTTTAGAGTATATTAATATGTAATCAATAAATATTATTACAAACTTATCTAAAAATTTATGAAGAACATTGTTCATTAAACACATGAATGTGGTCAGGGCATTGGTTAATCCAAATGGTACAACGAGGAACTCGTAATGCCCGTACTTTGTCCTGAATGCAGTTTTATGGACATCCTCATCCTTAATTCTTACTAGATGGTGCCCAAACCTCAAGTCAATTTTAGAGAATACTAAGACTCCCCTTACTTGTTCAAACAAGTAGTCGATGTAGGGGAGAGGGTATTTATTCTTATTTGTCATTTTATTTAATTATTTGTAATCGACACAGAGCCTCAATGTGTCATCCTTCTTTTTAACAAACAAGACAAGTGCTCCCCATGGAGACACACTCGATATAATATATTCTTTATCTATTAATTCTAGTAATTGTAATTTTAATTCTACCAACTCAGGTGTGTTCATTCGATAATGGGCCTTCGAGGCGGGTACTGCTCTAGGCACCAATTCAATATCCCTCCTCGGAGGTAGTCTCGGTATCTCTTCTAGAAAGACGTCTTTAAAATCATTTAAGAAGGGAAGATCCTCTAAGCTAGGTTTTGTTTCCTTATCATTAGTTTCGGTGATGTGTATAGAAAATACCCTACATCCTTTTCTAGCACACTTTTTCAATTGCAAGGAAGAAATTTTCCTAGTAAGAACCTTCTTTGGAATCCCTCTAACCAATTTACTTTCACCATTTTCATCAATACAATCAAAAGTTTTCTCAAAGCAATTTAGCACAACTTTATGTTTTTCTAGCCAATCCATGCCAATCAGTACATCGTAACATCCTGATGGTAAAACATTCAAATCTACTTTTGTAATTAAATCTCGCATATGAACTTCACAACTAGAAATAAAACTAGTTACTTTCCTTTTTGTTCCGATGGCTAATTGCACTAACCATGATTTTTCAAAATCATATTTTCTCATTTTACACAAATCTACTAACTTAAGAGATATATAACTTACGGTAGATCCAAGATAAATTAATATAGAAATAGGTTTGTCAAGGATATTACCATCTACCTCAATCATGGAGGGATGATAATCCGCTTGATGATTGTCCAATGCGGTGTTAATCTGCTGTATGTTCCAAGCAACTTCTCCAACTGTGGCTACTTCTCGAACCGTGTGAATACTCTGATTATCCTTTTTATGAGAACAATCCCAATAGAAATGACACCCCGCACAACCCCAACACTGCAAGGGTTCTCTTTTTATTTCTTCACTTTTCTTATTAAAAGTATTATCTTTATACTCAGCAGTTCTCATATGTTGTTTATACTATTTTCTTGGTTGTTTATCCTTAAAGGTATTTCTCTGGAAACTTTTATGTTTGTTAAAAGTTTTGAACTCTCTTCTCTTAAAACTACTTCCATCTATTCTCTTGAAATTAGAAGGATTTTCACATTTACTCTTGGATTGGTCATAAGTTAATTTGGCCTTCCTCATTGCTTCATACAAAATTTTCAATTCATCAAATTCTAGTTTGTCTTTATAAAATCTAGGAAAGCAACCTAGAAATCTGTGTATTTTAGGTTTGTCCTCCTTTAGGTAAGGCACGTATCTTAACAGGGATAAGAATTTAGTACAAAATTCATGCATGGACATGGATCCTAGTCTTAGCTCATAAAACTCCTTATCTTTCCCTTCGTAGTAATACTTTGAGAGGTTTTCCCTTTTAAATTCCCTTTTAAACCAGTTTCAACTTACTTTCTTATCATTAATTCATTTTACTCTTTTTAAGTCTTGCCATCAAATCTTAGCCTTTCCAACTAGATTGAAGATGGTCATTTTTTCCTTCATAGATTTGAAGTAATTGTACATAGTGAAGTACTTATTCATCCCAGAGAGCCAAGCCTCAACTTCTTCTCCATTTTTTACTTCGCTGTCAAAGGTAGGTGGCTTTATTTTTTTGAATTCTCCTGTTAGCTCATCTTTACATTTTCTTTTCTTCCTATGTCTACCCTCAGAACTATCACTAGAATACTCTAATTCACTAGATAGATGGCTTCTGTCATAGTAAGGACAGTCAGAGGATGAGTTTTCTTGTCTACGTTTATTTTTTCTCTTTTCATTACTTATTTCATTTAATTTAGATAGTAGGGCTTCCTTTAAGTCTTCTTTAGTTTTCAGTACCCTTTCATTTTCAGTCTTAAAATTCATAATTTCTTCTTGTAAGTCCCTCACTGTTTGTAGAATCTCAATATTAACAATGTTGTTATTTGGTGGATCTTCATTATTAGGTTCAACCCGTGCAAGTGGGGTACGGGATTGTCTTCTGCCATATCTTCTTGCAATTTAGTAAAACAATTTTATGCTATACAAGTAATACTAGAACAAACATTTACACATTGTTAGTTTTCATAAATATGTGTATGGACACCATAGGGCCAAGTGTCGTAACTTGGGCTCTTATACCACAATGTAACGTACCCAAAAACCATAACAACAAAATATGGCATAATCATCTCAATATAAAATAATAATGATAATATACAAATCCAAATCTGTATTATGTGTTGAATGAAGTATTTATTATCCGACATCTTTATACCTTTTCTTAATTTCTCATAAAAATGCATTAAAAGTATAAGTATACATTGTAACCAAACTAATACAATTCATTGTATTAAAAGTATATGTAATCATTCTAAAGAAGCACATAAAATTATGTAAAATGTAATATAACAACCCCAAATTATACTCACAAATTTGAATATTAGATCAAACAATCTAATCTACATCAAACATACATTCTCCACCATATGATAATAAAAAAATTCCCAACCTTAGCATTTTTTATTGATATTAGCATTTCTATTATGAAAATTCTCTCATTAATTGCATCTTTCCATACATAAATAAAATTTGAGATTACCAAACAACCTACTCTCTTATTATGGTAAAAGGTATAATCGCAAGGAAGGTTTAACATATACTATGAGCTACTCTTAGTCAAGATATTTTTCTTCCGCATATAACTACTGTTAGGATTATTATCCCCCCTTTTACAATTTGGTCATTTATGTCTAAATCATGAGTCATGTCTAAATCGGGAGTCCTTTCAGTCTATTTTTAGTCACTAGCACTATTGGGTCCACTTGGCCTAATTGGGCCACATGTACTAGTCACTAAAGTGTGGGGAACACTAATTGAGGCCAACTTCCACTGATTGCACTTACATGCATCAGTTTAGGAGCCTCCTAGATCAATCCCTACAAATTAGGAGCCACTGAGAGTGTCGATACCAACCTCCATTAGTTGAGTTCAATTGGTGACTAGTCAAGCTCAGTTAGGAGTCAGTTACATTCATTTCTAGTCCCTTACATTCAATTCTACTCAGTTAGAGCTAGGATTGCATGGATGCATGCAAGTGAGGCGCATTTACTCACCTACCTCAATTAGTTAGACTAGTTAACACTGAATTAGACACTTGAGTTTGGATTTTGAACTCCGATAAACTCCAACAATGATTTAGACAAGGTCAGTTAACCATTCAGTAAAGTAGAGTCCAACCAATTTGAATTTCCTCACATGGATTCGAATTGCATGAGGCTATTTAGCCATTGTACTTGATTGTAATTAATTATCTAATTAATTTTGATTAATGAAAGCATTCACAGTTGCAATCCATTTTTGCACTGTTTCATTCTTCAATTGTTGAGTTAAATTGTATGATCTATCTTGTGAGTTGTGTGTTGGTCCACAAATCTATGTGCTCAATTTAATAAGGTATCAGAGCCTCGGAAAGACAAGGCACTTCTCCTACTACAAATTCATACTTGGATCAAAACAAAAATTTGAGCAAAAATTGCTCCTTCTAGGACAACACCAGAAGCGGAGAATTTACCACTTAATATCCCAAGCAAAGGAATTGTTGATCAAGCTTGCTTAATCAACTAACCTAGGTGTGAAGGAAATTCCAAAAGTGCAAACTGTTGACCTTACTTTGTCTGTTTGATTGTGTGATTTACAAGTTTATCAGTCTCATTCACTGCATTCAATACAAGCAACTCGGTCTCCTTCACTACATTCGCTACAGCATCTCAATCTTCTTCTTTGCATTCTAAATGGCCCCTCCAATGGAGCTTCTCACTCCTTTCAACTACCACCAGTGGAAGGAGGACATGCAAATGAAGCTACGCTCCAAAATACTCTTCAGACTCACAATGGAGATAGAGGTAGAGCCAATTCATTAAGTTGACAAAGAAAAGTACTAGAATAGGCTTGATGAAGCATATGGATGCTTGTGCCTCTCAATATCTTGAGATCTTCTCTTCCACATCAATGGATTGAAGACTCCCAAGCAGGTTTTGGATAAGCTTGCTTCCTTATTTTACAAGCAGGATGATCTGAGGATCTATCAGCTAGAGAATGAGCTGATTTATCCTCATCCAGCCAATTTCGAAACACTAAATGACTTCTTCACCAAATTCAAGCATCTAGTGTTCCAGTTGAAGCTGTGCAAGGTTGATAAGGAGGATGATCAACTCATCCTTTCCATTTTCTCAAATCTTGGTGCACACTACTCAGTCTTTGTATCAACATTTCATTCAGTGAATCTTACTATTCCAAATTGGAGGATTCCTACTCTTAACTCCTTCATTGAATCTCTCACTCAGGAGCATGAAAAGTTGATCCAAATGGGGATCATTTGATCTTCTAGAGATCAAGCACTGGTTGGAGGAGGACTTAAGGTAGCAAATGATAAAGGGAAGCAAAAGAATGAGTCTTCTGTGGAGAAAGAGCAGTCAGATCAGCCTTCAGGTTCAAACAGAAGCAAGAAGAATGGAAAAGGAAAGACACTTAATTCTTACTGTGGATGGGGATTTCATCCAGAAATCTCCTGTATGAGAAGAAACATCGATGAGATGGCTCTTCTTCTAAAGAAACATAACATTACTGTACCTTCTAGCACAAGGAAGGCTGGCCATAGAGAAGAAACTGAAGAACATGAAGAGGCATGCCATGCACTGAAGGCTAGCTGCTCAACAACACATGCCTTCCTCATTGATTCTGGAGCTTCAAATCATATGGTTGAATCTAGAGAATCATTCTCTTCCTTGCTGTATTTTGATGGTCCTATTATTTAGATGTGCAATAATAGTCAAATTCGAGCCAAAGGGAAGGGTTCTATCAAGATTAAACATGGAAAGTTCAAAGATGTGCTTTATGTGCCCTCCTTAGTTGCAAATCTGTTATCTGTATACTAGATGACTCATACTATCTCTCCGAAGCGAGTGATATTTGGTCCTGACTCAATGGAGATCATAGATATCTCTACCGGGAACATCATAGAGAAGGGTGCTGCAAATCATGCCTCCAAGGCATATGAGTTCTCACACTCCATGCCATTTTTAGAACCAGTGCACTCTCAGTAGCCACTTGCAAGGGAAGGTAAAACATTTCATCTATTTCTTTTGAATTTTCCACTAGTATTGTAGATCTAGCTGTATCAATTTATGAGATTGAGATTCAGGGTGATTCAGATCCATATCCAGTCCCTACTCCCAAGCAGGAATCTAGGAAGATTACTGGAAATCCTTCTGACACTCAGAAAAATAAGAACCTTACGCTATGTCATGCAATCTTACCTCCTTCAGAGAGATGCAACAAACTCCTTGTAAGATGCTACATGGAAAGGGATCAGTTGCACTGCATTCAGAAGAATATTTCCATCATACACCTCTTCATCCAACAAGAGGCAAAGGTTACATTCTCCTTCCTTCCATCATCGTTTTGGGATAAGATGGAGAAGTCTACATGCCAGGCCCCAGGATACCTCACACAGAACATCATGCATGCTATTTCGCTACATCATAGAGATTGCAACAACATATTTTCAAGTTTTTCAAACTTGAATCCTAATTCTATCTTCTTCGTTAGAGGGGGGGGGGGGATTTTTTCCCTTGTGTTTTTTTCCCCAGATCCTTGTGTTGAGCAGTTAATTTACTTGTTGTAATGGGTGACCTATGGTATTAGTTACCAGGGCTCACAAATTTTCCAAGTTAGCATTCAGAGGGGGTGTTAATATTATAATCCTCCCTTGTCCAATTTGGTCATTTATGTCTAAATCGGGAGTCCTTTCAATCTATTTTTAGTCACTAGCACCATTAGGTCCACTTGGCCTAATTGTGGCACATGTACCGGTTACTAAAGTGTGGGGAACACTAATTGAGGCCAACTGCCACTGATTGCACTTGCATGCATCAGTTTAGGAGCCTCCTAGATCAATCCCTACAAATTAGGACCCACTAAGAGTGTCGATACAAACCTCCATTAGTTGAGTTCATTTGGTGACTAGTCAAGCTCGGTTAGGAGTCAGTTACATGCAGTTCTAGTCCCTTACATTCAGTTCTACTCAGTTAGTGCTAGGATTGCATGGCTGCATGCCGGTGAGGCACATTTACTCACCTACCTCAGTCAGTTAGACTAGCTAACATTGAATTAGATGCTTGAGTTTGGATTTTGAACTCCGATGAACTCCAACAATGACTTAAACAAGTTCAGTTAACCATTCAATCAAGTAGAGTCCAACCAATTCGAATTTCCTCACATGGATTTGAATTGCATAAGTCTATTTAGTCATTGTACTTCATTGTAATTAATTATCTAATTACTTTTGATTAATGAAAGCATTCACAATTGCAAGCCATTTTTGCACTATTTCATTCTTCAATTGTTGAGTTAAATTGTATGATATATCTTGTGAGTTGTGTGTTGGTCCACATATCTATGTGCTCAATTTAATAACTACTTTCAATGATTCTATCATTCTGAACCCAATTTAAACCATTTAATTAATCGTAACAATAAAACTAAGATTTTGAATAACTTCACTATAATACATAAAAATGTAACATACCTACTAAATACGTTTAGTTTTATCTAATGTAAAGATCTCCTTGTATGACGCCTGAAAGTAATTTAGCCAAAAGCTTCCCTTATGGTTTAAATAAGCCATAAAGATCCATTCTAACAGGCCCAAACATATTTTATTTACTAACACCCACTAATATAATAATTTCTTTTATTATATAACATTCTATTCCATAGTACAATCTTTATGACATACACAATATTCCAATGCTTTTAACATTTCATTAATGAAGTGATAACACTAAATACTTATAAAAGAAATAAAATAAGATAATAACCACCACATTATTTACAAAGGTTACTACCTTATCTTTGTTTAATATTACATATCAACGCCTATCTGATTATTTCTTTTATGGCTACGCCTCTTCATCTCAGCTTTTGTACCAACCATGCTCTAGCACTCTACCTCATAGCTGTAACTGTTATAATTTACTGCCATCACATTCGACTCGACTTTGACTATGCTGCTTTAGCTCTCGTTCCACACTGGGCTGTGCTGCTCTTGTTTAAACCTGCTAGACAATGGACTTTGGATGCTTTTAACATTTCATTAATGAAGTGATAACAGTAAATACTTATAAAAGAAATAAAATAAGATAATGACCACCACATTATTTACAAAGGTTATTTTACTTACGCGAGAGGTAACATATTACTTTGTTAAAACCATTCATTTTAAAAACAATTACTAACTCCTAAGTTATTTACACTATATCAACTTTTCTTTTTCCATTATATGATTTTATATAAATATATTAAAAGAAATACTTCGGAATCTAACCAAAAGTAAAAGTCGATCTAAGCATTAAAAATAAATAGGTTGTACAACCATCCAAGTAACTTTATTGTAGTTATTACACTCGCAAATTGATGCTTAGAACTATGGTTCTGACTTACACTTCGTTGCTACTTGCTACTTACAGTTAAAACAAAAACTCCACTAAAAAGTGGGACAAAAATTAGAATGGATGAGCTGATCATCAACTGTCCATAGTTTAGCAACAAACACAATCAAAGAGGAAGATTTGCGTCATAACAAAAATTAGATCTGAAACCAAACTGATATCAACACAGTCACTAACACTGACATTCATATAATCCCCCATGATGTTGATGGAGTGCTATGTACGCAAGGATTGAATAATAAAATTATACTTGGAGCAGAGATATAACTTAGACTCGGGCATTGTAAAAGAAAAAATCGATGCAAGGATCAAGAACAGACTTTAGGTTTGAAAGCAGACTTATAAATCAAATCGCAAATAAGGTAAAATCAGGTGCATGGATCAAACGTGTCTTTAGATCTTAAATTTAAATTATATATATATTAAAAGCGGACATGGAGTAATTCAAGCAAAACAAAAACAAGGGGTTTGGACATCGATTGCAGACCCTTAAGATCGAAATCAAACATAGACATAAAATGATATAGACACAAATCAGAAGTGATTTAGGGCTCAACCGCATGGCTGGGTTCATATTGTTGTTGAGCCTGCGTTATAATATTTATATATTCCATTTATCAAAAGCGATCTGGAAAATTCAAAACGCAAAGCCGGGATAAATACAGTTGTCGGATTTGCATTAATTTTAAGAACAGAGTATAAATCAATGTTAATTTAAAACGTAGTATAGATCCACGTTAATTTGAAACACAGTATAGATCCACCACAAATTGGACATAGAAAGCACAGATCAAAATAAATGGTTTGGTAAATCATAAAACATTTTGAGAAATCATTAGATTTACTCACGACTATCAACGCAACAATGCAGATCGAGCAAAGGAAACGTAGACACGCTCTATACCTAAACCTTGAATAGTACACAGTCAAGGTGACCGAAATTTAAATAAGTTATCATAAAATACATAAATGCTTACTTCATAAACAGACAGATTTCATCAAACACATAGATGGAAAATCCTTATAATTATATTTAAAACAATATTATACACAATCTAGCCCACAAAATTTCAAAGGTACTTACTTGAGAAAAATAATGTCGAAAAATAATCACTTGGAGAATCAGCTCCTCCCAACCATAAGAGCCAACAACTCAACGGTTTGATCCACTCCACCCCCGAGTTGGATCACCAACCATGCACTAGAACAACAAGTAACCTCCTCATGTCACTCTCTCCTCAACTCCGTAACAAGTTTTAACGATGGACTTATAAAATAGAAAAACGCTCAACACATGCACTTAGAATCGTTTTCCCTATGCACAACACGACGTCCCGTGATATTCCAATGCACTCATATATATAGCTTTTCTTAGATCTTATGCCATCCCAATCAAATCTCTAATCAAATCCTTAAATCCCTATTATTTAGGATCTTGTCTGGTTGTTGAGTTGAGTTTTGGATTGGATTTGATTGGTAAAAATCATTCTAGCTTGCTTACACATGTTCCTTGGTGCCATGGTGGTGTCCCCTCATGTAGCTGAATTCTCTGAGTGTCATTTTTCTATTTATATAATAATTAAATAAAAAAATGGTTTGTTGTGCAAATGCCATTTGAGTTTTTGAGTTTTCATAACTCATTACATAATAAAAATAATTTTCAAAATATGAAAATAAAAGTAATGTCATGGGGGTATTACATTTGTAATTCATGGATGGTACCTAGTATAAACTTGTCACTACTAATTATGACACTTGACCTAGTAGAGACATTGAGCAAGGCATGCAACAAATACAACCAACTTGGGGAATCAACCTCGAACCTCCTACATGAATCTCAAAGTACCCAACTACTCAAGTTAGCCCACCATAAGAAATGGGTTTTTATTTGCATGCATGTTGATTATTTCTTATATGCTTTGGATTATTACAGTGTTTGTCCTTGATGTCGAGGATTTTAGGTGCGCCAATAGCTATCAAAACACATATACACTATTAAAAAAACAAGTACTTATCTATCTTCTACTTACCTCCAAAAGTCTCCTTTCCTCTTCCCTCCCATTCCTTTGATCTCCAAAAGATACCAATATGATCTATAAATTGTCATGGATATTCCAGTGGAACAATTTGTCTCGATAGATCTTACAATATTTGTAACAACCCCAAAACAGTACACCAGAAATTTCTACATTTATCAAAGAAAACACAACAATTATAAGGGAGGTTAGAGTCACCTACTTGAAGACAATGCCATAAAAATACTTGGAGAATCAGTTCCTCCCAACCATAGGAGAGGACCGCAAAACCACTATGATCCCAACTCCACCCCCAAGCTGGATCACCACCATGCACACTAGAACAACAAGTAAAATTCCACGCGACACTCTTTCTCAGAGTTCGTAACAACATACAACAAGTAAGCTTCCATGCGACACTCTCTCTCAGAGTCCGTAACAAGCTATAGCAAGAAAGCTTCCACGTGTCACTCTCTCTCAGAGTCTGTATAAGCTACAACAAGAAAGCTTCCACATGACACTCTCTCTCAGAGTTCGTAACAAGCTTAGTGATGGACTTATAAAGGGAGAAACACTCAATGCATGCACTCACAGTAAGGTTTCTCCATGCACAACACAACGTCCCATGCTATCCCAGTACACCAATATATATAGCTTTTTCCCAGGTCTTATGACATCCCAATCAAATCTCCAATCAATCCATAAATCCCTATGATTTAGGATCTTGTCTGGTTGTTGATTTTTTAGATTGGATTTGATTGGTAAAGATCTCTCTTGCTTGCTTATACAGGTTCTCTTGTGCCATGGTGGTGTCCCCTCATGTAACTAAATTCTCCAAGTGTCTTTTCCTTTTATTAATAATAAAATAATAGTTTTTTGTGCAAAATGTCACTCACACCTCTTGTGAGTATTTTGAGTTTTTAATTGACTCTGACAAAAATAATTGTTTTCGAAAATATTTTCACAAATATTAAATAAAATGATATTGTCTTGGGGGTATTACATTACTTCCCCCTTATTCTTAACATCGTCCTCGGTGTTCTTTTATTCCGAGCTCTCTTTCTCATTCTAGAACATGGAGGGATATGCTTCTCGTATTTTATCCTCCATTTCCCAAGTTGCCTCTTCAAGGCTGAAGTGCTTCCATTGCACTTCTATTTGAATGATGGCTCAATTCCATAACATACATTCCTTCCTATCTAGGATGCGTAAATGTTCGATCTGGAACTCACCCTCGGGTTCTACCTGAATCACATTCCAATCAATTATATGAGTAGTATCATGTATATTTATATAATTAATCAAATATGAAATACATCGTGTACTTTTATATTAGGGGGAAATGCAAGCTGATAGGTTACCGACCCTATATTATCTAACACTTTGAAAGGTACACAATACCTAGGTGCTAGCTTGAAACGTATTCCCAAACTCAAAGCAGTCTTCTTCGACTTTATCTTTAGATATACATGATCACCAATGTTGAACTCTCTTGGAGGTTTTTTTTTTTTAATCCGCATAACTTTTCTGTCAATTTTGAGCAACTTTTAAATTTGGTTGCACTTCCTTGACAATATTTATAGCATAGTGAAATCAAGCATGCTTCAATGCATACATGTTTTCTTGTAACCATACTTTTTCCTCTTCCACGTATAAGAAGAAAAACATGTCAATCATTATCTTAAGATTCTAAACATTTTACATATTACCCCAAGCAGATATCAACATCTTACTATTATTGGGAACATGTTTATTATATCTTCTTCATAACATTATAGGTTCCAACTACAACTTAGTTAAGCATTATTACAATGTTCGTTCCAATTACATGTTATAAAACTTCACTAGTTATTACCACATTTAACCCTTATATATTGGGAGGTAAAAAACAAATATATTATATTGCCTATCTTCATACACAACTCCACTCTTCATGCATTTATTTAAGCATTTCTATTTATGTACACACAAAATTTTCATTCAAAAATTCAATGCTTCATAGAGTATAGGAAATATGTGTGTGTATGCAAGTTCATTAGGTCGAACTGTTATTAACCTCATACCTAGTTTATTTATGCAATTCTTTTGAATCGGACTTGTAAACTTAAACTGTGTTGAGGAACTTATGTCACCTAATCTAAAATATTTTTAATCTTCCATAATAAATCATTTGATTTATAAACTGCAAAGATCATCCTCCATTTTAAAATGTCAAGGATATTCTATAAAATATACAATCATCCATTATGACAAAACCAAAATAAGTAATACATAATTTCCTTAAACGCCAACATGTAACTAGCTCACAGCTTGATACAACATTGCACCTAATAGATAGGACCTAAACAACATTACACCCAATAAATCCTCAAATACTCTTTTAATAGAATCATATAAAAGGTTTTTTTTTTCTATAAATGCATTCTCTTTTCAATCCTATAAAAAAGTGGTATTTTCTTTTCATCAAATCTAAAGTGGGTAAAGTATACTCCCTTTAAAAATATAAAGTGCATTCATTTTCTTTATATATATATATATATATATATATATATATATGAAAAACATTTTCAAACATAAAATCAACAATCATTTACATTAAACCAAAAACCATTTCACATTCGTTTAACCCCGATACCCTTATATTTATAATCAATCAAGGAACATGGTATAAAATTCTTACTCTAGCTTATTCAAAACACACACGAAAATTATTAGTCTTTAACCCTTTAGGGGAATTACACATGATAAAGTTTGTAACAAAATACTTGCTTCTTGTTCACGATGACCCTTAAACACGTACGAATTCAATACAACCATTTTCACTATCCGTTGCAATGGTTATCTTTCACTAATGCATTTTGTAACACACCCTCTTTAATACTTGATCAATAATAGAAAATAAGAACCCAATTTTTTTGGTTAATAATTTTCTCCTATTTACAATGTCATTTCTTTTAAAGAAATAACCACTCCAGAATCTAATAATCATATACTTCATTAAGAAGTAACATAAATTGAGGAATCATTTCCATTAACATCCATTTGCAAGTTTTCTTTAACTTTTTAGTATTCTTCATCATTTTTAGCTTCTTATTTTATTAAATCTTCAAGATTTGTCTAATAACTTACATACATGACTTTTCAAATGAGATTCATTTGTTAAAACTCAACTAATAACAAGAACACTTTGTAACATCCTCTTTGTACATTTTTTTTAAATCTTTGACGAAAAAGTTATGAAATGATTTTGAATTGAAAGATATACTAAACCAAATCTGAGAACTTATGTCTAAGATAGTTTTATAACTGTTACAAAATGTTTTATTCCCTAATAACATAATAACGTAATATCCACTTCACTAACACAAATAATCTCTACTTTATAACACCCCATTATGCCATAAAGAAATAACATCCATTTCAATAATCAAATAATATCATCTACTTCATTTTTATCATAAAAGATTATCCATAATCAAACTTGTTCATAACTCCACACATACATAAGTAAAACTAGAATAATAAGATCTTTTAAGTTTTAAACATTGCCTATATTATGTAAATACATATCAAGAGATATGGATATCACATAAGTCCTTTTTATGTCACCGCAAGCGGTGATATATATGAATGGGTAAAATATATTAATCCAATCAACTGTACATTTTTTAATTTTTTGTTAATTATAATGTTTTGTAAAGTTTTTTAATTTTTATATTAAATAGAATTATTTTAAAATTATTTATTTGATTGTTTATTGGCTTATATTGTAATGACGTCAATTTCGATATCTGCTCCGGAGCGTTGGCGATGGAGCAAACGTCATATGTTATCTCGATGTGTGTCAAAAGGATGATCCGCCATTTCTCTAATGCATCGCCTCGCTCGTGTGGACTGAGTTGAGATGGTATGAAAACTCTCCAAATTAGTAAATTTATCAAATTAGGCCTGTAGCTCATCAATTATACTTGATTGTACCAAAGCCCACTTATGCTTGCTTACGAAGAACCTTTATCTCCATCTTAAATATATGGATGATATTTATATTCTTTTTATATTTAAGTAGTGGTAGAGTTAGCACTCTTTTTTTATGTCCGTTGGTTGTAGCTTGGGTGGTTGGGAGGAATGAATGTTATCTTCCCCACCCAGGTTCAATTCTTATAAGTGGCATGTATGCTCTTGTTGAGCCATTATGAATATATGAATTATGAATGAATTTGTAATCTCGATTCTCGTGCTGACATAGCCCTCTAACAAATGGTGAACCACCTCTTATCTGTAATTAAAATAAGAAATACAAAACAGTGCATTTATTTCATATAGTGTTTATTGTTTTCAAATATATTTTTAACATTAAATTTTTTTTTAACAGAAACTAGAAAATTTTGATTGATTAAAAATGGTTGTAGCCCGGCCAGGCGTACAAAGGGGAATTTAGAAAAAGAAGGCTGATGACCTCTATCAGAACAGTCAGCCTTCTTATGAGTGCTTTGAGAAGTGGGTCCCAAATGCTTCTGATGCTATTCCGAGAAAAAAATTTCTTGCAAGAGTAGACTCTCCCAAATTGTGAGCAGAGAAGAATACATAAACAAAACATTAAATAGGCAGAGAGGAATGCCCCTTAATGAAAGGATCCAATTTCTTCTGGGAGCCCGAGCTGATGTTTGAGGATGCTTCCTTTTCTCTACGTTCTTTATTTGTCTTTCGCCCTCTGGTGAGGGGAGGAGAAGGAGCTGAAAAGTCTTCGGATTCAGAGGTTCCCTTTGAGGAAGGGACTGAGGATGCCAGTCTTGCCTAGGCTGGGGTCTCATGAACCAAAGCGTTGGGATCTTTCTTAGAACATGAAGAAGCAGGTTTTGGAGAAGCTTGTTCAGCTGCCTCCAAGGAGCCAAGGGGACCAGGGATGCCCTGCTCCAGGACAACTGCAGCTTCAGGTTCTTGTGGTTCATCTTCCTGGAGAACTTCAAAACTATTTTTGTTTTTCAGCTGTGGAGTATCTGCAAGAGGAGAATGATCTTGAGGAGAAACCTTGTGCTGAGACGCTTGAGGCTCCTTTCGTCGGGGAGGACGGTGTTGATTAGTAACTGTCTGGAACTCTGTATCTTTGGAAGATGAGAGATTTGCTAGTTTCTGTGGTTCTGCAAGCTTGGGGCATTTTTTGGTGAAGTGGCCGTATACATGATAGAAGTTGCATTTGAAAGGGATCTGCTCATAATCCATATCTTAAATGTGGCTCCATTCTCCTAATGTGAGCTTTAGGGCCTCCAGGATCCCTTTTTCTAGATTCACCTCTACGCAAATACGGGCACATCTGTACTGACCCCCTTTTGGTTCTGCAGTATCTAGATAGTGACCTAGCTTATTACCAATGTCAATCAGAGTGCTTTTCCCCCAAAGATGAAGAGGGAGGTTAGGGAGTCTTACCCATACTGGAGCGGCAGTGATCTCTGCTTTTGGGTTAAACCCCAGAGACCATGGAGCTAAGAACAAGCCTCTTGAGCCCATGAAGAAAGGGCATGAACGAAAGACTAGGTCTCTTTCTTCTTTATTGGAGAACAGGAATACAAAAAACCCTCGTCCAGCTGCAAAGAGAGAGACCTGTACTTGCAAAAGAGGGTTCCAATGTTCTGCGATCCAGAGCTCCACCGCCTTAGGGCTGGGCCACAACCCTGTGAACTTACCATTGAGGGCTTGCTCAGAGAGGATGAGAGCTTTCTGGCATGGATCCGTAGGAGAGAGCTCCAGAGAAGGGATCTCATCCATCTTTTTCACGAACTTGGATGAAGTGTGTGGAGCTTCCTGAGGAGCGGCAGCTTGAACAAGGGCCTTGAAGGCGATGAGCTGGGCATGAGAGCCCATTTCCTAAGAGAACTCCATGCTAAAACCATGAGGAGAAGCGGTAGCCAAAGGGAAACCCGCGCTGAGGCACGAGGAGGGGCAGTATCCAACGATCCAGCCAGAGCTCGGCTTTGCGTAGAAAGGGAAGCGGCGGCTAGGGAAACGCTAGCCGTGGTTCAGAGAGCCACTCCGCCATTCCGTTATGGTGACCATAAGAAAACTAGAATTATTATTCTGACACACCACCAAAGTTTTTAACATTAATTATTAACATATGTATTATTACTATTTATAATTTAGTAATTATAATATTCTTATTATGTCACCCCAAGTGGTGATATATTTGAATGGGTAAAATCTTTTAATCCAACAGACCATTAATTTTTTCTTTTTGCTGGTAAATTATTTATGATACCTAGTTTATGATAAATCATTTTTTTCACGGTTTAGTTATGGTTATTGAATGTTTAGTTAGACTATAATTTAAAATTTAATTTATTATTATAAATATTATATAAACAACATTAAAAATTCAAAACAACAACATAATATAAAATTAATTTAATTTCCATTCAATCCAATATATCATGGTATAAATATCCAAAAAATAAGGGGTCATCATGATAAGTTAAGTGTTACACAATTCATTTAATACAATTGGTAAAATTACATACACACTAAAGAAATGTCTAAAACTTTATATGCATTTAGTATTATCAAATGATATGAACAATTAGCACTTGAATAAAGAGATTGCTAATTGGGGAGGCCCTCATTTGTCATTATTTCCATATGGTTGCAATTCAGCATTGGGTGTTCTTCAATATGTAAACTTGAGTTTAAGATTTGTTCTCTTGGTCAAATGATAAAATGTTAGGATTTATTTTATCAAATTAGATAATAAATTATTAGATATTTTAATGCAAGATGTTATTTATTTTTTCCATTTTTATTTTTATTTTTTTGTTACTTAGACATTTTTTTCAAGTTTATACTCTCATTGTTAGAGGGTAATTAATAAGTTTAGATATTGTTTTCAAAAATTGGGAAAGAATATATATGTATGGACATTAGTTTTTAATTAATTAGATACATATTGGATATAACAATTATTTATGCAAGTCTTTTAAGAGTATGGTTAACAAATTGTTTTCAAAAAAACAAAAAATTACATTTTATATCAAATTATGATAAAATTTTAAATTTCATCATTTTATAGATGGTGGGAAACTTGGAGTTGGATGACTATGAAATCTTGTGTCAATTTTTTCTTTCTTTTACTATTACAATTTTGTGACAAAAGTACCATATTTCTATACCATTTATCTTGTAGCAATAATTGTTAGCAATTGGGATGACGTTGCCACCTTGTGGTTCTTGTTTTATTTAAATGTAACCACTAGCCATTTAATATACATCATTTCAAAAATGAAATGTTTCCATTAATAAAAAGTAATTCAATGTAATGTAAGAAACTTTTACAAATAAAAGATAATTCAATGTAATGTAAATAAGTAAAAGGTAATTTATTGTAATGTAAGGAACTTCTACGCTTCTTTATTACAGACACATATCTCAAAGCTCTTCCACATGGACTCTATTTCCCACAACATTCTAATGAGCTAGGAGCTAGGATACTATAATGCATACATGAGATATATCCTTCGGATACTATAATGCATACATGAGATATATCCTTGAAAGTACAACAACTAAAATTCGCCTATCATCGTTCCAAAATTAGCCATTGACTTTTAAAGTTTATTACACTTCTTTTAACCGTATGTATCCAAACAAATAAACTATTTTTAACCGTATGTATCCAAACAATGAATAAAATGTGAAACTCTTCTTCCAATAATTGAGTTATTAATCCGCATATAAATATGTAATAAGGTTATACTCTAAACACTCTGGCAGGAAACTATCTGGTTGGCAACGAGTTGTCCACTCCACAGTCATTTGAACATCCACCGTGGAAATAAAAAAAAAATCTTTTAACTCACTGCTCGGATTGTATCAATTAAATTGGGATCTAAACATGGGTAGACCACTGGGTGCGTATATTTTAAAATTTCTGATTCAATTTATGCTACCCTAATTCAATAATTTGATAGGTTGTTGTTCACTGCTCATTATTATTATTTTTAATCTATGAACCATCGCCACAATTATTCAGTAGGTTACCGGGGGTTCTTCATTGTACTAGAGTAATTCAACATTTGGGTTGTTCATTGCACCGGTTCTCCTAGAAATTAACCCATAAAATCAAGTGCATGATAGTAGTTCGATATGCATGGTTACCTCGATCAGCGAGCATTAAAATTCAAATTCCTTTTAAGATCTAACCTATGTTTACTGATGTCAATACTCCATTCTGCTCAACCCCAAGTGTAATGTGGCTATGATTATCAGCTGAATTTCATAAAATTATTCTCACACAGTTATTTCCCTGAACAACATACATTTCACACTATCTAAAAAGACCATCTATAAGCACGAATAGTTTATTTTGATTGGAGGGATATCCCGATTTATAGCTAACTCATTCACCAAATAAAATTATGAACTAAGAATAATAAATCTCATTGGAAACCATTTGGAGTGCACCAATTTGATATACACCTAATTCCCCGGCTTTGTAGTTGTCGAAAGAAAACAAGATGCACTTTGAATCTGATATTTTACTCAACACAGAAAGAATGGGAATGAAAATTCCATGACATACAGTTGACAGTCGTATAGATAGAAATACAACTCTGCCATAAATTTCCAGGTTAAAGGAAAACTATTACTACACGTAGACATAAAAAGGTTAGAGGTTAGGTTTTAAACTAAGATTTAAGTGCAAAGTAAGTTTCAACACAAGTTGATTCAAATCACTGGATTTCAATACTTGAATACAGAGTCCATCAATCCCTTTTTCCATTCTACAGCATACTAGGTAATTTTTCTAAATTCCCATTTATATAGGGAACAAAACGTATATACTTCAGAAGGTAATAACATATTAATAGATGTAAAAAAAATGACCACATAATTATTTAACCAAAACAAAGTTCATCATAATTTTAAATATGCATGAGATACATAAAATTGTCATTACTTGATCGATTTATTCGGAAAAGGTTTTTTTTTTCAGAAGAAAAAATACCAGACCTTGATATTCATAATTGAATCAAAGGACATCGTATACAATCAGCCTGCAACATGCAATTCAATCTGATGTCTAACATACACATTTGGGGGGGGGCTCTAATCACTATAGAAGCAGTGATACATATCATGTTTCCAAGAGCTTGAGCAATAGTTAAACATAAATCCTACCAAGGGCAGGCTTTTATCATCATCGTGAAAACAGGTCAGAAGTTTTGTTGAATTTCATGATCGGACATGACCATGAAGCTTATGATTCTTGAGCATAACAAGAAGGTTGTGAGTCTCTTCAATGTCAGCTAGGATCCTGAATATCATAAACACAATATTCCTTGCCAATAAAAGAGAAGGGACTGAGTCCCAGCACAAAGCTTAAAAAAGCTTATAGTTCCCATGATCAATGATCATTCCATCCAAAGATTCCGAAGAGTTCCCAAAACTAGGATCTAACAATAAAACCTTTTTTGAGAGACTGTCAGCCTGCTAGTTATGCTCACGATAAATATGCTTGATGGTCAAAGGAGGAAGGATTTGCAGCATGGATCTAATGTCCTCACACCAGTGACTCAGATTTGGAGAGTTTAGTGATGCAGTTTTGTTTGCCCAAGATATAATGACAAGGGAATCACCGAATATAGTAAGGAGAGGGATCTACAAATGTTTGGTCACTGCAAGAAGAGCCCAAAGTGATAGGAGCTTAGATCTGGTATTTTTGCTTCTGCCACAGCCCAATGTAAAGTTATTAGTATGAGAATCACTCAAGTGGAGTACAAAGCTTGCTCCCCCAAGGTTCCCAACAGCTGCCCCATCAAAGAAGCCAAAAGGGTAGTAAAGTTATGGACCTGAACCAATACATCTGTTTTTTTCTTCTTTTTTGGAACAGGAAAAAGATGCATTAGTGCTTCAATTTGATGAAGGTTAGAGTATACAGAGGGTTGTTTATTGTCAAAAATACAACAATTCCTTAGTTTCCAAATACTCCAGAAAAAGAAAAGGGGCAAATAGCTTATGGTTGAGCCAACAGGAATACTTTTGAACCAGAGTTCTAGGAAAGACGTGACAGTGCAATTATTTGTGGAGGGCATTCCATATTGTTCACAGAAAACTGAATAGACTCTTCTAGACAAGGAGCAATCGATGAACATATGTTGGATCGAATCTACTCCCATCCTGTAGAGAATGCAAAAACTCGGGCCTTGTCTACCACGGCATTGGAGATTATCCCAAGTTAACACCTGATTCATTACCAGTAACTAAATGAAACATCTGATTTTTGCTGGAATGTTAAACTGCCAGAGAAGGTCGAGCACTTTGGATAGATCAGAAGAACGGTTTTGATAATGATGCAAAATGCACTCATACCCAAGTGTCGCAGAGAGTTCACCAACGTAATTATTGTAAGACCATAAGAATGAGTCTTTCTAATTAGAGAGTCTAATTCTGCCATACTCAAGCCCAGAAATAAAATTGTTCCAAAGAGATTTCCAATCGCCACCCAAATCCAGATCATCAGCAATGAACCAATAGTTATGAGCTTTCGGGGAATAATTTCTTGCTTGATCCAATGTTGTTATACCATAATCCTCCAGGTAATCCCGTAGATCTTGTGGAAGAGCAAAAGAAGAGCCGATACCAACAATTGGATCTGAGCCCACACGTATAGCCTCACCATTTCCAACCTGCTAGGTGAGACCACTGCCCAGCCAGGATAAGGTATGGATAAAACCTTTCCATATCACCGATACACCCCTAACAGAAAGAAGAAATTTTTTTTGCAGATCCAGGACACCACTGAGAATTTTTTCAGATATTTCTCAATCAAAAGATTAAACCATAACCCATTCCCATTAATGGCTAACCAAAAGCTTTTGAGGTGTAAAGAAAGACTGAACCAGCCCAAGTGTTTGATGCACCAGCCTCCGAGAGAAGTCGGTTTGGACAGTGACATCCAGTCTGGAAGATGATACTTTTTGCTATCCACAGTTGAGCCCCACAAGAATGAGAAGATCAAACTTCTGAGCTTATCGAGAATGGATTTAGGAACAGGAACCAGATCCATCCAGTAGACTGGAAAACTAATAAGGACTGCTTTTATTAGGACTAGTCTTCCCCCAATGGACAGAAGACAAAAGGTCCAATGCTGAATTCTTTTTTCAAATTTCTTAATGAGCCAATGCCAGTCTTTAACCAAATACCCAAGGGGATTTAAAAAGTAGCCAAGGTAATTAAAACCCAAGGAGATGTGCTCAAATTTAAATGAGAGAGAGTGAGAGATCCTGTTCAATAACCCTTCCTCCATATTGTTGAACAAAAAACAAGATTTATCCATGTTGATACACATACCTGAAGCAGCACAGAATGTATCCAAAATAACTTTGAAAGCAACCCACTCCTCGAAAGTGCCAGTGCCAAACATTATCACATCGTCAAAAAAAAGAAGGTGAGTGAGGGAGAGCTGGGAAGAGATCTTGATACCCTTGATCTTCCCATTGTTACGTGCATCCTTAATTAATAGACTGAGCCCTTCAATGACAAGTATAAACAGTAATGGGGACAAAGGACAGCCCTGCCTGATGCCACAGGAAGCTGGGAAAAAACTAGAAGGAGATCCATTCACAAGTAGTGCAAAATTAGCAGAAGACAGACAGCCCATAATCCAGTTGACACCCACCAGAGGGACTCCAATTTGTAGAAGAATAAGTCTGAGATAGGACCAATTCACCCTATCGAAAGCTTTAGAAAGATCCATCTTGAGAATTAATGCACACATGTTTTTGGTTTTGACGGTATGGAGAACTTCTTGAGTAATGGCCAAGGGTTCTGAGATTTGTCTGTTCTTTAAGAACCCAAATTGTTGAGGAGAAATAAACTTATCTAAAAAAGGCTTAAGGCGCTGCGCGACAACCTTAGAAATCAATTTGTAAACTAGATTGCAGAGAGAGATTGGTCTGAAATCAATAAAGGTGAGGGGTTTTTCCTTTTTGGGGATAAGAGCAATGAAGGTAGAGTTCACAGAAGGTATAACTCTGCCTTCCAGCCTGGAAGTTTCGACCACATTAACAAGTTCAATCCCTAGAAGATCAAAAAAGGCCAGAAAAAATTCCACTGGCCATCCATCTGGACCAGGAGACTTATCTTTCTTGAAATATTTTAAAGCCAATTCCACTTCCTCTAGAGAAATCTGGCAAGTAAAAGTCTCTATCTCCTCTTGGTGAATAAAGGAGGGGAATAAACAGATAATCTTCAGCTGGGCCTCAATGTTGGTCTGGTTATCATCTCTAAAGATCTGCTTGAAATACCTTACCCCCAAGTCCTTAATACCTTTGTCATCTTCAATCAAATTACCTCCTTCATCTTCAAGACCCCAAATGGCATTATGATTCTTCCTTGCAGATGCAACCGAGTGAAAGAATTTTGTATTGGCATCACCCAGTGAATCCCAAGTCATTTTGCTTTGGAGCCTGGCAGATTGAAGTTCATGGTCCATCAATTGGTGTAACTCTTCTCTAAGAGCCAGGAGCCTATTATTATCAAGGGAACAGAGCAGACCCGTACTTGAATATTCCAGAAGTCATTTAATTTATTCTTCGATGAGAATCATCTTTTCTTTCATCTCCAAGGTCTTATCATGCGTCCAAACTTTGACCTTCTTTTTCAGGAGGTGAAGCTTCAAAGAGAGGTCATGCATCCCAGAAGCAGGAACTTCAAGGGATAGAAGAGGCCATTCAGCTCTGACCATCTTGACAAAATCATCATTGGACAGCCAGGTATGATTAAACTTGAAAGGGAGAGTGCTGGAAACAGGATCTTCCATCCATTCAAAAATAACAGGGTAGTGATTAGATACCACAGAAGGAAAAGACCAGACCCTATGCCTGGGGAGAAGGTCAACTAAGTTAAAGGAAAGTAAGAACCTGTCAAGCCTTTTACAAATGCCCTCTTCCCCTGACCTAGCATTGCACCAAGTAGGACCAGCACAGGATGAAGCTACATCCGTCAACTGATGATTAGAAAAAAGTTGAGTGAAAAAGGGACCAAGAGGATCGTGAAGAGCCTTCATACCCAAACTTCAGACCTGTTCAGCGTAAGATTTAAATCTCCCACAAGAATCAGTATGGGAAGGGAAAGAAATCCGCCCCTAGCAACCGCATTCCAGAAAGATTCGCGTTGGAGATAGGGGCCATAACAGTTTAAAATGGAAAGAGAGGTGGTAGAGCCCCTAAATCGAGTTTTAAGAAGGATACTGACAAAGGTTCGAAAGGCTTTACATTTGACATAAAGGGGGTTCCAACCCAAGAGGATACCCCCCAAGAGACCTTTGGAGCTTAAAGCACAAAATCCCAGCCAAGACGAATTTTAGAAAATGCTAATAGTGCTAGGTAGGTACTGTTCATGGTTTCTTGAAGGATTACATCAGGTGAGAGAGAAGCAAAATTTTGATGGAGGTTTTTTTGTTTAGCTAAGCCCCCCAAGCCCCGGATGTTTAGTGAAAGAATTTTCATTAGGAACCACTCAAAGGGGGGGTTGAAGCTCTAAGGACCCATTGAGAGGAAGACGACTGATGTTGAGCCGCATTTTTAAGCCTAGTGGACAAAGGAGTAAACGTAGTAGGAACATGAGCCAAATCCGATGTCAAATGAGGGGCTTTTTTCTTTTTTCTGATAGTTACATTCTCAAACCGAATGGAGTCTAAAGGCAAGACCGATGGAGATAGGTGGGTTTTCGCAAAGAATATTTCCAAATACTTTTGTAGAGAAGGGTCTGCAAAAGACGAAGAGGAAATGGGACTGCGAGGAGGGGAAGAACTATCATGGAAATGAGGACCTGCGAGAGGAGGGAAATCAGAGTCTGAGAAGATGGAATTCGGCTCAGAGGTAATAAGAGGAGAATTAAGTTGAGTAAGTGGAGAAAGGACAAAGAGGGTGAAGGGGCATCTTGGGAGCCAAAAGGAGGATCCAATACTGGTGTAGTGAGGGACTCATCAGACACGAAAACCGCCATAGAGGAGGGAAGAGTGGCATTGCTCTCCACTATATTCAAAAGAAGGAGTTCCTGTTCAGATGCATCATTAAAAAAAGAGCAGGAATTAGTATAAATATCTTTTGCTGAAGGAGCTCGTGCAGTAGAGGAGGGACAAGTAGTAATGACTTCTTGTAAGGAAGGCGGTGATCATACTAAGCATGATTATGTTACTAAACAGGTAAAGCTATTGTAATTCAGCTCAATAAGCTAGTACCATTAGTTAGGGTGAAATTACAAATATGTAAGCAGTTCATTACCTCATGAGTTGCGGAGTTCGGGGCTCATCCTTTACACCTTGAGGCCCTCTTTATACTCATTTCCTTCCTTCGCAGAGTATGGCCCTTGGGAAACTTTACATCCAATAGATAGAAGTACCCCTACCTTATGCAATATTTAGAGGATATTGCCTCCACAACCCCCCTGTCCAGTGTAATAATATCACGTAGCTTCCCCCCTCTCAATTCCCAACTATCCCATCTAAATTCCTCCATTTTAGTGTTTACCTATAGCCATCCCATCTCCCTCATCTCCCTGTTCCCTCCTCTAAAATGCTCAATCCCATCCCTAACTGCATCAGTATCAATCATGTTTAGCATGTTTAGGTTAACCCTACCCGTATAATACATAGACTAGAAGTATGAGTTATTAAGAGGATAAATACTACAAAAGTTCTTGGGAGCGGTAAAACGTGGTGGGGAAGGAAGTGAATCCCAGGGAAGAGAATAGAGAATGCCAAGAGTCTAGGAAAGACAATTTGTTTTGTTTGGGGAATTACCTCTCCTTTTAGTCGAGCCTACTTGCACATCCTCATTATTGAGACAATTCAGCAAAGGTTTTAGTCAAAGGCACATATACGAACTCAAATCCTTACACCGGCTTACTGAGAGTTGGTAGAGATTCCATCGTGCGATCGGCGGTCAAACGGTAATGCATCCAAATTGCATTAACTACTAAAGATACACTTAGTGAGACTAGGGTAAGTTGGAAGGATTGTTTACCTACCCAGATGTCGATACTTCTAGAGTAAACTTCGATATCTCCAGATATGGCAATTAAAAGAAAGAAAATCCTATCTAAAGATAGAGAAGGATAAAAAATGCCAGAGATATGAAGTGACTTACGCTCACATTGGAGTTATATAGTTTGACTATGGTTACGAGTGGATTTCCCATCGCGAAGGAAGATGCGTTTGGAACGGTCATGTATGGAAACATGAAACCCAGAGATCAGAAAGATTCGGTCTCAACGGTACAGAGGGGGCATACTTTCTCTTCTATAGATAAGAATTGTGATAGACATTTGAACAATTTTTTTATACCTAGAACTGAGATGTCTATAGATAATTTGTTGGATTTTGCTCAGCTGTGCTTCCGCCTATATGATTCTCCCTGTCATTTTCTTTATTATTCCTTTTTGTCGTTAGTTAAGATAGTAATAGGTCATATAGTGGTTATAGTGTAGATTTCGGCAATCTCTTGCTCACTTTTTATGTTGCAACAATTCATAAACTGGATAGAAACACTTGTTGGCCATTTCATCAACACTTACTAGAAACTAGATTGAAGGAAACAAGAAAAATGGTATAAACAATATATCAGCTGAAGGTTACTCGCTGCATTAGACACTGAATCAGATCACAAATTCATAGATAGGGTTTTGAATGCCAAATCACAAAGGTTCTTTGCTAGATCGTAGATCATAGTTACAAAAAAAATTAAAAATTCAAGATTCACTTACACCAGATCGTAGTCTTTGGAAAGCTCACGAATCATTTTTGAGGAGACCTTGCCTTGCGATTTTTATTTTCTTTGATCTATGATTTACCCCACAAATATTTGTGTATGGGATCTCTGCAGATCGAATGCACTTGTTGAGATAACTGAGGGGTTAAGCACTCAACCAAATAGTTGTTGGCTACTTGTGGACAGGTTCATGGGTTACTCCTTTCAAACACGGAGAGATTTTAGTTCCTAACAACATTGTTCATTCTATTATCTCGAACAAACAACAATTTGTAAAATTACATCACACAAGAGAAGAGATCGAATCCACATCTTATTGCCTTTTTCCAACCGATCTGGTCCTTCATTTCTTTTATTCACATGTATTTAATTATATGAAAACACTCTTTAGATTATATTCATCAGAATCTGAATGTTCCATAGGCATATCCTCCTTATTTGCCATCGCTTTTCTACTTTGACATAAAATGATTGTCGACATTTCTGCAAAAATTGATGCACTCTACCATTGCTCCTTCTAGAAATAATTGAATACAAAAGCTGGGATTGTGAAAACTAATGTCTCATATCCCGAAATGATTCACCTATATAATTCTAACTAGATAGTTTTCAAGGAATTAGTTTAAATACTATATTTAACTGTAACCTAGTCGATTCCTAATCATTTAAACGTAGATCTATAAACGGATTTACCCTTATTGTTTCTCCAAATAAAATTCAATACAAAATTCAACCCAGAGTTCTTCAAACAATTTTAATAAGGATCTGTGAATCCTAAATGTTATTTCTTCCCAAAACAATTCCATAGAAATTTATAAATTAAGATTATCCATTTAACTCTACCGATTTAGTATTTACATGCGGTTTTTTCTTAGTTGATGTCATACTATCATGGAAACAAAGACGACTCAAGCAATTTTACAACATTTTTAATCTTTGTAAAATTTTTGACAGATGTGGTAACTCATTATTTAGAACAGCATACACCACTCTAAATATGATTTTGGTTTAAATCAAGAGAGCCCTTAAAGGCCAAGTGTTTGAACCTAAGGCTCTGAGACCATATTGTAACAACCCCAAAACAGTACACCAGAAATTTGTGCATTTATCAAAGAAAACACAACAATTATAAGGGAGGTTAGAGTCACCTACTTGAAGACAATGTCGGAAAATTATTTGGAGAATCAGTTCCTCCCAACCATAGGAGAGGACCGCAAAACCACTACAATACAACTCCACCCTCGAGCTAAGCCACCACCATGCACACTAGAACAACAAGTAAACTTCCATGCGACACTCTTTCTCAGAGTTTGTAACAAGATACAATAAGTAAGCTTCCACACGACACTCTCTCTCAGAGTCCGTAACAAGCTATAGCAAGAAAGATTCCATGCAACACTCTCTCTCAGAGTCTATATCAAGCTACAACAAGAAAGCTTCCATGTGGCACTCTCTCTCAGAGTCCATAACAAGCTTAGTGGTTGACTTATGAAAGGGAGAAACACTCAACATATGCACTCGCAGCAAAGTTTCTCCATGCACAACACGACGTCCCGTGCTATCCTAGTGCACCAATATATATAATTTTTTCCCAGGTCTTATGCCATCCCAATCAAATCTCCAATCAATCCATAAATCCCTATGATTTAGGATCTTGTCTGGTTGTTGATTTTTTAGATTGGATTTGATTGGTAAAGATCTCTCTTGCTTGCTTACACATGTTCTCTTTTGCCATGGTGGTGTCCCCTCATGTAACTAAATTATCCAAGTGTCTTTTCCTTTTATTAATAATAAAATAATAGTTTGTTGTGCAAAATGTCACTCACACCTCTTGTGAGTATTTCAAGTTTTTAATTAACTCTTACAAAAATAATTGTTTTCGAAATTATTTTCACAAATATTAAATAAAATGATATTGTCTTGTGGGTATTACAATATTCTAAAATCTCTTATTATGTTGTGTATTACTTCAGATTGGAAAATTTAATATTACCAACTATTTGCATGAAATACTGAATAAATTGAACTTGAAATGAAAGAAGCAAGCAAAGAGCACACCATCCATACAATGAAGACAAGGTGTACCCTAAGAAAACCCAATTCAAGAAAAACCTAACTAGAAGGTAAGGCCTATGCATCGTTCTTTTCTTCTCAGTTATGGAATGCAAATACAAAGAAAGGGGACTCACTATGGACTTTCCATGGATAATGGATACTATCATTAGCTACTACATGATCTTCTACTTCCTTTCATATTCTCTAAGGTCCCACTTTGAAGTGCTCCACTCAGCTATGTAACAATAATAATACCATTAGAATGGAACCCCTTCCTTTTATAGAAACACAATATTTAGCATAACCTATAGTTGTCTAGGGTTTGGGTTATTGCATGCCTTCAACAACAATTAGTGATAGGGTTGTGGAGCCTTTATAATATTCTTGAATTACACATGTGGGCTGATGCACAATCATGGACTCCTTTAAAGACACTTTAGATGCCACATAATACTGGAATAAACGAAAAACTCTGACTTTAGGTGACAATTAGGGGTACTTCCCTAACTTATTTGAAGATGAAGTAAAAAGAGAAAAGATAGGAAATTGAATCAGATTTCATAATATATAGCATTTATGC
Organism: Pseudotsuga menziesii; assembly: GCA_001517045.1. Classification (NCBI taxonomy): domain Eukaryota; kingdom Viridiplantae; phylum Streptophyta; class Pinopsida; order Pinales; family Pinaceae; genus Pseudotsuga; species Pseudotsuga menziesii. Next base: position 300,918 of record LPNX010495809.1, on the reverse strand, counting down.
AGAGAAAATTTGTGTAAATGATTATAAAATTAGTTTCCGTGAAAGTGGGTTTTCAATTTTTCAGCACATCTTAACATATATGTTTGTGCGGGTGTAGCAATATATGAGGTAAATGATGTCAATTTGGGATAAAATCTTGCCGACATATAAAGGACATATGGGCCTAGTGCAACACTATTTATTCAGAATTTTTCATGAAATAATTTTTTTATTATTAATTATTGAAGTCACAAAAGCTTGAAATTAAAACCTTATGTGTGGGTGCAACACTTTAGGGGCAAAAATTAATGAAATCCTTGATTTCTAAATATAAGATCGTAGAGCTTGATCTCGTCTAGTGCACCATATAGTTTTATTGGGAAATGGTGATGGAAATCAAAAGTTATATAACAAACAATCGATGTATGTATTTTCAAAAACTGACGTGTGTCATTTATAAAAATAATTATAAATAAATAAAACATAGTTTTGAAGGAAAAAATTACATATTCAGAATTGTAAGATCGCACTCTACAATATCCTAGATTTTCATAAAAAAATATTGTGTATGTCATAGAAAAACATGCCATTTAAATTGAGCATATTGATAGAGTTCTAAAAGACAAGCAATAGCCCTGGTTTATTTGTCCTAGCCAATAGGTTCGGTAGTCCGAAGCTATTTCCGAACCTAATGTCAAACCTTATTCCCGCCAATTATTTTAATTTTAAAATAACGCATATGCGTTATAGCTTATTCATATTGCATATGCGATATAACGCATATGCAATATGATAAAGCTATAACGCATATGCGTTTTTTTCTGAACTAATTTGGTACGAGAGGGAAAAGGAGTAATGGCATCCTTATCCCATTATAATACCATTTAGACAACACTATGATGGACACAAATAATTCCTCTTTTTAACGGTGAACGAAGCCATGGGTTGTGCATCCAAGAAAATGAATGAAGCCATGGGCTGTCCATCCAAGAAAATAGGGCGGTGAACGAAGCCATGGGCTGTGCATCCAAGAAAACAATAATTCCTCCCGTCCTTCGATCTATTCAGCTTCAAGGGAAAATTGGCAACATTAACAGAGAGATTGAATATTGATTTATGTCAGCGCTCAAAGGACATTATAAAGTCATGAGAATGCTTGTTTGGTAGCTCTTTTGGATGTAAAAATCCAGAACGAGTACTGATGGATCAACGTACGCTCTCACTGCAAACCGCTAGTGATGATTTGTCGATAGGTGATAGGTGACTTTAATCAACATTTTTATAGTTATCATGTTCTTTTAATTGTCATCCTCATCCTCATCCTCATCATCCTCATCATCATCATCACCCTCATCCTCCTCATCATCATCATGGTCATCATCCTCCTCCTCGTCACCATCATTGTTCATCATCTTCTTCATCGTCACCCTCATCCTCATCATCATCATCATCACCCTCATCCTCATCATCATCATCATGGTCATCATCATCATCATCATCATCATCATCATCATCACCCTCATCCTCATCCTCATCCTCATCCTCATCATCATCATCATCACCCTCATCCTCATCAGCTTCATCATGGTCATCATCATCATCATCATCACCCTCATCCTCATCATCATCATCATAGTCATCCTCCTCCTCCTCATCACCATCATTTTTCATCATCATCACTCTCATCCTCATCATCATCATCATCACCCTCATCCTCATCATCCTCATCATCATCATCATCACCCTCATCCTCATCATCCTCATCATGGTCATCATCATCATCATCATCATCATCACCATCCTCATCCTCATCATCATCCTCCTCCTCCTCCTCCTCCTCCTCAACATCATTACCCTCATCCTCATCATCATCATCATGGTCATCATCATCATCAGCATCACCCTCATCCTCATCCTCATCATCATCATCATAGTCATCATCCTCCTCATCATGACCATCATTGTTCATCATCATATTCATCGTCACCCTCATCCTCATCATCATCACCATCCTCATCATCATCATCATCCTCATCCTTATCATCATCATCATCATCACCCTCATCCTCATCCTCATCATCATGGTCATCACCATCATCATCATCTTCATCGTCACCCTCATCCTCATCATCATCACCATCCTCATCATCATCCTCATCCTCATCATCGTCATCATCATCACCCTCATCCTCATCGTCATCATCATCATCATCATCATCACCCTCATCCTCATCATCATCATCATAGTCATCATCCTCCTCATCATCACCATCATTGTTCATCATCATCTTCATTGTCACCATCATCCTCATCACCATCATCATGGTCATCATCATCATTATCATCATCATCATCACCCTCATCCTCATCATCATCATCATAGTCATCATCCTTCTCATCATCATCTTCATAAGCATAGATAAATGTAAGTTGCATATATTCAATGAGCACTAAATAGCATATGAGTTTTGGAGAACATGTAAAAAACTTGTCCGTTCATTAAAAAACATTGTATCAATATCGCATATGCGATATATCGAAGGTGCGTTATATCGCATATGCGATATGTGTTGTATACAAAATGTTGGGTTGCATGCTGTGGGCCAGGTTTACTGTATCAAAAGACATAATTCGTCTGAACCAGCGCACAGAGAACTGTTCAACGTGCAATTTTTTATCATTACTTAGATAATTCCATAGTTTTGTACTGGTTTGGGTGGATTTCAATGGGGAATGTACGTAATAGAGGACGAAAGTTAGCAAGGAAGGTGCTTACACCGAAAGAAGCAGAAAATAAAAAAGAAAAAAAGAGGGAAGATTCAAGAAATCGTCGGCATTCATTACATGAGCAAATAGTTCCCATTCCCCCTCAATAGATACTTGACGTAGAGGCTGAGGAATATAATGCAACATTAAAGGAAGCTGGTTATACGGAAGTTGATATTATTGATCCATTAGTAAACAAACAATCTTGTGAATAGTTCAATAATTATGTTACTCCCGATGCAAATGTGACTCAGCAACAACTATGGTCGGTGGTTCCATCTCCTAATCGAAGTTGTGAGCTTGTAGTGGATGTAAACGTCACTCCAGCATTTCAAACGGCAACAAATTTTGCATCAAAACGAAAGAGAACTCCTAAACGAATACAAGTGGACGAGAGCGGATTGACTTCCATGGAAGGTAAGGTGGCTAAATGCACTATCCTTCGTCATTGTTCTCAAGTAATGAAACAATATTTTGATAACAAATCCAAAGCCGGTAAATGCCAATTGTTTTTAGCTTTGCTTAAATCTAGAAATATGGAAACTGTTAGAATAAATTTAGGCATAACAACAATGAAGAACATCGAATCAAGTAATCACATTGTTAAATCTCTTGCTGCTGCATTCACATCGATTGGTAAAAAAACTTGTTCACAAGACTGTAATGTGGCTCGTCGTGTATTGGCTGAATCAATTGTATGTAGATCCACAAGACAATGTCGTTTACTTAAATGCACATCACAAATTGTGCCTTTACATCCAAGACACTTAAAAAATATTCAATAAGAAGAGACAACCTTGATGTAGAGGTACAAATGGAAACATTATGGGCATTTAGCGGTAGGTTTCCCTGCAAATACATGAAGTTAGTCGAAGTAGTGAAGGGCCTAGTGCAAACATTTTGGCATGATAACACTAGGCCTTCTTCTAACACAAAGGATGTGTTAAAACATTGTAGGGGTTCTAGAAACACTGAACCTCATGTTAAGCATTATCTTGTCATGACACAAACTCAACTGTTCGAGATGTTTAAAGTTTCCCACGTAGAGCTAAGGCTCGGGCAAAGATCTTTTGAAAAATGCAAGCCTTGGTATGTTAGAATCAATACCATCCGGAACACTTGTTGTTGTAGATACCACATAGAGTTTGACCTATATTACCATACATTTGCACATATACGTTGTTTTTTGCATCCTAACCATGTGTAGGAATGCTCAAGTACAGTACCGCCAATGTCATCCAGAGATTTCATCCACAGCATAATGTGTCTGAGGCAAGATGGGCATACACATTACTTAAAACAATGTGTAGATGGTTCTTGCAACAATTGTGGTGGGCTATCATTATGGTCTGATTGCATCCATGAAAGTGAAGATCAAGCATTCGTGAATGCAATTGTCGAGAAGCAGAACTATCAGTATGAGACATATCAGCCAAATGATGGGAAAGAAAGCAGGAAGATTAAATTGGTGACTTCACAGGTAAATTGTTGAGTATTGACATATTAATATTCATGTACACATTTTTTTATGTGGTTTATTGACATATTAATATTCATGTACCAGGTGCGAGTATGTGATTTTATTCCAGAGTTTTGTGGAAATATCCAACAATACATTCAACATGTCGATATGGCACGGTGGCAAGATGAGAAATTCAGAATATGCTGGGACACCTTCCCTCTCGGAACAATACTATAAGTGGTTGACTTTGCGGAAAATTACACCCTACAACCACAAAATGAAATTCAAAGTCAATACTATCACTCAGAGCAGGTGAGCATAATGGTGCATATCACGTATCGACATGGGCAAGATAGCAATGAAGAGAAACGTGTGATACTGAAAGAAAATCACTTCTACATAAGTGACGACTGGACCCATGACATCCATTACGTGCAACATTGCTTTAAATTATTCTATGATCACGTGATAGCTATGGATATACCATTTTATCGTCATTTCATTTGGTCAGATGGTTGTGCTGGACAATTCAATAATGCACGTGTATTTGAATGGTTGTGTTTGTTGCACATAAAATACAAGGTGCCACATGTATGGAACTACTTTGAAACTGGACATGGAAAAAGAGAGCACGATGGTGTTGGTGCATGCATTAAAACTGCCCTTCGAAGGGAAGAGATGAAGTTTACAGGTGCTCACATTCGAGACGCTGCATCTATAGTCGAATGGTGTGCATCTATCATGGGAGAACAAGAAACAAGGAAACACTTAGTGCAAAGAATATTCTGGGAGGTGAAAAATGTGGACCGATCACAAACACATCGGGTGAACACAGTGCATGGAACTCGACAGTTTCATTCATTCAATTAGAAGCTCAGACAACTCGGCCCTACAAATTTGGACAAGATTGAAAGCTTGCTTTTGCAGTTCTTGTGGCATTGGTGAATGGGATGATTGTGAGGATACGGATACCGTTGATACATGGGATCGAGTGACACTTGGCACCAATTTCAATGGGGTTAATGAACTAGACCATTTGGAAGATGATCAGACACATATTTCTACAGACTATGATCACATATCGGATCTCATACAAGCAGTTACATGAGTAGTACCTAAATAAGAAAATGCATTTATGTATTGTTTACTCGACCTATGTAGAATTTAATGTATGTAGAAATTAGAAATGCAAGACCTTATTTACAAAATGTATTGTTAACTCAACCTATTTCCTTTCATAGGTCAGATATATGCAGTGGTTGCCCCAAAAACTAATGAATGGGGTTATGACTATTGGTTGGCACATTGCTTAGAGGGGAAACAAACCATTCTCGAACCTGTTACAGATGATGAAAATATTGAATTCTCAACTGGCTCGATGGTTATAAAAGGTGAGTACTTGACACTTGCAGCACAACAGAAAAGGAAGGGTGGGTATGTATATCAGGATTATAGACCAGGAGCTATTGTATACCACTTCACCAACCTAGTAGTTGGTATAAACATCAAGCTACGTACACTTGGTCACAAAAATAGGTCACATGTACGATACTTGCTACCTCATATAGAGCACGAAAGATTGATGGACACCATCGGCACCAAAGATGATCTGGATGGCCTACTTGTATGAGTGCATTTTCAAGTGCGTTATTTAACCTTTAAAGTGAATTCTGAAGCACAATTTCAATTATTTAGCCTTACTTTTTTCCAAATGTAATAAACATGTGATTGACAGATACCATTCACAGACATAATATTATTCAGAGGATATTGGACACTATAAACACGATCGTACAACCTCGGGTGAGTTATCTATAAATCATGTTTGCACATTTTCATTGGGTTCTCTTTTCTTTCTTATGATGTTACTAATGTCTATCATTTCGTGTGCATAGGATACAAACACCATCTACAACACATTGGAGGCGGCAAGAATGGTGTTTTTAGACACCACCAAATAGAGTTCGGAAAATAACAAGCTCTCGAGTTGTTGAAATTTACATTTCTTGATGTTTTTAGTTTAATATACATTTAATTACATTGCCATGTACAAATCAGAAACCAACTAGGCTTACATGATCACCAATACTTGCATGCACCAACTAGGCTTTCATGAACACCAATCTGCATGCACCAACTAGGGTTGACAAGGTATAAGATGGAACTAGGGTTTAGTGAGCAATCATGCAAGTTAGGAGAGGGAACTAGAAACATATGATCACCAATACTTGCATGCACCAACTAGGATTTCATGAACACCAATTTGCATGCTCCAACTAGGGTTGACAAGGTATGAGATGGAACTAGGGTTTAGTGAGCAATTTGCAAGTTAAGAGAGGGAACTAGAAACACATGTGAACCACACATATTATTATATCACATAGGTGAACCACACATATCGTGTTCCAAGATCAAGTCAACCATATCATGTTCCAAGATCAAGTCAACCATATATGTATAAATTTGAACTTTGCTTTATATTATATATGTATAGAAATAATGTTACAAAAATTGTCATGCCACATGGCCATAATACAAAATAGTGGATCAAAAAGTACATATGTGTGTATATGAACACAAAGTTACATCTATGTATACCCCCTATACATTTATTCTAGTTATCCCCCCTTTCGCTGCCACCGCCAATGTCTTCGGAGAAGTCTAGCTTTCTTTTCCGACTGCTCACTGGTGATCCCCATCGCTGAACAAGAGGGATAGGTCGCATCAGTGGAGACTGCAGAAAAACCAAATTTTGTAAGTTAATTTACCAACCTTTAAAAATTCTATGTACATTTGTTCAAATTCCAAAACCAAAATAACATTTTTACTTACTGTACGTGAGTAAGTAATGGTGGGTCGTGGTGCCTCACTAATAGCTACCCTGATTGGGTGCTCTTCAAGCACCACTTGCTCACTATCAAGCTACAATAAAAAAAATATATATGCCAATGTCAACAAATATACATGTACCTTGGGGGGGAAGAGCCGGGTCACCAATTTGGGTCTCTTCAAGCACCAAATAAGAGAAAGCGATACACAAACGTACAAAGAAAACGATACATAAACATACCCGATGGATCGTCAAAGGTGGGTCACCGATTTGGTGCTCTTCATGCACTGGTGCCTCACTAGGGGCCTGCATAAAGTAACATATATGTCAATTTCAGATTAAATATTGAATCAGAGACATATATACTACATGGACGAAAAATGATGTTACCAAAGAAAGCGAAACATACATGTACCTGGCTGGGGGGAAGAGGTGGGTTGACAACAACCTCGCTTTGGTGTTCTTCAAGCACCACTGTCTCAATAGGTTCCTGCATAAAGTAACATATGTCAAAGCAGTACATAAACCTACAAAAACGTACAAAGAGAAAGCACCAAATCAGGGAAAGCCATACATAAACGTACAATGAAAGCGATACATAAACTTACGTGCTGCCTTGTCAGAGGAGGTGTGTAACTAGTGGATCGATTAAGTAGGAACGAGAAAAAAAGACTTCTACTTGTACTAGCGAATAAGCTCGCTTTTTGGACATATTCTTCTAACTCACGTTCCTACGTACAAAAGGATAAAGATACAATTAGACAATTTCAAAAAATTAAAAAAGTACATGTTGAATCATTAAAATCAAAATTAAAAGAAAGCGATACATAAACGTACCTACTGGCTCGTGATAGGTGGGTCATCAATCTGGTGCTCTTCAAGCACCGGTGCCTCAATATAATCCTGCATAAAATAACATATGTCAAATTCAGATAATAAAAATAATCTTAGACATATATACTACATGGACGAAAAATGATGTTTTCAAAGAAAGCGAAACATAAACGTACATGCTGGCTTCTGATAGGTGGGTCATCAATCTGGTGCTCTTCAAGCACCGGTGCCTTAATAGAATCCTGCATAAAATAACATATGTCAAATTCAGATAATAAAAAGAATCTTAGACATATATATTACATGGACGAAAAATGATGTTTTCAAAGAAAGCGAAACATACATGTACCTGGGGGGGAAGAGGTGGGTCGGCAACAACCTCGCATTGGTGCTTTTCAAGAACCAGTGGCTCAATGGTTTCCTGCATAACGTAACATATGTCAATGTCAGATAATACAAAGAAAACAAGACATATACATTATGGACGAAAAATGATTTTTGCAAAGAAAGCGAAACATAATTAAAAACATTTTTAAAATAATACCTGTGTTTGGGAATCTACCTCTGCATGAGAGGGAATAGGCTGAGATTCAATGTACTCATCCTAATCACCCTGCATAAAACATGTTGTATCAAAATTATGATGTATTGAATGTTACAATCTATACTATAAATTTGTAAATAAAGTTGACAAATTAACAAGTATAGTTCTTACCCCTATTGGTGAAGAACCAAACCCATATGCAATATTGACAGCCGCATCAATGTTCTCAACATTCATCGGTAGACTATGCGACTCTGGTGTGCCATGGGACACCAGCTGTATATCTGTTCACATAATTTGTTAGATAATTAAATAGAAATAAATTGCGAAACAATTGAAAATTTTGATATGAAACAAAATATAATATGAAAATAATGAGTTTTACTTATAAAGCGAAGTAATCCATCGTCTCGCAAGTCTAAAGCAGGGCCATAGCATATGTCTCCACACGATGTGAAAGGGTGTGGAGTAACACAATGCTCTGAACGCTCTACATCTCCTGTGTGATCTGTAGATGGGCTCGCCTTAGAAGTGCCAGCCCCTTGGTCTACATTGCCTTGGACATCGGTCCCATGCTGAAGCAATGTATCTGCCAAGTCAAATAATGCCTCTTATGTATCCTCAATCACAGGACCCGCAAGAGGATATATCCGAGGGGGTTTTGATGTGCGTGGAGGGCGTGGCACATAGTTAGGATGCTTCCTGGCCCCTTCCCTATCTTGGGGCATCCCATGACCAACACCCCAGAAGCCTAAGATATCGAAGTAGTTAACATGTTTCCCTAGGATGAATTCTGCATACAACTTTCTAAGGAAATAAAATGGGATGTCCCTATTCCCATGAGGGTCTTCATAGAAGACCATATACCAACGATCCATCCAATTGGCCTTTATATTTGGTTCAATGCACCAATCTATGGAAATGTGTGCTCGACTGGTGGGTGGAACCAATCCGAAGCTAGGGTCTCGAAATAATGAAAATAGTTGGTCTTTTGTAATTTTAAGGGCTTTGATGTCTTTATAACTCAATCCATCGAAGTAGTATTGCCTCTTGGATTCTCTGTATGAGCTAATGTTGTACAGAGCTCCTTGGGCATTGGAAATTGTGTTTGTTATTGTGTCCAATGCATCGGCTAAAGATTCTCTCAAACGATCCCCCCCTCTAATAGATGAGCTAAGGCACTTCAATGACGCCAAACGCGGAATAATCTGTGAGTTTCGACCTTGTTCCCCCTCCGGGTTTGGGTTTGGGTTCATGTTTGGGTTAGGTTGTGGGTTAGGTTGTGGGTAAGGTTGTGGTGGGTTTTCCACATTGTCTTGTGGGTTAGGTTGTGGTGGGTTTTCCACATTGTCTTGTTCATTTCTGTTATCTGTTAAGATTTAAACAAAAAAATACAAGTTGTTTTACTTAATCATTCTTTGATTTCATTCAATTTTTTTTATTAAATTTGTTTAAAATAATTATAAAAACTATGAAATTATGGAAAACAATAAAAAATTGAAGACTAACTGAAATGGATAAGACAATTTACCTACCATTGGAGCCAATCCACCTCCAACTTGACCTCAAACTCGACCTCCAAAAGCTAAAACACAAATCGCCTCTGCTTTATTTTGCCCACGCGGTTTTTCGCTCTCCCGATCCTCGACTGTGCAAATGATAAATTTGAGGCCTGTGACCTCTGTTTTGGTTTTTTTTGTAGTTTTCAATATTGCATATGCGATATATCGTAGCATATGCGATATATTGCATATGCGTTTTGTAAATGTTAAATATCGCATATACGATACTTCCTTACGAACCTTAGCCTTGTGTTTGGGCTCGGGTTATTCCGAACGTACCATCAATAACACATATGCGTTCTTGATTTGCACTTCGAAAGTGCGTTTCAAATTTCTTAAGTGGCACTAAAAAGTGGAACCAACTTCGTGCGAGCGCCCATGTGACTAGCTCCACATGAGTAATTTGAGTTGACATGACATCCACATAGTATCATGGTGGTCAACATGATATGCCAACTCGCAAGAGGCACAACTTCTGCATATGAACTTCAATTGAGGTGATTTTTGCATCATTTGAAAGCTCTCGATGTGTAGAACAACATCAAGAGGATGAGATCTAAAATTGCAAAAAAAAACCCCAAAAAGGCCATTTAAGGCCTCAAATGAGCTTTGGAAGGTTCTCAACCCCAAATTAGTTAAGCAAAACTTGCCCATAAAATGGACCCTACTAGCCAATAGCTCCAATTTTTCCATCTAGAATATCTCAAAATAAATAGTAAATTATATAATAATCCATTGAGATCACTTCATAATAGAGTAAATATAATTGAGATGAGGATAAAGATATTGTTGAGAGTATGTGCTCCCTGTACAAAATAAAGTTCTAATAGTATTAAAAAGTTTTAATATTATCATACAATCTTAATTCCCATGATGTATCTTCAATTATTGTTATCTCTCTCTCTATATATAGGGGAAGTAAATGAACTCAACCTAGGTTTTTAGGTTTGTTATATAAAAAAACATTTGAACAAATGTTATCTTATTTTAAAATTCAAACTTTAAATGACTTAGTTTTTTTAATTGTTATACATTTTCTAGAAAAAAAATTCCAACTGAAAAGAACCTAAAAACTTTACATGGTAAAATATTTATTTCCCCTTCATTGAAATGGTAAAATATTATTTTACCTTATCTACCCTTTTCCCAAATGGAAAATAAAAGGTGGCCTATAGAGCTAAGAAAATCTAAGCCAAATTCTCACTTTAGAATTGACCAAAATTGTGAATATGCACGAATTACAAGCATCCTTTATGACACTTTTACTTGAAGGACAGAGAATGCTAACATTCTTATAGATTCTGAAGCCTTAAACAAAGCAAACATGACAATACATGGTTAATTATTTATCTCCCCTTCATTGAAATGGTAAAACATGTATTTCCACCATTCTATGGCTCAATGTTGTAGGGACTCTCACAAACCTTGAGAAAATTTCACCCAACAAACATGGGTTGGTTCGTTGGTTACTAAAGTTGCTAGCAGTGAGTATTAAGACATAGTTCCTCGAGTTCCGAATTAGACATGGTCTTTGGGGCAAAGATAATGTTATAACAATACAAATGTAGGAAAATAAAACACTTTATAGGTATGAGTTAATATAAAAAATTAATAGTTGAAAAGATGAGCCAAAGAAAATATTATAACAATACAAATGTAGGAAAATAAAACACTTTATAAGTATGAGTTAATATAAAAAATTAACAGTTGAAAAGATAAGCCAATAACAAGTAGTTGAGATTGTAAAATTTTGTTGAGCATTTAATTTAGTTTTTATTTTTTCTACAATAAAAATAAATTTTGAAAAAAATAAAAACAAAATATAGCCAAAAAGTAAATCACTAAATTTCGTCAATATAAATAAAGAAAAATCACCTATAAAAACCCTACAGAGACAAAACAAGCTCAAGCTTTTTTTTTTAGGAGGAAAAAATCAGTCCTTGATATTCTTTATTAAGAATCAAAGGGCCTTTTAACAGCCACCCAAAAGGGATACATCAGCCAAAACATCATCATAATAAGGATCAATGGGCTATAACAGCCACCCAAAATACATTACATCAGCAAATATATATCAAAATAATGAGAATCATGTCGAATCGTAGCCAGGGGGAAGGGGTACAATGACATGTGAACCCATCAGTAATCTGCCTCATCATAATGATGATCAACCATCATCATTCACATCTATCAGGAGTCATGAAACCCGTGCTGCAGGCCAAGAAGCACTCAGATAATCATACAGTGTATATCAAGAAAGTTGGGAGGTTATCCCAGTATACACTCAAAAAAGCTGATAAGAGTCACTATGGACCAAATGGTCATCAAAGAATTCTGAAAAAAGCCCAAGTCCTGGGGAGTGCATGAGTGCTTGTTTGGAAAGACTGTCTGTAATCCCATTGAATTCCCGATAAATGTGAATGATGGAGAGATCATTGAAGCTTTTGAGAAGCTTTTGTGTTTCCCTACACCAGTGAAAGAGCTCTGGTGGGGAAAGTGCAAAAATACCATTTTCCCAGTTAATAATGACCTGAGAGTCACCAAATATGCGGGACAAAGGTATACCCATCATTTGGGATGAGTGCAGAACTGCCCAGAGTCCGAGTAGTTCAACTTTAGTATTGGTCCCCTGTCCAACCCCCAGCGCAAATTCAAGACGATGATTCTCATTAAGGAATATGCAATATCCAATACCAGCAGTAGTAGAATTTGCAGCGCCATCAAAAAAGCCACATGGAAATATCATATGTGGTTTTGGCCCAATTCTTCTGTCTGATTTCTTTTTTCGACCATAAGTAGCAGACCTGGTTAAAATAGTATGATATGCATTAATAATCTGATGCACAACTGTCAAAATATTTATTCCGATACCTTCGAAGACAGCTCGATTACGGGCTTTCCATACTGTCCAAATCGCAATGTGAGGGATGTAAACAAGTACCATGCTACGATGGTGTATAGTAGCCCAGTCCTCAAAGAAAGCCATAATAGAAACAGGTTCTGGGGGAAAATTTAAATTTAGCTGGTCACATACAGTCCCTAAGATATCTCTCCATATCGGACAGCTGATAAATATGTGCTGAACAGATTCATCCATTGTAAAACACATAGAACATATGCCTGGACCAATTTTTCCATGCTTCTGTAGATTATCCCACATCAGAATTTTATTATTTAATACCAGCCATATAAAACAACCAATCTTCCTCGGAAGGAGGTTCGACCATAGTGTATCATACAGACAGCAGCCCAGGTCCGGCTGGATAGAATTTACAATAAAATCATACACTTTATCTGCAGTGATCGAACCTTTGTTCTTGTTATAATTCCAGATCAGAGTATCTGGAGCATTGGTGAGTCTGATACCATTAAGATCCAAGCTTCTGATGAAAGTGTTCCAAGTATGTTTCCAGTCGCCACCAAGAAGTAATTCTTCGGCTGTATACCAATAATGTTGTGCATCAGTTAATAAATTTTTTGCCTGAGCCAGGAAAGTAATGCCCAGATCCTCCAAATATGACCACAGTTCTTCAGGAAAGGTGAAAAACTCAGAAATGCCAATCACAGGATCAGAACCGATCAAAATATTTTTTCCATTGCCCACAAGCCATGTAAGGTGCGGTCCCATCCATGTAAGGGTTTGAATAAAACCACGCCATATAACTGATACTCCCCTAGTATAGAAATTTTTATCCCTGAGCCAGGCAGTCACAATAGTCTGCCTCAAATATTTAGTTGTTATAACCTGATGCCACAAACCATCATTAAAAAGAACTCTCCAAAAAGTCTTGAGTCGGAGGGAAATACTAAACCAATGCAAATTTTTGATTCCCCAGCCCTTATATTTTTTTGGTAGTGATAGTACCGACCAGCTAGCAAGGTGGTATTTTCTGGCTTGTCCATGAGATCCCCACAGGAAGGCAAAAATGATACTTTTCAATTTATTCAGAATAGATACCGGTAGAGGGGCTAATCCCATCCAGTATACAGGGATACTGGTGAGTACCGCTTGAACCAAAACCAGTCTGCCACCAAGTGAGAGGAGCTTATGAGTCCATAAACCAATTTTCTTCTCAAACTTTTGTAAAAGCCAATACCAATCTTTTGACCTGTATCCCAGAGGTTTAATAAAGAACCCAAGATAATTGAAGCCCGCAGAGATGGGGAATAGTTTATAGGGGACCACACAAGTGAGGTTGTGGAGCTCAGGTGCAGGAATACAGTTATGTAGAAGAACAGATTTGTCCAAGCTAATGGACATTCCAGAGGCTTTACAGAAAGTATCTAGTATCACATCAAAAGCTGCCCATTCTTGTAGGGATCTAGAACCCAAAAGGATAACATCATCAACGAAAAGGAGATGAGTTAGGGCAAGGGAAGAGGAAATGTTGATACCACGGATAAGTCCCTGTCTGCGTGCATCAGAAATTAACAGACTGAGACCCTCAATAACAAGAATGAAGAGCAGAGGCGAGAGAGGGCAGCCTTGTCGAATTCCACGAGAAGCAGGAAAAAAATTGGAGGGGGTCCCATTGATAAGAACAGCAAAATTTGCTGAGGTGATACAGCCCATAATCCAATTGACAGTTTGTAAAGGGGCACCAATCTGAATCAAGATAAGGCGGATAAAGGTCCAGTTCACCCTGTCAAAAGCCTTAATGAGGTCCAATTTTATGATGAAAGCACAAAGATTCTTGGTTTTAATGGAGTGTAGTGATTCCTGAACAATGCCAATAGGGTCAGTGATCTGGCGATTTTTGAGAAACCCAAATTGTTCTTGAGAAATACTAGAGTCCAGGAAGGGCTTGATTCTAACAGCAATGACTTTTGAGATAAGTTTGTACAGAAGATTGCAAAGAGAAATGGGTCTATAGTCAGCAAATGTCAGCGGCTTGTCCTTTTTGGGAATAAGGGTAATAAAGGTGGAATTCAAGGAATGAGGAATGATACCGGTAACCCTAGTATGATTCACAACAGATAAAAGATCAGGCCCCAAAAGATCAAAGAAATGCAGGTAGAACTCAACAGGCCATCCATCCGGGCCAGGACTCCTATCTTTTTTGAATGACTTTAGTGCTGCCTCAACTTCCCCAAGAGTAGCCCCATAGGTAAGGTCCTCAGCCCTATCTACAGGAATCATCCTAGGATAGAGAAGGATGACCTTAAGTTGGTGGGAAAGACAAGTACTCCCATCATCTTTGAAGATGTTTGTAAAGTGTGCTTCCCCTAGAGCTTTGAGAGATGAATCATCCTCATAAGAAATACCAGACTCATCTTGTAGTGACCAAATAGTGTTCTGGTTTCGACGACCAGAAGCAAGTAAATGAAAGTATTTCGTATTCGAGTCACCTTCCAGATTCCACTTTGTTCTGCTCTTAAGTTGCCAGGAGAGAAGGGAATGATCCAGGATCGACTTTCTCTTAGATCTAAGATGGGAAAGCTGTTCCATATCACAAATAGATAATATGCCACCAGAAGATCCCGCAAGGAGAGAGGAGATGATATTTTCAATAATGATCAAGTCCCCATCCAAAAGTGATTGTTTATTCTTAATCCAAGGTTTTGCTTCAGATTTAAGAGTGCACAGCTTAAGGAGAAGAGAGTCCAGTACAGAATCAGAGGTTACAGGTGGAGGATGGTGCCAAAAGGTGGAGACCCAGTCCACAAAAGGTTGATCATTAAGCCAAGATCTGTTAAACTTGAATGGGTAATTGAAAGTGGTTTTGTGTTTGTCCCATTCCAATATAATAGGATAGTGATCAGAAATATCTGTATAGTGGGTCCAGACTCTATGGGTCCCAAGACTGGGGATAAGAGTACCCGAAATCATAAAGCGGTCCAGCCTTTTACTAATACCAGCAGATCCTGCACGGCCATTACGCCATGTAGGTCCAGCAACAGAGGGGGCCAGATCCTGTAAGTCCAGGGCATCAAAAAGGGATAAAAAGTACCCAGATAAGGGATCCGGAGTGGGATTGGGACCCCAAACTTCTGTGGAGTGCAGAATAAGGTTAAGATCTCCACCAAGGATCAGATTGGGTAGATGGAGGTAACCATTGGATAGGGCAGAATTCCAGAATGATTCCCGATTTTTATAGGGACCATAGACATTGAGGATGGAGAGGGGGTAGGAGAGACCTCTGAAGGAAGCCTGCAGGAGGATACCAATACAGGTGAGATAAGCACGGCATCTGACTTTTTGGGGGTCCCATGCAGTGAGGAGACCACTCGAGAGTCCTATGGCGTCAGTGGCACAAAATTCCCATGATGGGAAGAGCTTAGAGAAAGCAAAAAGAGCAGGGTAGGTGCTGCACATGGTTTCTTGTAAAAGGATCATATCCGGCTTGAGAGAGTGGAAGAGAGAGCGGAGGCGGTGGAGTTTTGCCTTTCCATCGAGGCCCCTAACATTAAGGGATATGATTTTCATGGAGAAACTTGAAGGGGAGACACGGCTCTAAGTCCCCGAGATGGTGAGATAGCATCAGCTTCATCTAATCGAACAGAAAGGGGGATGTAAGGTGGTGAACCAGTAGAGAGTTTTTTATTCCCTTTCTTTTTCTTCCGGATAGTAACATTGGAGAATCGGATAGAGTTAAGAGGGAGGGTAGATGGAGAGGTAGGTGTGGAAGCATAAAAGATGGAAAGGGTGTGTTTGAGAGAGGGATCTGAAAAGGAAGGTGTGTTCGTCGGACTGGAAGTGGGAGGGGAGGAGAGAGGTGCAGTGGGCCTAGTCCCCAGTGGAGGGAACTTAGTTAATGAGGAAAGCGAGGGGATAGGTACTGGCTGAGCAGAAGTGTTCAGAGAGAGGTGTGGCGAGGCAGTCAAAGTGGGCTGGTGGAGGACGGATAAATCCCCAAAGGAGAGGGGTTCATGTGCAGAACAACCCGACAGCCGAGAATCATTCATATGTGAGCAGGGAGGCACCTCAAGGGAAAGAGTAGGTGAGCAAGTAACAGGGGTCAAAAGATCAGCTGAAGGGGATAATATCGTGGATGCGGATAACCCCATGGAAGGGACGTTCACCTGAGGGGTGGTAAGGGTCTCATGCACAGAGGATGAAGGTCGGGTCGAAACAGGAATGGAGTCCTTGAGTGCGACTGAATGAGTCCATCGACATCCTCAAGAAAAGATTCAGTAACCAAAACAGTAGGAAAAGAAGACTTAACAGGAGTACCTGAAGGGGTTCTGGGCGAGTGACTGGTAATGACCTCAGTAGGCTGAAAGATATCGGAGCCAGAGTCCTCTTTGTTTGATCTGAGGAGAGTGCAGTGACGCCGAAGATGTCCAGTCGCGTGGCATATATTACATCTGAAGGGTACTCGGAGGTAGTCCAGCTTTTGTACTAATAGACATTCGCCACAGAGGACTTCAACATTCGCAGGAAGCCCCACAGAAATATCCATTTCCACTAGGACTTTTGCCACCCTTTTATCGTATACCAGGAGAAAATCAGGCTCCACCGCCACAAATCTTCCGATGGTATTTGCTATACCTTCCAATACTTTTTTATTCCATAAGGGATATGGTGGCAGGAGCACCCAAAGGTGGCGCTTAACAATCCGCTCTGTCAAAGGATCAAATGATGGGTGCCAACGATCCAGAACCAGGGAGCCGGTCCCCATACGCCAAATGCCGTACAAAATCTTGGTGCAGTGTGCTTCTTCGAGAAACACAATAACAATCCAACCCCTGGACAACAAACTGATCGTGGGGACATAATCAATCAATGGCTTCCAATTTGCATACGCCCAGTCAAACCATTCAGTTTTATTCATGCGAGCATACTCCAAGTGGCCGATGAGTGCACGAGAACAGAGGGCCGACACCCTATCCATGTATATGTCGTGCCCAAGAACAAATCTGTAACGCCCCTCCAGGGCTTTTATGCACTTGGACTGTCGTTTTCGGCGCCATCGTGGTAAGTGGTTCTGATCTTGCATAGTACCAGAACAGTCTTCTAGAGAAAGGTGTCGAAAAGGTACGCGAAAGAAATGCAGAAGAAACGATCCCGCTGATGCCCAGTAGGATACGTGAGTCAGCACCACGCAGTACCAAGGACCCGGTCACCCATGGGACAAGAAACTGAGAGACAAACCACACCACAACCGATACACCATGTGGGGTTGAGGGAAGCCCTGACAGGACCCCAGGCCCCCAGAAAAAAACAAAAGTAAGTCAGACCCACGAAAGAGAAAAATGTCGAAATACAGTACCCAACCCTTATGACAGAAAATCAGACCCACAAAGAAGAATGATGGCGAGAACCCGCACCAAACCCTAATGATAGTAAGCCAAACCAGAAAAGTGGACAAACCCCATATAATAAAATATGGGGGCTTTAATGATAACAACAGAGGAGAAGAACCTAGAAGATTCCACGAGGAAACACAACAGAGTGGTCACCAGAATGATGAAGAGAAGCACAGGGCACGTGAAAATCCACACACCCGAAAACAAGGGTACAAAAGTCAACCTGTCCCGACAAGGGAATCGACAGGAGATAAAACAAAAATGATTTAAAAACCACAAGGTATCTGAACCTGGCCAGTTAAACCGAGCGCGAACAGTCTGAAACGATGTAACTTCCCACTTTTTTTACCCTTGGTTGGTACTAGTCCCCCAACTAAGGGGAGGGACTCTAAGAGACTGTCCACCCCACAGAACACCCTGTAAACCAGTGGGATACCAGAAACTAATAACCCAAATACAAAAAACCAGAAATTACGGGTGAGAACAGAAAAGGTGAGCGAACCCTGAAGTAAATTAGAGACATCCCAGAAGGAGGGACCGTAAAAACCATTTGCAGGGGACCCGTCCTTCGCCAGAGGGAACCAGGAAGGGTTTGTTCAGGGCCGAGGGTTTCGCCATGCTCTCCATAAACGTATTGGATGTTGTTTTACCCTAACGTAATTCCAAATAAAATGTTGGATTTAGTAGGATTCCCAGCATGTACATATGTTGTCAACAATGATGCAAAAACTAATGGCAGTGTACTCTTTCCCCTTCAAACATTACATTAATCTTCAAACTAGTGGTCCTATTTTATTTTGACATTAATCTTCAAACTAATGTCCTTGTTCCTATTTTATTTTGACATTAATTTTCAAACTTGTGTTATTTTTTACTTCTTTAATAAGATTCTCAAGATTCTCAACATATTGAAAACAAAAGAATGTTAAAATAAAAAAAATGTTCAACATATTGAAAACAAAAAAATGTTAAAATAAAAAATGTTAACATATTGAAAATTATACTTGAATACAAACTACCTCCATCCAAAACAACAACAATCTACCTCCATCCAAAACAACAATTATACAAGTTCCAAGTGTGTTAACATTGCAAACAATTTCATCAAGCAATTCGAAACAAAATACAAATAGTTCACTTCTTAGATAAGATTCTGAACATATTGGAAACAAAAGAATGTTAACATATTGAAAATTATAGTTGAATACAAACTACCTCCATCTAAAACAACAATTATACAAGTTCCAAGTTTGTTAACATTACAAACAATTTCATCCTACAATTCTAAACAAAATACAAATAGTTCACTTCTTAAGATTCTGAACATATTGAAAACAGAAAAAGTTAACATATTGAAAATTATAATTGAATCCAAACTGCCTCCATCCAAAACAACAATTATACAGGTTCCAAGTTTGTTAACATTACAAACATTTTCATCAAGCAATTCCAAACAAAATACAAATATGTATATTTTGGTAACTAAACATTAACTTACACTTTGGCATACATGAGTAACTAAACATTAGTTTAGACTTTGGGACTAATGGGTGATGATGGGAGGCCCGCTCGAGAGTGTTCTGGAAAGTAAGCAGCGTCAGCACTCGGCCAGCCTATCACCCCTCCATAAGTTCTTGGAGCACAAATTTCAGCTGCGCTGTGAGCGGCTCGTACCGCTCACTTTGATTTCCCTACTCATTAGTTTAAGGCGAGTAGCACTTCCGTATTTCTATTTCTTTATATCCACGCCTTGCCCCTTAATTCATAGTTCTCTGTGTATGTGGGACTAAACAAACTGTTGACCATATAACAACGTAGATGAAAAAGGATAGAATTCAACGAGCGGAAGTTGAAACCATCGTCCTCGCTGAAAGGACAGTTGGCGAAGCCCGACCACTGTAGGAATTTGCAACATATGGAAATCAAGCAGAGTGAATTACATTTCTTAAAGGCCAGGTATGAGTAAACTCAAATGCATCACATCTCGTATTGTTCTCAGTGCAAAGGAACTCCATAAACGAAAGCATTTTCACATTTTGGTAACTTATAGACTACAACCACCATGGAACAGAATGCAGTTGTTGGGTGTTCAAATTGGTACTGTTTTTAGTATATCAACTATCTCTTCTGTTCTTCAATCAAACCCAAAAGATAAGTGCTCGTGGGAAGACGAAGTCAATGAGGGGTATGGTGGAACCTATGAAGATTTCAACATTCTTTGTAAGGAGGGAAGATTGAACGAGGCATTCCGCATTTTGTATCAAACTGACCATGGTGCAGTTTGGGAGAACTCCAATATTTATTCTGCCCTCTTACAGGGCTGTATCAAGATGAAATCACTTGTAGAAGGAAAGAGAGTCCATGCCAAGATGATTAAGAATGGACTTGCTACAGACAGCTTTTTGCAGAATAATCTCGTCAACTTATATGGAAAGTGCGAGAGTGTTATGGATGCACGTCAAGTGTTTGACAAAATGTGTGAACGCAATTTAGTGTCGTGGACAACAATGATGACAGCGTATGCCCAGCATGGTTATGCCGAGGAGGCTTTGAAGCTCTTTTGTAGTATGCAAACAGTAGGTATGAAACCGAATGAGTTCACTTTTGGCACTGTTCTCAGGGCATGTGCTGGGTTGGAAGCTCTGCACGAGGGGAATCAAATCCATGCTTGCATTCTTAAATTTGGATATGAGTCAGATGTCTTTTCTGGCAGTGCCCTTATCGACATGTATGCCAAGGGTGGCAGCATTGACGACGCACGAAAAGTTTTTGATGAAATGCCCAAAAGGAATGCGGTTTCATGGAATGCAATCATTGCAGGATGCGTCTTAAATGGGAATACTGAGGAGGCTTTGAAATTATTCAGCCATTTGCAATTGGCAGGCATCAATGCCAATCATTTTACTTTTGCTAGTGTTCTTAAGGCGTGTGCTGGTTTAACAGCTGAGGAGCAGGGAAAGCAACTCCATGCTTATGCCATTAAATCTCAATTTGAATCAGATGTCTTCGTGGGAAGTGCCCTCATGGACATGTATGCAAAATGCTGCAATATTGAGGATGCATCCAAAGTGTTCCACAATATGCCAAAACGAGATGCGGTCATATGGAGTGGGATGATTGCAGGGTATACCCAACATGGACATGCAGAGGATGCCTTGAAACTATACTGCCAAATGCAGCGGGTTGCCATGAAAGTGGACCATTTTACTTTTGCCAGTGTTCTCAGTGCATGTGCTATAGCAGACGCTGTGGAACAGGGTAATCAAGTCCACGCTTATGTTATTAAAACAGGATTTCAGTCAGACGTGTTTGTTGGGACTGCCCTTGTTGATATGTATGCCAAATTCGGAAGCATGACAGATGCACAAAGTGCATTTGATGAAATATCTGAACAAAATGTGGCTACTTGGAATGGCATGATTGCAGGATATATCCAAAATGAATGTTCTGAAGAGGCTCTACAATTTCTCTCCAAAATGCAAAGGGCGGGCAAGGAACCTAACCAATTTACGTACTCCAACAGCCTTAGAGCATGTGCTAGCCTAGCAGATCTAGAACATGGCAACTCTGTTCATGCCCAGATCATCAAATCTACATTCGAGTCTAATGTCTTTGTTGGGAGTGCTCTTATTGATATGTATGTCAAATGTGGGAGCATAGACGATGCATCTCATGTATTCAATACAATCCCTAGACATGATGCCGTTTCATGGACTGCAATGATTGCAGGATATGCACAATATGGGTTTGGTGAGGAAGCCTTGAAACTATTTTACGAAATGCAATCTATGGGGTTGAAACCGAACCAATTTACTGTTGTCATTATTCTCAACACATGTGGCAATCTAGCAGCTTTGGAACAAGGAAAGCAGTTTCATGCTCAGATTACAAAATCTGGTTTTGAGTCAGATGTGTTTGTGGGAAGTGCCCTAGTTGACATGTATGCAAAAAGTGGGAACATAGAGGATGCAGACAAAGTCTTTAACAAATTATCTGAACGGGATATGGTCTCATGGAGTGCAATGATCACTGGATATAGCCAGCATGGACATGGTGTCGAGGCTTTGAAACTCTTTTGCCAAATGCAAAGGCTAGCTATGAAAGGAGATCAGTTTACCTTTTCCAGTAGTCTTGCAGCATGTGCCAGCCTAGCAGCTTTGGAACAGGGCAAGGCAGTTCATGCCCACATCATAAAAACAGGCTTTGGCTTGGATGTCTTTGTTCAAAGCGCTCTTCTTGATATGTATTCCAAATGTGGAAGCATAAAGGATTCACGCAATATTTTCGATAGAATGACTACAAGAAATTTGGTCTCGTGGACTGCAATGATTGCGGGATATTCCCAACATGGACAAGTGGAGGAAGCTCTCCAACTTTTTGAACAAATGCAACTGGCAGGTATGAAGCCAGATAGCATCACTTTTGTAGGTGTTTTATCTGCATGCAGCCATGCAGGCCTTGTGGACATGGGGCGTCACTACTTTGATTCCATTAGTCGGGATCATGGCATGACACCAAAGTTGGAGCACTATGCTTGCATGGTTGACCTCCTTGGCCGTGCTGGGAACCTTTATGAGGCAGAGGAATTCATCAGCAAAATGCCCTTTGAACCACCTGCCTTGGTGTGGAGGACTTTGCTGGGTGCTTGTAGAATCCATGGGAATATGGAGCTAGGGAAACGTGCGGCAGAATGGGTTCTTGAGTTGGACCCATTGTATCCGGCAACTTATGTGCTGCTATCAAACATTTACGCTGCAGCTGGTAAGTGGGAGGATGTAACAAAGGTGAGAAATATGATGAAAGACAGGGGGGTGAGAAAAGATCCAGGACGTAGTTGGATTGAGTTAAAGAACAATTGGCATGCATTTGTAGTAGCAGACAGATCACACCCAGAAACAGAGATGATCTATGCAGAGCTTCAGAGGTTAACTGGACGGATGAAGGAAGCAGGCTACATTCCTGACACAAACTTTCTTCCAGATGATGTGGCAGAATAGATGCACTATTATCCCATATCCACTGAAAGCTAACCACTGCTGTTGGTTTTTTGACGTTTCCAATGGATTCATGGCAAACTTTTGTCTGAGTGGGGCTAGAGATGGATCTTATAAAGGCGGAGCTTCCATCAGTGGAATGGCTCTTTTGGACATAATTTGGCCCCTGGATAAGAGCAATTCTTTCCCTTAAAAGTATTTCCAAAATTATTCAAGCAGATTATAAAGTGAGAAACTCTTAGAGCTGTTCCCATTCTTTTGGCAATAAACTTCTTAGTCTGACTCGGCAACATATTTATGGTGCATCTAAGATGCTAAAATGACAATTTAAGGGCGTTGAAGTCTTTGCCTTTGTTTCCAGGCTGGAAATCCCACACTGATTCCTTTCAACGACTCTTGAACAAATGATGTCTTAAAGAACACCAAACTATTTGGTATTTGGTTGTTTCTATGATGAGCTGTTTTTTGCAGTGACTAATGATGAGATAAAACTCCATAGAACACAGTTCATGGCACTTGCAGGCGAAAGCCATGATGATTATCCATTGAACTCTTCTGGGAATTGGAACCAAGGTTCCTCTTACTCAAATTCAGTGTATGCTTGGCATCGAAGCTTTATGTTGACTCTGCGTCTCATGACACCTTAGGGACTGGACATGCAATCACAGTTTGAAAAATGCCATGTGCTAAAAGCAATATCACTTCTGCTTTGTTTGTCATGAAGCATATACCTTTAAACATAGAATGGGTTTGTCTGGACTCCGAGATCTACTGCAAGGATTCGTAGAAGGAGATGACAGCAGGTTGAGACTTTCAATTCTAAAGGACTCTCCTCTGTATTCTCATTCTGTTAACAAGGGATTTACTCTTGATTTGAACTGTGCTTACCGGGATTTACTCTTGATTTAAACTGTGCTTACTTGTAAAGTAAGTTCTAACCAAAATTTACGCTGAGCCTAAATACCTAGTTGCGGTGAGGGTTTGATGAAGCCAAAACCCAACAATTTTGTATTTGATGCAGAGGATGAAGTAAACAGCGCATGTTAATAAAGATTTTTAAGAAAAGAGGCTTTTATGCCCGTGAACAGGTTCATGCATTTATAAGTTTTTGGCTAGCATATATTTTCATATTCATATGGCATGTGCAAGTGACAATGAGAACCAGGAAGCTAAATGTTCAGCAGGAATATTAATATTTCTCTTCTATAACCATGCTATCTGTCTTTGTAGTTAGAGGTAGACTACTGTGAAACAGGGTCCCATTTTGCTTGAAAATTGACAAAGATATCTCTATAAAACAGTTTGCGTTCTCATGGGGATTCTATGGTATGCCCAATCTTATATGATAGTTATAGAGGCTCCTGTTAGTGAGACTACACTATTTGGATATATCACTTAAATAACAAATAACAGTTTAATCGTTTGTGAAGCCAAAATAGCTGCCATTGATCACCCAATTATTTCCTTGCTAACAGACTCAATTAGGTCATGCTTTTCTGCATATATCTGACTTTGGGGGAAGCAATAAATTTAATAAGAAATCTTGAAACAAGTGTCACCATCACAGTAATCAGAAAATCTGGATAGCTCAATTACACTTGTCGAGAAATATGTAAGAAACACTCAAATCATCCCTGAAGAGAGGAATAAGGAAATATTGCAGAAGCCAATCTTGCCGACAGAGGACTCCTATCTCCCACCAGATATACAATTAATCTTCATCTTTTATTGGGTTTAAAGAAAGAGCATACTTGGGTGTGATTTTATCTGCATCAGAATTGATTACATGTTATATCAATTTTAGATGCTATGATCGAGCTTCACATTATTACAAATTCTGTAATTAGAATAAGTATTCTTTCTCTAACAACGTGCATGGATGCTATGAGAAGTTCTGATTGTTGTGGCCCTGGATTTTGGGTGACAGGTAAATTTTCACCTTCCAGTAATTGCTGGGGTTATGTTTTTGTACTTCTCTGGATCTGCAATTTACTCAAACCCTTTTATTCCAACTAACAACTTCTTTCTCCAATCCGTTGGCAGCTCATGTCTTTCCGGAGCTGTAAAGTGCAGTCTAGTAGCATGTCCCTTCTTGCAAACACAACCAAAATTGTTATTTAAAGGATGACATCTAGGTATCCGCTGTTTGCAACCTGCTTGCTCATCAAAAGCTCCTTCATTCCTTACAGCCATCTGTTTCAGCTTACTCTTGTTGCCTTATATTCATGGTAAATGTGATATTGAGGACTCAATCACACAGATTTATAACAATATTTCTAAGATATAGCAGAGTTGTTGATCCCATGCTTCTTCTTCCAAAGGGCCTTTCCTCTGTCCCCTTGAATTATCTTCTTAGACATAATCTCCGCTGCCTTCTACCCAAAATTTAAAAACAGATTCAGCACTATTTTTGGCCAAGCTTCGTTTAGTAACTTTTCAAAGACAGATACCCCTTATTTGAATAATAATGTTCTTGGAGGTATTGCGTAGTTAAATCCTTTTGCTAAAGATGATTAAAGCAATTGGAGAAATCTCATACTGTCTTTGCTTCCTTGATATCTAAAATTAGAATATGGTTCCTCAGTGCTAAACCTCACATTCTTAGGACTGGAGGAGATGAAATAGACTTGGGTGAGGGCAGGGTGTTTTATTGGTATAGATTGGTGGACTGATATTTGTCGATGAATGAGTAGTAACATTATTATTACATCTTCAACAGATCCAGTGTTTATTAGGTTTGTTGATTGTGTTGGAAAGATTCAGCTTTCCAATTTGATATTTTATGAAATCCTGTACAGGATGTTGGACCCTCCAATGGGGTGCAGGGAGTCGTAGATGCAACAAATGCTTGCCCATCAGCTGGATTGTTATGGGCAAATCTATTGGAACCCATCT
This sequence comes from Pseudotsuga menziesii, assembly GCA_001517045.1. Lineage (NCBI taxonomy): Eukaryota > Viridiplantae > Streptophyta > Pinopsida > Pinales > Pinaceae > Pseudotsuga > Pseudotsuga menziesii. The sequence goes on along the minus strand of LPNX010495809.1, from coordinate 274,802 downwards.
TGTATGTGCCAGGGCCAATGTTGTATGTGCGAGAATTGCACATGCACACAGATACACAGGGATGCATATAAGGGAGAAATATTATTATTAAATAATACAACTCTAGGGGACTTAATTAACTTCAGGTAATTATAATATATCATATATATTGATAAATCACTTTATCACATGGTCTAACTTAAAAATCATAAGCTAAGCTATTAAATGATATGATCATTATAACTTCCCAATACACAATAGTTTGTCCGAGAACATTATCAACTCATCTTGACCAAGCAAGTTGTAGAAGATATCTACCGCCTCTCTCTAAGTAATGCAATCAATTAACCACAGTATGGTTAACGATTCCACAACCTATTGTCTTCTCTATGCACCATGTACGAAAGCTGGTAGATAGACTTGTATTTGACATAGATGATTCTATGCATGCCGAATCATCAACCATCTTATCATTAACTACCTCTCTAGCCGGATTGCAATCAATGATGGCAGAAAACTTCACTGCACCTACCATTCATCCAACATCTGGTTTGTTCAATCCCTTCTACACCTTGGTAGCACAATAAACTGATGTTGAAAGATCAAGCCTTTTGAGCCTCCCATAATCTTTAAGCCCATCTTGTCCACTCCACCTCTTGTAGATAAGCTTCACCACTCGTTACATTCATTTTGAAACCCACGAACCAAATTGAAGTCCCGCGCCTTACAATATCTGCCCTACTTTGTTGTAGAAACAACTTGGCCTTCATCTTCCCTGAGGGCATTTTTACATCCATCCTTTTGATCAATAACGTGTTTGAAAGACTTTATTACAACAAGAAACAAGTGCTATGTGTTAGCGATTCTCTACTGTTTAGTTTAAGGATAGTTAAAATGAAAATATATGAACTTGTCAACATAAAATAATATACATACTATGCATTTTTTAATCTTTCAATCAATGTCTTGCTTCATGGAGAGCATTAACTAATGATGTGGATGTAATTAATAATATTTTTTTAAAATTTACTAATATGTATAATTTTATATTCTAATAGGTTTTATTATAGAATAATAGTATTTATTAAAAAAATTGAATATATATTTTGAGTGGGAGGTGTGGGGGATTGTATTTGGGAAATTATGAAGCAAGTTTTACTTGGAGATTACGAGAAGACATGAATAACCAAGTAGAGATCTAGAGGGAGAAAGATTAATAATATATTTGTTAAAGGTGATTCAAAACCATTCTTAGGCATATGTGATATACTTAAATTCCTAAATATTGCTTTCTAGTCAAGATCATTTTAGAAATCAATGAGAAACAAAGAGATTTGACTTGATATATTACTTTCACGTGAATAAGGCTATTCTTTTACATTTTATAACAATAAGAGCAAAAGATGGGATTACTTCTTTGTCACATATTCCATAGTCCTTTAGTTTTAAGTCATAAATAAGAGGAAAACTTAGTTAAGCTATGAATGTTTAAATCCAAGACAAGTTGTGACACTATTACATGTCGATGTGATATGTATTTACTTACCAGAGACCTCATGCACCGACATTAATGACTCGCATTATGGTAGAGCAGGCTCATGAATACATGGTATAATAGGATCCATATAAACATAGGTGGGAAATCAAGGTCTTTGTTTAAACACATTCATCTAGGAATGTGCTTAGTTGTGGTGGTGCCAGCGTTCATAGATAGCTTTTTTCAAATATGTGATCCATCTTTCAAGGATCATGGCTATCCCCGTGTCTGTTTATTAAATCCTCAAACAGTGGAAAAGATGAGAAACTTGGGTCAATGAACATGCAACATGCATTGAGGAGGAATGGGAAACTCCTACCTAATAATCAAGTAGCCATATCTTAGTTGAACAATAAAGTTGCTAACTAAATTGGAGCTCAAAAATCAAGTATGCGTAAATATTACAGATTTGACCTACCAAGGCATTCAACTAAAAAAAGCTAGAAGTTGAGAATTACATGCTCTATCAATTGGTTCCAGTTTCATTGGTGTTATGTGTGTTTGGCTACTCATAAAAAACTATCAATTCGGTTGTCTGTAGATATGACTATGAATGAAGAAATTTTGTAATGAGTTCAAGTAGATTTCAAAATGGAACATCTTGATTTCGAAAGTATTAATATGTATTTAAGATTTATAAGGTTTACTATGTATTAATAAGATTTAAACATACCACTTGTAAACCTCTTAAAAAGTATTTATTAATTATTTGTTATTATAATGTAATATTATATTTATTATCCATATAGAAAGAAGATAAGTAATATTGTGTAAATATCCAATAATAATAATAAACTAAATTTGTTTTCAAGAAAATTGGACAGAATTTATATGTTAATTTATAATGTTAGTGCATTAATTAATGAAATTGTCATTTTTAATTATATTGTAATGATTGCAAAATAAGAATTAAACCAATAATATATTAATAAATAAATTTTAAAAAATATAAAAAATAAATTAATTAATTAAATTGTCATTTTCAATTGGAATGTAATGATTGCAAAATAAGAAATGAACCAATAATATATTAGATAAATAGTTTTAAAAAATATAAAATTATTATGATGTAAGATTATTTTTATTGTCCATAGAGAAAGAAGACAAGTAATATTGTGTAAATATCTAATAATAATAGACTAAATTTGTTTTCAAGAGAATTGGACAAGTGTTATATGTTAATTTATAGTGTCGGTACATTAATTAATTAAATTGCCATTTTCAATTGTATATAATGATTGCAAAATAAGAATTGGACAAGTGTTATATGTTAATTTATAGTGTTAGTACATTAATTAATTAAATTGTCATTTTCAATTTTATTGTAATGATTGCAAAATAAGAATTGAACCAATAATATATTAGATAAATAAATTTAAAAAAATATAAAAATTAAATTAATTGATTAAATTGTCATTTTCAATTGGATTGTAATGATTGCAAAATAAGAATTGAACCAATAATATATTAGATAGATAAATTTAAGAAAATATAAAGAATAAATTATAAATTTTAACATTAGCAAATATGAAAAATAATTTAAGTTAAAGCTAACCAATATAAAGGCAATGACTCACTGATTACATAATAACCTGTCGCGGTAGGAAAATAAGGAAAAATAGTTGTCTTGTTTTCCTTCTCTATTTTTTGTCCCTTACTTGGTCATTTCTCTCTCATTTAAGGAACGTCGCTCCACTGCACATTCTTCAAAGTGTTGTACTACCGCTTGGGATTTTCTTCTCTATGTTGCTCTTGGAATCAATGCTTCCTCCTCTCGATTTAGAACATTTTCAGCGTCCTGGTCATTGGTTGAATTTCCAGCCTCACAACAATGACCATCAACAATTTTTAGAAAGGATTTATTGTCTCAAATATGTTGTAAAACACCTATACCCTCAACGGCAATGATGTCCTAACTAATCGTTAACTCTATTAGTAGCACCATCTATCAATTGGTTAAATCTTACCTATGTTGGTCACACTCTCATATGCAATGATGTCTTAAGTAATTTAGTAGCAACGTCTATCAATTGGTTTATTGCCCAACAAAGTCTTCTAGAAAATTATTTCTTGCCCTAATTTTATAAGACATTTATTCAACAGGAACACTACAGTGTGTATTGCCTTTACCCAATATGTGTTTTGACACAACCCTACTCTTTAATGTGCAATAGGCCCTTTCAACTACTATCGGACTTGTCGTCATTCACAACTCTATTCTATAGGTCGAATATTGCCTTCGGATGCCCTCTTTCTTTCTTTTTTTTCAACAAATCTGTTAAAACATAATTCCCCTTCATCATGAGTTTAGAGATTCTTAATACATCTACCATATTTTTTTTATTTAATTGTTGTGTTAAAAATATAAACTCACCAAAAGCATAAGACTTTTGCTTAAGAAAGAGAACCCATAACCCATATTTTTATGGAAAAACCATTTGTAAACCATCAACAAATGTCAAAAACTACAATGAAGTAAAAACAAAACCATTTGTGCATAAAACAAAATGCAAGAACAAGTTATATATATATAAACGTGAAAACCCCATATTTTTAATACCAAGAAGGAATAAAAATACATTCATCTCATGTTATAATTACAACACAATACATTTTAGTATTCTTACTAAGACCATTAAGAAAGATTTTTTCAATAAAAAACTATATCTAAGTAAATATAAAACTAGAATGTAATTTTGTTTGTAAACAATAAAAAAAATATAGCTTGCATTCTTCCACAGTCAAAATAAAAGGACCATCACTTTGAAATCCAACAAATCCTCCACTCCTAAGCAACAACTCCTTAAAAGGGAGTTTGAAAATGAATAGAGCCCGGGAAAAAGTTGTAAACCTATCTCTCTTTCTATATATATAACAAAGAAAAGAAATATAATTTAGTTTTTATTTGAGATCTTATATATTAAGTCAAATATTCACATGGTACTCATTAAAACATGAATTATTTTTTAATATATAAGCTTTCATGTGTTGGGAGGTTGGTTGAGAATGTTTATATTTTGGGATTAATTTTTTTAAAGAAACAATTATTTTTATATTAAAAAGAGCTTGTTGATGAACCATCCAAGTAAATAATACAAAAATTGGAGAGCAAAAGTGACTTAAAGGTTTTAAAGTTCTTCACAATTTCAATAAAATTTCTCCTTGATTATACTACTCTAATAGTTTTGGAGCTATAGCTAATTACTCTGCATATATATAGTTGTATATTCTTCTCAACTAATAAAATTATATTGCAGTACATCACAAAATTTAAAAAATATTAAGTCCATACCTATTAGGGGTATTCTTCTTGCCATCAGCATTTAACAAACAACTCATTGAGAGTTGCTTCCTTGTTTTCACGATGGCCTATTGGACCATGTATTCTTTAATGTCAACAATTGGATCCTTTTTAGAAGAACCTACAAGGAGAACATGAGAAACGAATTGCCTTAACTCTTCAAACCCGGGCCTTTGTTTTAATTCTAGCTTTAAGACTCTATCATAAATTGTCTTATTTTTTCCTCAACTTCCTCTAGTATTTAATTGTTACTTTCTAGACTAATTTCCATCTACGTTTGATTCCCTTTAATCTTCTCTAGTTTAGCCTTTGTAGATATCATTTTCCTTTGCATCACCTCCACATCTCTAGCATTCTTATATACCCATTCCTTTCTCCAACCCTCTCGTTTCCTCACAAACAATGAGATGCACTCTTGGGCTTCTTTATAGTGTCTTACACCATCAAATTCCTCTTCATATATTTGAGTTTTCATAGATAGTGCATCTGTCAAGATGCCCATGGTTTTTTTCCATCATCGCACCCTCACACTATAATGGGATTACAATCTCCAACATTCCACTATACTTCTAGACCTACACCAACACAACATAATTGTTTCCTTTCCAAAGAATATCCAATTGATGAGAGGTGATGACAAGAAATACTATCAAGTATATTCTGTTAGAAAACAGGATCACAGAACAATAACATAAAACAAGATGCAAAAATAAAACACATCAACAAAATAAAACAAAGACACCAATATAACGTGGCTAACCCAAGATGGGATACGTCCACATAGAAACTGCCAGTTCTTTCTATTAACCATCCAACAAAATGAAGGGATATAACCTGCAACACATCCACTGCAACTTCCTCTTCGCTCTCTCTCACAGTCTTGTTTTTCACAAGACAATACATAGCTGTAATACAATTCCTCATACAAAAGAGGGTTGTCTTCTAGGGATTATATCCCTAACATAATTTCTATCGTCAGATCTAAGATCTAGTGAATAGATTAGATTGACTACGAAATTACAACATTTTACAAGGCCATTTTCAAGGACAACTAAAATTGAGCAAAAACTCAATTTATTTTTGGTTACAACCTTTTTCAAGATGTCTGCAAGATTCTGGCTAGTATGTATCTTTTCCAACTTCAGTCGTTCATCTTCCAGAACATATCATATGAAAATGGTACTTGAGATATATATGTTTAGTCTTAGAATGGAAAGTTGATTTCTTTGCAAGATGAATGGCACTCTCGCTATCACTGTACAACCTTCTATTCTCCTACTTCTTATACAATTTCTACATGAACCTCTATAGCCAAATCATCTCTTTATTGGCTTCTGTAGCAACAACATACTCTGCTTTTCTTGTTGAAAGTGCAACAACCTTTTGCAGTTTCGAAATCCAACTTACTGTTGTTCCACCTATAGTAAAGAAATATCATGTGGTGCTCTTCTTGCTATCTTTATCACCTTCCATATATGCATTAACATATCCGTGTACAACAATGTATGAACCTCCAAAACATAATGCATGAGTAGAAGTACCTCTCAAATACTTGATAATCCACTTTACTTCCTTCCAATGCTCTTTACCTGGATTATTCATATACCTGCTCACAACTCCTACTGCATGTGCAATACCTGGTCTTGTGCACACCATGGCATACATCAAGTTTACAACTACTTATGAATAGGGAACCTTAGAAATGTTATATTCTATCTCCTCTCGTGCCTTGGGAAACATCTCCTTACTTCATTTGAAATGGATGCAAAGGTGTACTAGCTAGTTTTGCATCCTGCATTCTAAACCTCTCCAACACCTTTTCTATGTACTCACCTTGAGACAATGTCAATTTGTGATTTTTTTTGTCTCTTATTATTCTCATACCAAGGATTTGCTTTGCAGTGTCCAAATCCTTCATCACAAATGAATTAGCTAATTTCCTTTTGAGCACATTTATATCCTGCATGTTAGACCCTGCAATAACAAGATAATATCTTCCATTATCTAGCTTCTTGAAATAAACACAATTGTCATAATGACATCTATTATAATCTTGTTCTGTCATAAACTTGTCAAATTTTAAATACCACTTCCTTAGGGCTTTTTTCAATCCATATACCTCCCTTTGACCTCATAACCCTGTGGTTGCTCCATATAAATCTCTTCCTCTAAATCCCCATGGAGAAAGATTGTTTTTACATCTAACCATTCAAGATGCAAATCTTCTACTGCCACTAGACTTAAAACAATTCTATTTGAAGTCATTTTAACAATAGGAGAAAATACTTCATCAAAATATATACATTTCTTTTGTGCAAACCCCTTTAAAACAAGTTTGGACTTGTATCACTTCTTGCCTCTATCTTCTTCCTTCAACCTATAAACCCATTTATTCTGCAATGCTCTTTTACCTACAAGCAATTGAACCAAATCCCAAGTTTGGTTTCTTACCAATTAGTCCATATCCTCATTCATTCCTTGCTCCCACTTCTTTCTAGTTTCCACTTGCATTACTTCTTCATAACATTCTGGTTCACCATAATCAATCATAAATAAATAATATGATGAAAGCCAGTATCGTTCAAGAGGTCTATTTAACCTGGTTGATATTCTAGCACTTGTTGGAGTTTGAGTTTTTTGATGTTGTTCTTGATTTTTCAGCGCCTTTGGAACTTCATTTTCTTTGATTTCATCAAGCACTGTGTACTCTGTGTTTTCCTTTTCCTGTTTCTTTCCCTTCAATTGATCTTTATACATGACCTTTTCATTGAATACCACATCTCTACTCCTGATGATTTTGTTATTTTCATAATCCCATAAACGATAACCAAAATCATCAACCCTGTATCCAATAAAATTGCATTTCTTGGATTTAGCCTCAAGCTTTGTTCTATTTTCTTTATCAATATGGACAAATGCTTCACAACCAAAAGTTATCATAAATGAGTAGTTTACCTTTTTACCTGTCCATGCCTCCTATGGAATCCCACTTCCAAAGCACTTCAATGCCCTCTATTTATTAAGTGAACATAAGTATCTACAACATCTTCCCAAAACTATATGTGAAACCCTGCATGCAATCTCATACACCTTGCATGCTCCATGATTGTTTTGTTCATCATTTCCGACACACCATTTTCTTGTGGTGTTCCTGAAACATTCCTCTCTCTACGAATCCCATGGTATGAGCAGTAACTATCAAACTCCTTACCGCATTATTCACCTCCATTATTAGATCTGAGACACTTCAATATTTTTCATGTGTCATTCTCAACCAAAGCTTTCCATTTCTTAAAAGCAACAGACACATCATATTTTTGTCAATGCAATAAACCCAAGTTTTTCTAGTTGCATCATCAATAAAAGTAACATAATAACAAGATCCAATAAGAGATTGTACCTGAGTCGGTCCCCATACATATGTATGCACAAGCTCTAACTTTTCACCCTTCTTTTGCTTCCCAACTCTGAGAAATCTACCTCTCTTTTGTTTTTCATAAGCATTGTTCTCATAGAATTCCAAACTTACTTGCTTCAGATTTGGTAGCAACTTCCTTGAGTGGAGAATCTGCATCCCATTCTCACTCATGTGGCCAATCCTATGATGCCACAATGTTGTATTTGTTTCTGTGGAAGCTACATAGATAGAAGAATCAATATTCTGAGGCCATAAATACAACGTACCTATCATATCTTCTTTTTCTATTACCAATGATCCTTTAGTTATCTTCCACCAAATTTCTCCAGACGTAGATAAACAACCAACATCTCCCAACTTCCCTATTGAGATTAGATTTATTTTCATAGCAGGAATATGCCTTACATCTTTTAGCAGTCATTCGCCTCCATTCTTTAACTTTATTCATACCTTACCCATTCCAACAATTTTACATGGTTCATCGTCGCCCAATAAAACATGTCCAAAATCACCTTGAACATAATCATGAGAAGATTTCCTTTTGGATGTAGCATGGCATGAAGCCCCCGAATCTACTACCCAATAATCACTAGTACTATCTAATGCAAGAATCAAAGCATATTGTAACACATCACTTGTTGCATTTGCTTCCTTGGTAGTCTCATGTTGTCCATCTCCTTTCCTCTTTAAAGATCTGCAGTCTTTCTTCAGATGTCATTTCTTTGCATAGTTCTAGCACTCTATCTTTCCCATTCTAGACTTGGATCTGCCCTTCCTATACTTCCCATAATTACATGGGCTCTTTCCTCTCTCCTTTTGTCTTCCCCTCCTCTCCATGGTCAACGCATTACCTGATGTCTCACCAGTGCTTTTTCTTCGCATTTCCTCCCTAAAAATTACACCAACAACATCATCAAATTTCAAATTGTTTGAACCAGAGATAGAGTTACTTACCACCATGACCAAGCCGTCCCAACTTTTTAGCAATAAGCAAAATATTAAAAGATCCCTAACCTCATCTTCAAAGCTCAATTTTACAGAACTTAATTGATTAGTAATCGTATTAAATTCATTTAAATGATAATAGATCCACCTTCTAACATATTCATATTAAATGCATGCTTCATTAAAAATACCGTGTTGGAGGTCGATGGTTTGTCATATGGTTTAGCTAATGCACTCATCAGACCCTTCGTTGTCTTTTTTATTTAAATATTGAAAGTCACCGACGAAGCCAAACACAATAGTATTGTTCCTACTGCCTTTTTGTCGAGAACCTGCCATTCTTCATCCTTCATAGATGCCGATTGTTTTGCTTTTCTGCCAAACGATAGGAATAGATCCTTATGATATAGGATAATCATCCATTTGCATCTTCCATAAATGGTAGTTTTGGCCGTTAAATTTTTCGGCCCTAAACTTTCCTTCTCCTGCCATTTCTCCCACTCGAATTAGGAGCCCTTCTTCCCTATGAATTTATGTGCTACATAGGCCTTTGGCTCTAATACCAATTGTTAGAAAACATGATCGCAGAATAATAACATAAAACAAGATGCATAAATATAACACATCAACACAATAAAAAAGAGACACCAATATATTGTGGTCACCCAAGATGGGCTACATCAACACAAAAACTGTTAGCCCTTTCTATTAAATCGTTCAACAAAATGAAGGGATATAACCTGGAACACATCCGCTACAAATTTCTCTCCACTCTCTCTCTCATGGTCTCATTTTTCATAATACAATACATAGTTGTAATACAATTCCTCATACATAAGAGGGTTTCCTTCTAGGGCTAAAATCCCTAACATAATTTCTACCGTTAGATCTGATATATAATGAACGAATCACATTGACTACGAAATTACAACAATTTAGAAGACAATTTTCACCACATTTCAATGGCCAAAAAATAGACAAAAAAATGACCCAATTTTTTTTCTCAAGGGCTCTCGCCCCTTATAACTTGGTCGAGAGTTCGAACACGACTGGAATAATACTAAGGTTCCACGCCCAAGTTGAAAACAATGATCGCCCACAACTCATGATGCAAACTTGCATGCAAGAGTATAACCATTAAATTGGAATTAAACTTGGTTGATAATACTTGCAACTTACTCCTTATTGAATTCTTTGTCATGAAAAATATTCGATCTTCGCTTTGCTTTGCAACTAGTGTGTCTTCAATCCCTTGGCCTTGATATAGTTAAGAGATGAATTCCTCTCGAGGGGCATTCCCATCCTCCACTTGAGCCGACACTTCCTTCACTCAAATATGGCACCAAATTAAGCCCCAACACCCATAGAAGTTGACATTGTAAGAAGAATGGAAGAAGAAGGAACTCAAAAACAAAATTGCACCCAACCAGGGGGAATCAAATTCAAGCAAGAATGGATGTACTCCAGAAGATGTATACCTAAATCTGCAAACACTCATTAGAGAAAATTTGGGTGAAAATGGGCCTTTTAATCCTAATGTACATTTCCTTCTCATCACATATTAGCCAATCAAAATGATTTAAAATTCAAACAAGGTGCATTTAAACAAAAAACAAAAACTACCTTTTTGGATCATATTTTCAACTTATCTCTTTATAGGTTTGCTCAAACTTCAAGTAGGAGGACTCATTGAATGTGATGTTAAATTTTTCATCCAACGAGTACCCATATTGCATACTTTTAACAACATCCATGCCACAAAAAACTGAAAAAATATATAAAATGTGTTTTCTCTCACTAGAAACACAATTTTAAATGTATTTTCAGTTTTTTCATGATGTAGATGTCGTTAAAAGTGTGCAGTATGGGTACTCATTGGATGTATAATTTAATTATACCTCCAACGAGTGCTCTCGCTTGAAATTCGAGTAAACCTACAAGGAAATAAGTTGAAAAGATGAGAGATAAAGCAACTTTTTCACTCTCTCTCTACTATTTATTTTTTTGTTTTCTTTAGGAGACCCATTTTTTACCCAAATTTCCTCTAATGCCAAGGTATGAAGTCACTTCATCAAGCATAAATAAGAGAATCCAATATATGAAATACCATGCAGTGATTGGAAAATTTAAAGGTCTCTAACCTACCGAACGAGATTCGATTTGGTGGATCAACAACAAATAGAATACCAAAGCCCAATATGACCTCAAATTAGTCTCCGAAGGATTTTTCACAGTCAACTTTAACATATTGTAATATAAGGATCGAATATTTGACAATGACCCATATTTCTTCAATATTGCAAGGCTTTACCTCCACTTCTAGATGAAGAAGTTCAACCTAGAGAACGAAGACTTCACTTATGACCTAGTCAAGATCCATTTATACTCGTTACCCTAGGAATATAGGATCTCGAAACACTGGAGGGTATAAGAAACACCATTGGAGCTTTTGTCTAAGTCTCAAAAGAAACCAAAGTAGGTCAATATACCTCATATGTGTGCATATATGTTTACATGAGCATTTCTAAGGTGTTGTCAGAGGCATTCTCTTTAATGCATGAAGACTTTGAGTTGCACCAAACCTTGGATTATGAACATATATTGTTTAGATGCAGAAAGTTCCATGAATAGGGGCATTTATTTTAAGATTTCCTCTTAAACATTCCAACCCCAACTCTCAACGATGATCTAGAAAAATATGTTGATGGGTTCACAATAGTGGACAACACAAATATGCTTTGGTTCAAGAGAAATAAAAAAAGGGGGAGATAAGTAGCATTTTTGAAGTTCTAAATTAATCACATCTTAAAAGAAACAAGAGAATTGGGGAAAGGTGAGAAATGAACATCCATTTTTCTTGATCTTGCTACCATACTAGTTGATCCACACAAGGATAAACAATATACTCATAACTCAGCAAAGCCCTCCCAAAGCAAGAAAAAGTAAAACCCAATGGGGGGGAATCCAAGGCCGGGTATGGTCCCCAATCCTTAATATGGGGAGGATATGGATCTTGGAGAACTAGATATCCAAGGAATAAAGGATCAATGTAAGAGCTAACACCACAAATCTATACTTGTAAAGCAAACCAAACTATTCAAAGAAGTTCTGCCCAAATCAAGGGTCTAAGGACCCATTGGGGGTCATAACAAATAAAATGAAAAAGACAAATTGAGTATTCAAAGAGGAGTGTAAAAGAAGACACAAAAGTAACAAGTAGTGGATAGAAAGATATATGATAGCAATTGGTTGATTCGAGGAAATAAAACCAACCCACGGAATCTTCACCTCCAACCTCAACACTACCCAATGAATATCATCTCATGGAATATAAGAGGCATGAATGGGAAATCGAAACATAAGATATTGTCAAACAAGATAAAACAAGAGTAACCCACTATTCTAATGTTACAAGAAACAAAAATGAAATGATGTTCTTTCTAATATCCCTTCATCTATCTAGAAAGGCTCAAAGGTCGTAATAGTTGAGGCCACTAGTATGGAAAGTGACCTTTCTATCTTATGGAACCATGAAGACATTCTAATGGAAAATTTCATGGCCATCATTGTGTCATTCGCTAATGAAGAATTTCCACTTGATTGCATGAAACATAGGGGGACACATTACAAATGTCTATGGGCCACACACTCTTCCACAAAAAATCCAATTCTTAGACTCTCTTCAATGGCTAGAGGAGTAAAGAGGGAATGTTCAATGGATTATAGGGGGGAACTTCAACATGATACCCTACTGGAGAAAAATGGAGGAAAAAATAATTTGGAGTTAGACATGACCTCTTAAAAGAGGCTCTTTGTCAAGAAAAAATGGTGGATACAGAGACATCCAATGGAATTTTCACATGGAACAACAAAAAGGCGGAGAAAACCAAATAGCCTCTAGGTTGGGTCATTTCTTGGTCTCAAAGGCTATCATGACAAGAAGAGAAAACTTGGAAGCCAACATCCTCCTTACGATAGACTTGGATCATTGACCAATTATCCTTCAATGGCATTTAATCAGAATTCCTAAAAGATGACCCTTTAGATTTGAGAAATTTTGGCTCAATCATCTTGACTTTAAGGAAAAAAATTAAACTTGGTGGATGAAATAAACTATAGGATCCCTCGTGTATAGGAGACTAAAAAAATATTAAAGCCCATCTCAAGCAATGGAATAAGGAAGTCTTAAGGAATATTTCCCAATACCAACAAGATTTATATTCCCAAATGGAAGAAGTCCAACAACAAATGATTTGGGAAGGACGCTCTCCTGAATTAGATGACATTGAAGTGAATTTTCAAAACCAAATTGATAAAAGACAGAATCAAGAAGAAATTCTCTAGAGGTAGAGATCCAAAGTTTAATGGCATAAAGAGGAAGAAAAAAACTTTGTTTTTTTCGTCACTCCATGGTTTAGCTTAGGCGAGGAAATGGAATCGGTTCCTTGATAAAATCGAGAGAGGATAAGATGACATTGCCTGAATATCTAGAAAAAGAATTTGTGTCCTTTAAATATTTTCTATCAGAGCCCTTTTGGGATAGATCAACAAACATCAACAAAATTATGTAACACCTCCCGAGGATTGCTTCTCATGAGTAGAACAATGACCTAATGAGACCCATCGATCTTAGGGAAGTTGAACTAGAAATTATGAAAATGACATCTAGGAAATTTCCTATTCTATATGGCTTCACCACTGAATTTTCCACCATTGTTGGCATTTGGTCAATGAAGAAGCATGGGAAATTATGGAAAACTTGTGATTCTCAACAACGGTTCCTCTAGCTCTCAACTCAACTTTCTTGGTGTTATTTCCTAAGAGAATCAAGCCATTGAGTTGGGTAAGTACCATCTTATCTCCCTTTGTAGTTGCATTTACAAGATTGTTACCAAAGTGATCACCGACCATTTAAAACCCATCTTTCCTAACCTCATCTCCCTTTACCAGACTGGATATGTGGAAGGAAGAAAAATTATGGATGGAATTAATCTTTCCCACAAGATCATCCAATCCCTCAAAATCACTAAAAAACCTAGTATGCTTCTCAAACTAGATATGTCCAAAGCGTTTGAAAAGTTGAGTTATAAATACATTAAGCAAGTCCTCCTTACCTTTGGATTCAACCAACAATGGACTCAATGAATTTTGGTCCTTACCTCATCTGCTTTTTTCTTTATCCTCATCAATGGTGTCCCCTCATACACCTTTAATCCCTATCAAGGCATTCACCAAGGCGATCCCCTCTTCCCTTTTCTTTTTATCCTCATGGTTGAGGGAGTTAGCTGTAGCATCAATGTAATAGTGTAATATGGTAAAATCTGTAGTCTTAATTTGCATGGGCTTGACCTAAACCACTCTCAGCAACAATCCCTTGGTCTGAGAGGCTAAATCCATCAAGTGAATTCTCAATTATTTTAAGGATGCCTGAGGGGCCTCCATTAATGATACCAAATCGCACATCTTGTTTTTCAATATCCTTCTCCTCACCTTGCTTAACATTACCTGCATCCTTGTATTTCAAAGAAGCTCCCTTCCATCCAAATTTATTAGGGCCCCTCTTAGTGGAAATTCCATTAGGAACTCTTCTTGGAAATATTTGCTCACCAGTCTTGAGAAAAAAATTTCTTGCTAAACCTTTCGATCTCTCAATCTAGCTTGTTGTCTAATTCTGATCAAATCCCTGCATCAATATATGCTTCTTTACTTATTGTTTATTTTGGAAGCACCTAAATACATCCTCAAGTCCATAAGGACTCTGCAATAGAACTTCCTATGGAGCAGCACTGACTCTTATAAAAAAATGGGCTTTTTTTAGTTGGGAGACACTTTGCCTTCCCAATATTGTGGGAGGTCTAGGATTATGTGATCCAAAAACAAGTAATGAAAACCTGGGAGACAAAACATGGTGGCATTGGGTCACTCACGACAAAGAGACACGGGCCTTGTTATGGAAAATTAAATATGCTCTTGAGGTTAAAAAACAATAACTCATTAGAATGGATGGGGACATTTCAAGGTCCTTGATATGGAACTCAACATGCCAACATGGTGTTAGAAAAATAATTATTTCTAGGAAATCAAAGATGGCAGATCAACATTGTTCTGGAAAGACACATGGCAACAAATCCATAAGATAGTTGAAACACACCTAATTCCACACACTTAGAATTCTCTTAGGAGGAACAAAATTACTTGTGTCAAGCACTTCCAATATCCACTTGCTAATAAAAAAGACATCATAAAATGGACTCATCTAGTACATTGGACTATAGAGGGTAGGGAAAATTAGGAGGATTTATGGAAAGAGATTCAAAGTCGAGACTTGAAATTCAAAATTTGTTGGGGTTATAATCCTAGCAGAAATTTCACCCTAAAGGAGGCATACCACTTGGGGGTTGATTACCAACATCTTCCAAAAGAGCATGTAAGGCATCAAATATGGACTCAAAATATCTGGAAAAAATTCGTTGTATTTACATGGATAACTATTTGCAGGCACATTCTCACTTAAGACAACATTATCAAAAGGGGTCTTGAACGACCGTCTATATGTCATCTTTGCAACATCGTATCGATATCAATCAACCATCTCCTAGACACTTGCACCTTTACCACAACTCTATGGGACAAGGGAGTTATCATATTTCAAATAAATGATTGACTAAATGGAAATGTTACCTCCACCATTGAGAATTGGAAGGAGAATCCTTTCACCATCCCCCTCCTTAATAGAATTTGGAAACTATTCCCTAGTTTCCTTACATGGGAAAATTGGAAGGAAAGGAATTGGTGTATTTTCTAGAATGTAGTAAAACACCCCAACCTTGCTTGGAATAAGATCAAACAAGACATCAAGGAGGATGTTTGAGAATGACTTATCTTTGATGATTGGGAGATAACCATCAATCCACCAATGACCCCTCCAAATAGGAAAAATCTATTTAGGGTATCCAATTCAATGCTCGAGAACGACTTATCTTTGATGATTGGGAGATAACCATTGATCCCCCAATCACCCCTACCAATAGGAAAAATCTACACATAGAAAGGCCAAATTACTAGACCCCTTCACCTCAAGGATTCATCAAACTAAATTTAGATGGATTATATAAGGGAAACCCTGAGCCTACAGGTTATGGAGGAGTTTTTAAAAATGAGGACATAACTATTCTTTAGCTCTACCATGGATCTATTGTAAAATACAACAACAACACCACAAAATTAGCAGGATTATTATAGGTACTAATGCTTGTAATCAAATCTAGATATGCTAAAATTTTTGTTGAAGGAGACTTCTAGATCTTGATAAGAATGATGCAAGAAATGTAGAATGGAACTCCATTGAGACAAATTGTCAATAATTGGCACTTGGAGGATATATTCAATATATGGCCTCTCTCCTTCCGCGCATCTTAGTAACCGTACCCTCACATGTCAGCCGAGGCGCCAATAAGCTAGTAGATTGCTTAATCAATGAAGGCATTTTCTTGGAGAAATACCAAATGGAGCATGACTAGGAGACTATGAAGGAATCTTCTCCCAAAAAGGAGTGCAACGAAATCATAGGTAATGATATCAATTCCCAGATTATGTGAGAAGGGAGGTCCATATCTCCTGTCTACCTAGCACATGGAAGGGTGGGTGGAAATACAAAGGGTGGAGGTGGCATGGATGGAAAAATATTTATTGGTGTGGAAGATGGGTGCATGGTATCCCGAATCCTTCAACATTAATGGGGTTCTGTTGTGGGAGGTTCATTTTACCAAGGAGATACCATGGAACATTCAATTCGATATTGAATATGAAGATGCAAGCCTCTAAGCTAGTCTCCAACCTCACCCGAATGAGACTTAGGAAACCAAAACTAAGGGAATTCACAGAACTACCACCGAGAAGATTCTTGATTTAGATCCTTACTAGATTCTAGAAATCCTCATTGCTGGTCTCCTCATGGAGCGTTTCCAAACCCAAACAAACATTTGTTTGCTTATAGTTGTTATTCATGATGACATCAACAATATTCACAACAAGCTGGACAAAACTAGCTAAAGGGGAAAATACTCCTCTGCAAGTGTGTGTCCAACCTCGTGATGGAACTGAAGTAATTTCTTAGGTTTAACTATGTCTAGTTTTCATCCTCTAATTCTATGCTTTTGAATATGGTCAATACTTCTGGTCATGTCAACTGCTTTCTAGTTGCTTTTGTCAGCTAAAAGTTCTTCTGTTAAGACATATGAGAAAGGGGAAGCACTGGTTTCCCTTTGTAGGGAAAGCTTTCCCTCCTTAATTTAATTTTGTAAAATTTTGGCTCTCTATCCTATAACCTAACTGAAACTTTTCCAATGGTTGATTTATTTTCACTTGTGGCAAGTCAACATGTAACACCCCGGTTTTGACCCTGTTTGCATTAAAAATGTATATGATGTATATATTGTAATTAATCGTGGTGCAAAGCTAAAGTCAAAAGCCCCACTATCGATTTAATTTTTATGTTTCGGCAATTAAAATTGTTGCCGATGGTATATCGTGATATCCGGCACATTATAATTGTGGCATCATGTAAGTATGATTTTTAAATTAAAATACCCACAACCAGCTATGTCTATGCAACATTAAAAGAGATGGGTGAATGATTTTCCTAAGGAATATGGAGATAAAATATTTAAACCTTTGGGCCAATGGGGGAAATCCAAATGTAAAAGGGAGAACCCATCAAACCCTCAACCAACTTTATTGTCTCATTCACCCAATCATTAAATTCTGCCAAGAGTTGGTTGAAATAGTTATTGCATGGGGATGGGAAGAGTATGGGCAGCAATTTCGAATTTGGGGAAAACCCATTTTTTGGGGAAAATCAATATTGAATTTTGGAGCAAGAAAGCACCCAAAAATGCATGCCCATTTGCTCATACACACACGTTCTTCAGTTGCTCACACAGGGAATCTTAGGAGCTGGTTTTACCTCCACGATTTTGTTGGTTGTGTGTTCTTCCTTCACGATTTGGGCTCCTGGACGCTTTCCCCCATCTTCAGAAATCCACGTTGGATTCTCTCTCAAACGGATGGAAGTCTCCTGAGCGCGAAATCCATGATTTTGGATTTGCTGTGTATTTTCTTCCTCATGTGGACAGTCGTTCTTCTTTTTCTGGAGTCTGAGAATTTCATTTTTGTAATGTTCTTGTGGTTGGGTTCTTCCCCAATGATTTTTGTTGCATTTCCCCAATGTTTACCAAGCTGAAAATCATTTTTGTGTTGCCCAACGATTTTGAGGATTGACCACATCCTCTTGAATGTTGTTGATGAATTCGTTTTTGGCCATGTTAGGGCCAAAACGTCCCTAGGATATGGTCTGCTGCTAGTGGGTTTTTCTTACTCTCCCTGGCAATTAATTCTGTGGCTGAACTGTTCTCCTCTACCCAGAAATGGTGTATATTGTTGTGTATGCAATTGGTCTTTGGACTATGTAGAAGTAGAAAGGAGTCTGCTTGAAAAACCTAGCATTTTGCAGGAGCCTCATAGACAGAGCTAGAGGGTTGACTCTCTTCTGTACACCCCCTGAATAACACTGGAAGGGAAGTCATGTCCTAAGGGACTGTGCAATAGAGAAGGGAATGATTACTTGTGTTGGGTGTGTGTGGATGTCCTAGGATTCAAGCTAGTTTTGGTGTAGGCGTCCTTATCTCTTTAGTGAGTCCACTAGCTTAGCAGACAGTGCTTCCATCTCCTGATAACCTAATAAACCCAACTTGTTGGCTTGGTTATGTGTTGTTGTGTACTCTTGGTCTGATAAACCCAACCATGTTGGCTTGACTGAGTTTTGACATATCTTTAGATATGTGTGAGCCTGCTTAGTTTCCTTATTCCTTGTGGTAATCATGCCCAGCTCGGGGGTGGCAATGTTGTTGAGGGATTAAGGAGCACACTGGCCTATGGTTGGGTGGAATGTTGCAGCGACATAGCTGGTTGCGGTGCATTATTCTTTATAAGATAAGTATTCTTGTGTTTAAATCCCTGCAATTACATTTGAAAATGAATTACAATGAACATGCTGAATGCTTGAATGTATGGTTTTGCTTCCACTATATGGAAGTAATGTATGCATATTTTAGTTCAAAGCATTTCAATTTTTATGTGTATGTTCATGGGACTAGTTTCCTAGATTGATAGTATGTAGGTAGCATCCTCTTCATCGATTGAAGGGTCGGGGACATTACACAACAACTGGCACTTTGTTCTATTATATGTATTTTTGTCAATAATGAGACCTACATCTAGCTTACAAAAAAATTGTGTCATAAAAAATATTCAAGATGAGGATTTTATCATACAATTCATTAAACAATATGCATATCTCATGGGAGGTGATGGGTAAGAATAACCCCCCCTCCCCACCCCCCTTTTATTCTCATTGTACCTGGTTGCAATTGGCAAGCCTTGTTTAACAACCTATCTTCCATGAGTTTAACCCTCTTAAAACATGATAGAATGCTACATATTCTAATCTCTCCACTGTTCTCTGGACTCAATGAAATCCTTCTTAGATGAGTTTCATGTGGCAATGATTGATGAATCATGTAGTGTATTATTTCCAAGGAATATCCTATTACTAAAATCTTGTTTTCATGTTTATTTTATAAGCCATGCTTTTTTGTATTAATTAAACAAAATATATAGAGGATGCGAGTTTGAATCATCCCCAAGGGAAACTTGACCAATTATAGAACAATAAAATATCATTAAAGTTCATAGGTTCCCTACTGATCCTGAGAAAGTAAATAAACTAAATGACTAGATCTTGAACATAACTAAGATATCTGGTAAGCAAAATAACAACTTGAAAAAGAGCCAAACTAGGAGTTTGTTTCATCCTCTGAGATAGGTATCATAGGAAACTCTTTCCCATGAGAAGAAGTTGGAGTCGAGGAAGAAAACACTAAACCCATGATTTCCTTGATGAGGATGTTGAGATTAGTATCTATTTTCCTATTCTTCTCTTGAATTTTGTCCATTTGCAAGGAGTTCATTTCATTCCTCCTATTTGTAAACAAGAACTATACCCAGCAAATAATTGATTCACCATTGCAATGCAACAACCTTATAATACTTTGATTCTTGTGAACGAGTGTTCCCCATGTATTTTACCCATGGGCCCATGTCAGGCTCAATCTCTTCAGGTTTAGTGAAATCATGTTCATTCTCCACCCATTTTTTAGCCTACTCAATTTTGTTGCAGTTGTGGTCAAGGATTCCCTTGGTGTAGATAGCCTTGGCTTCCTCAATTTCAACTTGAACCTTGGTTTGGTAGGTGTTGTTATTTCTCTATCGGGTGCACCCCTCACACCCTTTCCCTACCATGTAGTCCCCTATTTTGAGAAAGAGTTTGAATTTGCAGAATCTGCCAAAGATGTTCATGAACCAAAATGAGTGGAGAGGGATGCAACTCAGAGGGTGTGGGAGAGGGGACTACAAAAAACACTTGGGAATAGAGGATGTGAAAAAAAAGAAGGAAAATATGGAAGAGGTAATTGCAGGTGTCTAGAAGGGGAAATTGCGATGGTCAGAGGGAGAGGCAAATAAGCTCTATAAAACACAAACACCCAAATGAAAACTAACCTTGCAGACTGAGGAAGTCATACCAAAAGCTTATTTGTTGCATACTCTATCATCATTCCATGCTATGTGGATTGAATGCACTCTAACCAAAGGATTCTAGATCTCCTAAGCATGATGAAAAATATTGTGATGAGTGAGGCTTGTCTATGGAGCTTGGTGACCTGCTTGCTCATTGTACTGAAAAGCGAGTGGAGGCATTCAAGGACATTGTGTGCCAGCCTAAGACTCCTAATTTTTCCTTTGTTGTGCAAGGTTGGCACGTGGCGAAGATGCCTCCACCTAGGATGCATGCTCAAGACAGATGTCATGACTATCATATTGCCTCCCTTCCACCCCATTCAAGGGGCATTACTAAAATTCTATTGATTCTCATTTGCTCCATAATTATCATCACTTGTGCAAGAGCTAAGACTTCAACTTTGTTATTAAAAATTATGTTTAATTCCCATATAAAAGTTGCTTCATAATTTCCTTCAAAACTAATGATAACCTTCCCACACCTATCACCCCTTATATCTTACCATTAATTATTTATACATAATTTTGTCACATAATTTGTAACTATAATTTGTATATAATTATTATCATTTATACAAGAACTAAAACTTCAACTTCATTATTAAAAATTATGCTTAATCCCCATACAACAGTTTCTTCATAATTTCCATTAAAACTAATGATAACCTTCTCACACCTACCAACCCTTACATCTTACCATTAATTATTTATACATGATTGTGTCACACAATTTGTAACTATCATTGCGCCGAGAGGCGCTTTACAACCCAGTATGGGGGAGATCTTGTAACGTGATGTAACGTTACTAACATGTCGGCAAAAAAAATAGTGAAAGTGAATATTATGGGAGAGATCTTGTAACGTGATGTAACGTTACTAACGTATGTAACATGTCGGCCAAAAATAATTGTGATAGTGAAGATTATGGGAGAGATTTTGTAACACAAAATAAAAAATAATATCACTTTGGTAACTTTATTTTTACTAATAAAAAATAAATTTTCTAATAGGCCAAAATAAATGTCGGCCACAAAAACAATCTAATATGGGGGAGATGTGGTAATCTTCCTACCTAACAAAACAATAAGAAAGTAAAAATTTAATTATCCGTAAAAAAAATATGTGGGTAAAAAAACACAAAATTGAATTATCCGCAAAAAAATGTTGGCCTTGCACATGGTTTTAAAACCATGTGCAAGGCATTCTAAGAAACCCATGGTTTAGGAGGCTTTGCACATGGTTTTTAAACCATGTGCAAGGCCTTTTAAACAACCCATGGTATTATTGTACATGGTTTAAGAGGGCCTTGCAAATGGTTTTAAGACCATGTGCAAGGCCTCCTAAACAACCCATGATTGTAGGAGGGCCTTGCATATGGTTTTAAAACCATGTGTGGGGAAATGATGCAATGTTTGTTCCTAACAAAATAAAAAATATTATATGTCGGCCATAAATAATATTAAATAATAATAATAATAAAATTATATGTGGACCTTAAATAAAAAGATGTGTCTTTTGGTTTGAATCAAATCAATGGATACCTAAGAAGAGGTTAGAGATTTGATCCATCTTGACGCTTGATAGAGCCCATGATTTGGATCTACGCTGGTTGTATACAATACCGCTAATTAAGATACTTAAGAAAACAAAATAAAGGATCTCATACTTTTGTGAGTTGGAGACATTATGCAATAACATATGTCATATATGGAAAATAAAATAAAAGATGTTAAACTTTTTAAAGTTGTCCATGTTATGCAATAACATTAAAATAAAAGATGTTAAACCTTTTAAAGTTGCAGACATTATGTAATAACATCTTATGCAATAACATCTTATGAAATAAAATATGTTAAACTTTTTAAAGTTGTTGACCTTGTGTATTAACATATCTTAGAGGGTCCATTAACAAATGGTTTCCTGAACACAAAACCTGGCTCGCTGGCTCTGAGGCTGCATTTTGATTAACTGCCGCCTAGGGTTTTGAGCTCTCTGGCCGCCCCCATGGCTGCGCCTGGGGGAGGGCTCTCTCCTTCCTCGCCTCTCTCTGCCGAGGAAGCCTTCAGAAGATTGCTTTTAGCTCCGGGCTTCAAACCAGCAGCCCCCTCCATTCCAAAATTTATCAAGAAACTTGACGCTGTCCCGGAAATTGATCTACCGATTGAACAGCCCATCAAGATCGCTCTGGCCCTAGCTGAACGCGGTCTGGTTGGGAAGTTCATGGGGTTATGGCCCTCTACTAAAACCACTGACGATTGGATCCAAAGGAACTGGCGACCTCAACTCAAGAATAGTGTTACCTGCTACCTGGTTGGAAGAGGATTCTTCATTTTTGAATTCATTTCCAGATAAGATCGAGACCTTGTCTTTAGAAACGGCCCGTACTTCATGGGAACCCAAGGGCTGTACCTCAATAAATGGACCCCGGACTTCAACGCTGAAGTAGATGTCCCAAAGGAAGTGTCAGTGTGGGTAAGGCTACCAAATCTCCCAGTCCACTGCTGGAACTCACAAACCCTCGAAAAAGTGGGGAATGCCCTGGGGAGATACATAGACAAAGTGGAGAACAAAGGTCAGTACTCCTGCGCCAGGATCTGTGTGGAGGTCGACCTGGAAGCTGGGCTACCTGAAGCAGTTAAGCTGAAAGTCGGAGACTGGCATCATTACCAAAAGCTGGATTACGAGCAGCTCCCGTTCAAGTGCCGGCTTTGTCACGAACATGGACATTTCCAGAGAAACTGTCCACAAAATCAGGTCCATGAAGAAGAGGAGGGCTAGCAAAAAGTTAAATAGGGCAAATCTGGCAACAAAAATCATGAAAAAAAGATAAGAAGTAACATGCAAAATCTGCCTTCGATCTCTTCCTTCCAGGAAGCCATCAAAACAACCCCAATCGTCATTCAGGAAGAAGAAGATCTAGAAAAAGCCATCGATCCTGCTGAAATTCAAACCAGCAATCCACCTAAAGGAAAAGAGGCCGCGTCCCATAAAGAAGATCCATTGGAATTGGGGGAAATCCCAAGGGCAACCTCCCCTGCCGATCCATCTAGTCCTCTCAAAGACTCCAGCGTGGATCCACTACTGCTAGAATCGGATCAATATGAAGAATCGGATGAAGGGGACTCCTCAAGTAGTCTGCCGAAGGTTCCCTTCAAAAATACAAGAGGCCGGAAGTCAAAAAAGAAGCAGAGAGAAGAAGCTTCCTACTTAGCGATCCTTGAAGGCTCACAAAAAACATTGAAAGGTATCATGAACACCAGATCGAAGAAAGGAACTGGTCCGGCCTCAAAAGGGGCCACCTCCCCCCACCGTTATTAATGCGCTACATCTCCTGGAACTGCAGAGGATTAGGGTCTTCACTAAAAGAAGAAGCAATGAAAGATCTGGTCTGAATTCATAACCCTGAGATTCTGCTTGTCCAGGAGACAAAAATGGAGGAAGCTGCTGCCCTCCAAGCTGGGAAAAAGTTCTGGAAAAAAGGCACCGGGACTGCCAACAACTCTAGAGGAGCCTCTGGAGGTATTGCAACCTTCTGGGATTCCAATCTCTATACTCTTGAAGCTGAAGTCCGTGAGCTTCATTGGATCTTTACTAAACTCTTCCACAAATCCTCGGGGCACTCGGTAAGTCTCTTCAACCTCTATGTTCCTGTTCTACATTTGGAAAAAAAAGATTGCTGGCATAATCTTGAATCCTTTCTCAATCATCAACGCCTTGATAACATTATTGTGGCTGGCGATTTGAATGTTACTCTGGCCTTAAGTGAGAAAAAAGGGGGCACGCTGGTCAGGGATCCCTCGAGGGAATGGGTGGAGGATATCATCCTCGGCTGGGATCTCTTAGACATAAAACCAGCCAGAGGGAATTTTACTTGGACGAATAAGAGAGTTGGACCAGGTCATGTGGCTGCCCGGCTTGACAGGTTCCTAGTCCACACCTCCTTTCTCACCCTTGGTCTTTTGGCCTCCTCCAAAATCCTCCCTCACTGTACCTCTGATCATAAACCCATCCTTCTTGATCTGTCTCTCGCCCCTAACCTCGGCCCAATCCACTTCCGCTTTAGTCCCCTTTGGATCCAGCATGAGGATTTTCTACAAGTTGTTACCGATTCCTGGACCACTCCTCTTAAAGGCTCCCCATCCTTCATTTGGGAATCCAAACTAAAAAGGCTTAAAACAGATCTGAAAAATTGGGCAAGACTCCTTGTCACGCCCTCCTCAAAAAGAAATACTGCTCAGGCTGAACTGGAATAACACCAATTCCTCATGGATGCCTCAACTATAACAGACTACATGATAAGAAAGGAAGAGGAACTCCAGAAAGTCTTCTTCTCAGCATGTAGGACGGAAGAGGAATATTGGAGGAAAAAATCCAGAAATCTTTGGCTCCTGAGTGGAGATAAAAATACCAAGTATTTCCACAAGCAGGCTGAGGCTCGGAAAAACCACAATGCAGTCTCAGAAATCATCTACAATGGAGACCTTATCAAAGACTTTGAGGGAATCAAGCAGGCCGCCCATGCTTCCTTCAAGGATTTATACACAGCCCCCATTGAGGATCCGATTGACACCAACGCCCATCCTTTTGACCTCATTCCTAACCTCATCAAGCAAGAGGACAACAACCTCCTCACAACTCCGGTAACTATGAATGAACTTAAAGAGATCCTCTCGATTATGAAACCGGACAGCGTGCCTGGCTCTGACGGTTTCACCACTAGATTCTTCACCAGCTGCTGGTCGATAATAAAGTATGATATCCTAAAAATGGTTCGGCACTCTCAGTTAGTTAATAGGCTGGGGGGAAGCACCAATTCTTCCTTTCTAACTCTGATCCTGAAGGAAAAAGGTGCCAATACCTTCAACCGCTTTAGACCGATATCCTTGTGCAACACAGGGTACAAGATCATTGCCTCCAGACTTAAAAGGATTCTGCCCAAAATTATCCCCGAAAATCAGGGAGGCTTCATCAAGGGAAGGAAAATCTTGGACAACATTATTCTCGTCCAAGAAGCCATTCATTCCAGCTGCCAGCGTAATGAGAAAGGTATGGTCATTAAACTTGATTTAGCTAATGCTTTTGATCGTGTCAAGCATGATTTTCTGTTTGCTGTTATGGCAAAATTTGGCTTCTCCCCCACCGTTATAAACTAGATAAAAGGCTGTGTAGACTCTCCTTGGATTAGCCCTCTAGTGAATGGGAGACCTACGGGATTCTTCAAAGCAACCAGAGGTCTCAGGCAAGGTTGCCCGCTGTCCCCTCTTCTTTACGCCATTCAAGCCTCTGTTCTCAGCTTTCAACTCAACCTCTGCCAGGAATCCCAATCGTTTCCTGGTCTCAGAATAGTGCATGGTGTTCGGAGCATAAACCATGCTCAATTTGCAAATGACACCTTGTTATTAGGAGGAGCGAGCTCCCATTCTGCTGAATACTTTAAGCATGATTTGGAAATTTACAAGGCAGTGTCTGGAAGCAAAATCAACTTCCATAAAAGCAAGATCTACAGCTAGAATTGTTCAGCAATAGAGCTCCGAGGTATAACCAGAATTCTTGAAATGGAAGGCACAGCTGACTGGGAGACCTTCCCCTACCTTGGCATCCCCATCTGCAAAAACAAACTCAAATCAGCAAACTTGGATAACATATTAGACAAAATCAAATAAAAAATCCAAAGTTGGGGTGCCAATTGGCTCAATACCGCAGGTAAAACTATTCTTTTAAAAGCTGTCCTTAATAGCATGCCTATTTATCAATCGTCCATCATGCTCGCCCCTACTTTGGTCATTCACAAAATGGAAGGTATGATAAGAAAATTTCGGTGGGAAGGAGGCAAGGGGAATGAAAAGAAAATCCATCTTATTAGCTGGAAAAAGATACAAAAGCCCTGTTATGAAGGAGGGCTGCAAGTGAGAAGTCTTTCCTCTCAAAACCTGGCTTTAGGAGCTAAACTTCTCTGGCAAATTGTAACTGGAAAAGACAGCTGGAGCAAGAAAGCTCTAAGGAAGAAATACTTTCCCAGCCCAAGAAAGAGATGCTTGAATATTCCTCCCCCAAGCAGAAATGGATCCCCGATCTACAAGATGTGCCTTAAAGCTCTGGAACCTTTCTGAAGTAACCTTTACTGGATCCCTGGTGATGGTAAAACCATAAGAATCTGGGACGACTCAATCATGGGAGATGCCCCTCTAGGGTCTTACCGGGAAGTGGATAATCTCAGAAACTGGCTGTTAAACAAAGGGATCAACTCGCTCTCGAACTTGTCTCAGTGGGAAGATAACATTTGGATAGGGTGGGACATAGGCATCCCCCCTCCAGATCTAGCTGCCGAGGCTGAATTGTTCACAGCCCTCCTCCAGGGAAAATATCCCATCAAGGAAGGAATAAGAGACAAAAGAGGATGGGGGAGTAATTCAGGAAATTATTCCTCTGCTGAAGGATACAAGAAGTTTCACGCTGCCCCTTTCGCTGCTCCCAATCCGGCGATCTGGAAATTCCTATGGGAAAAAGTATTCATTCCAAAAATAGACATGTTCTGCTGGACTATGGCTCACAATAGTATCCTCACGGGTGAAAACCTCAAGAAAAGAGGGATGGAAGGCCCCTATAGATGCTTGCTGTACAAAAGTGAGACTGAAACCTCAGATCACCTCATCATTGGCTGCAATTTCTCCAAAGAAGTCTGGAATCATGCCTTGAGGATTAGCCCTAGCATAAATCGCCCAACCACTATCCAAGATCTTCTCTCAAGCTGGATGCATCTCTCCCCTTTCCTGCTTTCCAAAAAACCTCTCCTTCAAGCTGCCTGGAATTGGATCCTTAAATCCATTTGTTGGAAAATATGGACTGAAAGAAATAATCGAATCTTCAGGGGGCAGGAAAGTCACCCTTCTAAAGTAGCAGCTCAAGCAAGAGCTATTATTGGGGAAGCGCTGGAACAGAACTCCTCCCTGGCTAACACCGTTCCGCTCAAGCCCGAAGAATCACATTGGCTTGCCCAGTTTGTCCCCAATCTCCAAAACAGAACTCCATCAAAAGCCCTCTTAGCTAATTGGGAAATTAGGCTACATGAGGATGCCTTCAACAGGTGGAAACTTGCCAGGAATGATATCTGTCTTTTCTTTGATGGAGCAGCAAAGGGTAATCCGAGGCTTTCCGGTTGTGGTGGAGTTATTACTGAGGCAAACGGCAATTTGGTCAGCTCCTACACCTGGGGTCTTGGAAATGGAACAAATAATAAGGCAGAGTTTTGTGGACTTTATCAAGGTTTGAGGATTGCTAAGACCAAAGGCATTGCAAAATTGCTGGTGTTCGGGGACTCTAGGATGCTAATCCACGCCATCACCAAAAAGAAACGTCCCTCCAATTTGCAGCTAGCACAAATCATGCAAATAATTCAGCTGCTCTGTAAAAACTTCCATTCTATTAGTTTCTTTCACATTCTTAGAAATCTGAATGATGTGGCAGACAAAGCAGCGAATGATGGAGCCCTATTAGGCAAAGGAATCCTGCACATGGATGGCAGGGAGATTAGATGGGACGTCCCCTAGCAGGGTCAAGCGTCCTAATTCGCCTGGCAGATCTTTGATGATCCAAGATTCCCGTCCAACATCTGGCACAGCAGAGAAAATCTCTGAACTACGATTCCGCTCTCATGATGTCTGTGACCGAATCAACCCCTTGGCTGCCTTTATCTCCTGCCTATTTCGCCATGAAGCGCACTGGTGTTGATCCTATCGCTGAAACTGCGCTGAAGGTTAAGATTTCCTCCCCGTCGCGTGCTTCAGAAGCTGTCCCACGTCTCTCTATGGCTTCGGATAGTTCCTCCTCATCAGGTCTGTCTGTGGAAGCAAGAATCCAAGAGCTAGAATCAGCAATGGGGAGAATCCGAGGCCGTATGGCTGGCTTTGAGAATAAACTGGAAGAGTCCTCTAAGGCTGGAAATAAATCCTGGGACTTACTGAATGCCGATATAAGGAAGTTAAGAGAGGACCACGCTGCATCAGCTGAGAAAATGAAATATTTCAAGGCCGAGGTGCGCACAGGGTTTAAAGATGAAGCAAACGTTCATGGAGACTTCGGCAAGCGACTCACTGCACTGGAGAAAGCCGTGGCAAAGATGGAGCTGAAATGAAGAGCTGGAGTGCTGTTCCCGCTCTAATCCTCTGCTACTCTTTGAACTTCTATGTTAAATAATTATAATAAGGTTGTTGAGCCCCACTGGATCTAAGTTTAACTTTGGGAAATCGAATTTCTGCTATGTTTTGTTACAGCACTCGGCAGCTGTTTTGCCGGAACCATATAATCTAAACCTTTGTCTTAGTTTAAAAAAAACATATCTTAGAGGATGGGAGATGTTTAAAAATGTGGTTTAAATTTGTTGACCTTGTGTAATAACATATTTTAGAGGATGGGAGATGTTTAAAAATGTGGTCATTTGGGTAGGACAATTTTTTGTTTTTGAAATTTAGTGTTATATTTTGTAAAATTTAAATGTAACTGTGTTTTAATTGCAATTTTGATGGTATAAATAGATTCAACACCTAAGTATTTAAATTTTCAAAACTTAGTAGTTGTAAGTTTTTTTTTTTTAAATTACGACCAAATTTGACCAAAGTTATGATTGTAATACATCCAATTTCCACTTTAACATCTTTGCAGAAATAAGGTATAAATTTTTTCCTTATACATATTTTAAACTACTAAGAACGTTAGTGCGAATGCCTAATTTTCATTATTAATATAGAACAACTCAATATTCATACACATAGAAAGACATTTAATTGCTACACTATTATATCATCTGAATAATAACAACATAATCCTCTTTAAACTAATCTCATTATAAAACCATATTTGCTTTATATATAACCTCCAATTGAATGCAACTAAGTTGGGATCATTTTCTCTTGTTCATATGCTCATAATCATCTTCATCTATTCACTAAATATAATTATGGTCTTACATAATATCTTAAAACCTTTATGCATGCTTCCCCACCTATATATTAGAAGCTAATAATATTCTACATTAATCCAACACCATGTTAATATTCTCCTTACAAGGTATTAATCCTTTTCCCTTTAAAATCAAAATATTAAACCAAAGGGGTGTGAGACTACTCAAACCTCCTAGATATTGTCCCACACATTAAAAAAAATGTATATTATTGTGGGAGATTATTTCATGAACTTACTGAACATTACCCATATATAAACTATATCAATTATTGTTCATTCATCATTCATGATAAGGCAATACTATTGCTCTAATTTCTCTTAAGACATAAACAACCACGCTTCTTATGTGCAAGGCCTTACTTTTATATTAGATAATAAGATCCATTATTCATTCATTAGGTACAATTAAGAAAATGAGAATTATTTTAGAAACACATAATTACAAAGCTTTATCTCGGGCCTTTATACAGAAATAAAAAAACATAAAATACAAATGCAAGAGAGATACACAAATATACATGGTTCACCCCAACGAGGGGCTACGTCCACCAAGAATTATTAATCTTTTTATTATTTTATTCAACAAGAGGGCTACAATTCTGCAACACATCCGTTGCAATTACTTCCCCTTTTCCACAAGATCTCTTTCACAGAGAACACTTCCATATTATTATTATTATTAGACTTATTATAAGGCAATCCATTTAAATTTAAACATTACCTTCTAAAACCATTCAAAATATCCATCCAAGTGAAGATTATAAAAGATTACAAATATAAATTTTCTAGGCTTCCGTCGCCTCTTAAGCTCTTTCATCAAAAGAAATGAAGTTCAAGTATTAATGTTCACAATACTCATATTAATTAAAATAATGTTAATTTTAATTATAATAATAAGCTTAGCTTATAACCAATAAACTCTTTTTTTTTGCAAAACAAGCTAGGCTTAACAATCATTCATTTACAATTTCTAATCTCCTTCTTAGGAAAACTACCCATTCATATTAACCATTTAAAGTATATATATATATATATAATTCCAAGATTACATAACTAAAAATTCGATTTGACTTTATTATTTTATGTGTAATCTCTCTTTTTTTCAACTCAAAAGATAATATACTTCAACTCTAACTAGTTAAATGAGGGGATTTCTCTTAACACTAGAAATTACCTTAAGGTGATTAAAGCAAATTACTGTAATCCCTAATAATAAATAATTTTCTTACTTTCCAAGAAGTTAAATAAATTTGTTTCTTATCATTTGATTTATATAGAGCTTTTTGACCTTAGCGGACTAAGTGGTAATCGACAAACTCCTATATAATTATTTAGTTAAAATCCATCCTTTTAACTTGACGGAACAACTAAGTAAGTAAGTAAGTAAGTAACTAAATATATTTGAAAATTGGTTCACCATGGAAGCCCAATTTTACACCATAGCTTACGTTCACTTGGGAAAATATATTGTACTCTCTAGGCAAGTATACATGAACTTGGGCATCATTAATCATGATAAACGACTCACCAGCTTAATATTTCATTACATACAAGGGCTCCCAAGGAGAAAATGTCCCCAGCGAGATTCGAACCCGGGTGGGGAGCGCAATAACCAAATATCCCAACCACCCGAGCTACGCCCAATGGACACACACACACACACACATATCAAATCTTTTAAACTACTATCTACCATTTAATTTACTTATGGTTACATCCAAAAACTACTTGGCATGCCTCTAAACAAGTTATAACTTAAAACATATTGATATGTTAATTGTACAGTACTGGAAAAAGTCGTTTCAAGCCCTTGTTCTACCGAACGAAAGCATGGGTTTTCAACTAATGAGGGTAGAGGAACAAGTCCTTGGTTGGATTCACGCAACCCCCTTCTTTTATAAATAACTATTCAACAAAGGTAGGAAAGTTACATTTTCAACCAGATTCAGATGACTACTTGTATAAGCATGTAGTTAAATGGAAAACACTCACGCTGGAGCCCTTCTTACACAATCAAACCAAAAAGAGGGCCGACATCATAAATTAACATGTAAATGTGCACCTTTTTTTTAACAATCTAAAAAAGTGAGTCTGTTGGATTATTCCACAATACTGAGAGGGGGGGGTGAATCAGTACTGTCTTTTTCCCTTTTAAAAATAACAAAACACACAATGAATCAGACAGGTTAAGACACAAATTTTATCGTGGAAACTTCAAAGAGAAAACCACCAATTCAAACTCATTAAAAAGATGAATCTACAAAATTGCTTTATCTGCTGCTATAGAAAGGATGCAACAACACCCTGGGTTTCTGCCTTCTACAACAGACAAGGATGCTACAACACCTTAGGTTTTTTCCTGCTACAACAGACAAGGATGCTTCAACACCCTGGGTTTCTTCTGCTACAACAGACAAGGATGCTACAATGCCCTTTGCATACTTGTATCCTGCCCTAGCGTCACCCTGCCACCCTGGACTGAATTTTATCACTCTACTATAGAACTGCATTTACTTTTGGAATTTGTCACTCACGATCACAGAGACAAATTATTTCCTGCAATAATTCTGTCAATAAATACCTTCACGCTCCCTGCGGACACATCTCTTCACCAATGCGCCTTTTCATTGATCGTGCCTCTTCATGAATCTTTCAGTCATGACCTTCCGCATTCTACATTTCCGCAACCATCTTGAGTCGTTGATTTTATATCGGTATTTTTCCTAACCGTAGATCTAATGGTAGGATGCATATTATGGAATTGTAACATTTCTCAAAATGCATTTTCGTGATTTCCACCTTTCTCTTTCCTCCTTCCATATTCTGCCTTCCGCATTTCGCCGGTGGACTTCGGGTTTGCAGAAACCCATATTATTCTAGAACTTGATTTCTCATCTTCTGCATTCCGTCTTCCACCTTCCACTTTCTGCCTTCCGCATTCTGTTGGCGGACACTGGGTTGCGGAAACCCATTTTATTTTATACTTTTGACTTCTTGTCTTCCTCCTTCTGCATTCCTCTGGCGTACACCGAGTCACGGGAACCCATATTATTTTATACTTTTGATTTCTCATCTTTCGCATTCTGCCTTCCGCATTTCTTCTGAACCGTTGATTTCTTTGTGGGTTCACTCATCGATCTATGATCTAACGTGGATTGCAAACCTTCACTTTTCTTTGTGCAGAAATCATTCCCCACTGTAGATTTCCTTGTGGATTCAACCCTATCCGTCGACCTATGATGAAATGTGGATTGTGTATCTTCACTTTTCTTCGTACGGAAGTTATTCACCTTCATCGATTTCCTTACGGGTTCACTCCTGACCGTCGATCTGTACATTGTCAATCCTTCCAAAAAAAAGGTAGGGGGCCTGACAGCTTATCTCGGGCTCTAAGCTGGTGATATTCTAGTGGATTCCAAACACCTAGAGCCTTCTTGCAGTAGTTACACTGAATATTGGACATATTGGTCCATCTCTTGCCTCTCCCCCTATGACCTTGAGATTTGTGAGAGTGATTTGAGTGATATGGATGTTCATGACTAGTTATGTCCTCTGTAAGAGGAGAACCTTGGCCTCTTCTTCCTCTACCTCGTCCTACTCTACCTCGACCTCTGCTGAGGGAAGCTTGGTCGTTGAAAGCATTAGTCAGCGACTCTTCTTCTTGATTGAGTTGAGCTTCATGAGATAGAAGAGATCCAGAGAACTCTTTTAGGGTGAACTAAGACAAATATTTGCTTCTTCTATGGCAATCACTACCATAGCAAATTTCTTGGTGAGACACCTTAGAATCTTCTGAACAACTACCTTATGTTCTAGAGGTTTGCCATAGGTTTGAAATTGGGCCACAACGCCTGAAACCCTAGTCATAAACCGATCTATAGTTTTTGTTTCCTTCATTTTCAAACTTTCAAACTTAAGTCGAAGGGTTCGCAATCTTACTGTTTTTACTTGGTTTGTTCCCTTGTAGGCGGATGCGAGCAAATTCCAAGTTAACTCCCTCTTTTTTTTTAACTTTTCAAAACAAGCACCGCTCCTTGTGGACTTGCACAGGGTGTTGGAGGGCCACAGTACCACAAATTGGTGTAAGTAACCAAGGTTCACTGTGCTTTCATTGAATGAACATTGCGGTGGTACCGTGCTTTGTCTCTACTGAAAGGGCGGTGGCACCGCCCTTTACTAGTGAAAAAAAGACGATGTTGTTGAGGGTGCCGTAGTTCCCGATAGAGCAGAGTGTGGTGACGCTTCCAAGAGATGAAAGAAAAAAAAGAATAAAACACCTGATTCCTTTATGTGTTTTGGCTTCGATCACAACTTCTGTGTGTATGCTTTCCACTGTGTGAAAATGGCTTACCCAAGACAAGGATCAAGCCATATGCACTGATACCATGTTAAAGATTAAAGAAGAAACAATAAAAGATGGAAAAAACAAGTGGGCATTTGATTTCCTTCTCATTATTAACCAGCATATATAGAACTACATCACAATAATACCATGGGCCAGAAAATACTATGGGTCACTACTGAACATATGGTAACCACAACAGTTACTCAACTAACTAACTAATTAAAGATGTATTTAACCAAAGAGATTACATTCTTCAACACTGACGAGACCCACACCTTAACTAAATAAACTAACAAAAATATTAAAAACACTAACACAAAATAAAAAAAAAACATAAAACACAATAAATCAAATTTATCTAAAATATTTTATCCAAAACATCAACCAAAAATACATATTAAAAATATATATATAAACCAACATAAACTCCAAAAGATACCATTATCAAATAAATAAGCTCATAATCTTGAAACTTGACATCACCAAAGCTATCAAAGATCAATTCACTCATATTGGTCTTCATCTTCATTCCATTTAACGAAATCTTCACATACAACATTTAAGTCTATACGTAACCATGTAGCTATAATAGCTTATCTTAAACCAGTGTATGATTAAAAAATTAATAAAATACATAAAGATTTCAAGAGGCAACACTAAATGTATAGTGGAGAAAACTAGAATGAAACAAAACTTCATGGTAAAACTACATTGTATTATACAGTGTGTATTGTTCATGGTGTAAGATCATATTATATAGGGTTTCGACACGACGACCTTAATTGAGATTCACTAAATCATTATTTTACGTGTAACGAACTTATTAATGAGAACTCATTAACCTTGTACAATTATATATTTATGTCTATAAAGGTCTATTAAAGTAAGATTTTTTTTCACTAAATCATTATTTTACGTGTAACGAACTTATTAATTAACCTTGTACAACTATATATTTATGTCTATAAAGGTCTATTAAAGTTTGATTTTTTTTTAACCAATGGATTGTATTATAAATAGCTGATTAAGTCTATTAAAGTAAGATTTTTTTTAACCAATGGATTGTATTATAAATAGCTGAAAAAATCAGCTTAAAAAAGATACATTGTAATAGCTCACAATATATTTAACGGAGTATTTAGTAGAACTATTNAAACCTCCCTCCATCGGACGGAGGAGGAGCAAAGTCAACGTTGACTTTGCTCCTCCTCCGTCCGATGGAGGGAGGTTTGCTCCATAGCTAGCCCACGCCTATACACTCAACTAGAGTTTGAAAACTATTTCAAATTGATTAGCTTTTATTATAGTGTTATAGATTTTAACAAACCGTCTTAGCAGTTTTTGGCAAAAATTAAACAGAAAAACATAAAATTGAGCGGAATTATTTCCACTTTCCATGACCTAATCAATTGGTTCTTCATCAACACGTCCATCTGAACTGGAAGTATTCACATCTTCATCTGGATCTTCTTCAACACGCTTGCTTGAACTTGAAATATTCACATCAATCTGGGTGGGTTGTTGAACATGATGGCCATCAGTATTCCCACTTTCTGAATTTTCAACAGTTATGGAGTTCTTTCCAACCATAAGATCTTCATGCTTTTCCACGGTTGGAAGAATTTCTTGGATTTGAGATTCACGATAGCGAACAATACCTTCAACTTCATTAAGGTGAAAGTCTATACAAGACGTGTTGGCTGCAATCTGTTGAGTGGCTTGCTCTACTTCATCCAGATGATAGTCCAAGATAGGCACATGAGTAGTTAATTGATGTACTACTGCAATCAAACCCTCCATTTACGATTTCAATAATCTTAGTTGACTGTGAATATCATGAATATTAGCTTTGGTGTCTCGAATTCTCTCGGAGATTTCCTCAACTTTTTTTCCATTGCTACTCCATACTGTACTACAACAAGGTCCCACTCCTTTGAATATCATGTATCTCGATCTCCCCAATTAGTATGTAGGGAGAACTCTAAGTACATACCTCTATGAATTACCAAGAGGTAGATCCCCTAAGGCATAAAGAGAAATTGATGTTTCCTCAAATGTCCCAAAATCCCAAACCTTCCAGACCAGGGAAAGTGCAGAATCCAAATGGGGCCATCAACAAGTTGCTTGCAAACGAGGCTCTCCAAACCCAATGTTGATTAGAATATGAAGTCACTCTCCCATTTCACATGAGAAGGCTTTAGAATCCACAAAATTCCACACCACCATTCCATAGTCAATGTTTGCACCATACCACCTCCCGCCAGCACTATCCACAAAATGGAAATCCTAATATAGGATATCCCCTAAACACGAAATGACGTCCCGGCGAAGCTTTCTAAAAGTACCTCCACAATCCTATAACATAATCCCATATGCGTGCACCCAGATTGCTTGAGAAGCTTCATTTGCCTAAGTGTCTTGAAACCTCCACATGGTCAATCGGAGTAATGGATGCATTAAACCATTCTGTCTTTGTGTATGTTCATTAATGCCTTACAAGACTTGATTCTCGATAAAAGGGAACCAAAATTTTCATATATAACATTAAGGGAGCCAATATGAGAAAATTCGACCCCCATTTTTTATACCCCCTTGAGGTATACACGACACTTCATTTGATAATTTATCTGCTATAGCATTATGCTCTCAGCGAACATGATAGAATTGCATGTTCAAAATTTGAGGGAGGAGACTAATAATTTGTTTATGAAGTATTCTTGCAATTTGATCCATAATTTCCTACAGATGCCTAGATTGGGAGATGATTAAGAGAGAATCTCCTATCACCACTAACGATCTAATTCCAAGAGAGATTGATTGTTCCAATCCCAAGTATAGTGCATGGTGCTCTACTTGGTTATTGGTGTCACTCCCTAGGCCACATGCAAAGGTTGATACCACATTTCCTTCAGGGTAAAAAATGACCCCTTCCACACCCGCCTCCCCAGTCTACTAAAGCAAGATTAACAAGCATTGTGGACTTGATAACACCAAATAAAATGAAACTATTTGTGCTTATGACACTATTGATAACTATATGAATTGAATGATTATGTAAGATTTGATTAAAAGATGCTTTGAGTGACTCACAGTATTCACATGCTTTACTTGTAAGACTTTGGAAGTATGTCAATGGTGACTTTTTCAAGTTGGTGAAAGTGACATGTTAATGGGTCATGAAAGTGAGGCGTTGTTAATGCCCCCACAAAGGTTTAAGTCTCGGGTGTTTTGGGCACAATAATACCCTTCACTTGTGACCTCTTAAAAACGATTTCGGTTGGCATGGTGTTGAATCCATTTACTCGTAGGTGGAGCTAGGTACAGTAGCCACATCATGATAAATGGAAGTTAATTCATTATCATATTTTAAAAATTCATGAAACTTCTGATGATGTTTTTCCTTGGAAAATACATCTCGATGAAACTCCAAGCACTTCCTCTCATTTTGAGATGGTACCCAATGTACAACCAACACGAAGACATGACCTTGAGACCTCCTACCTACTATTCATAACTCTTAACCACTCAAGCTAACTCACCAAAATAAAAACCCACAAAATATTTGATAACAAACATAATTAATCAAATAAAAAATAAATCTCAAATTAAAACACACAAACTCATACATGGTCATTTGAAGAAGTCAATGTACATTCTAATTAATTAATTTATAGTTTTATAAAAAAATTAGCTCACCCGACATGTTATTCCCCAATCTATATGTTTCCTTTTTTTAGTGGAGTTGCTCTGAGCATTAGATATATATTCATAATTAATTTCTTGATTTGGTGCCCCATGAATTCTTTCAAAACACATCCGAAGTTACAGTATATGCATTCAATAAGTCATGTAATTGGAAAGGAAACCTAATCCTTCAACCTAAAATAGAAAATTATAGTTAAGTAATATTTTTTTAGAAAAAGACTTAAATTCTTTTTTTTTTAAATTACATAGAAAAATATTAAAAAAGACTTATAATTTTTTTTAAGAAAATGACTCATACCATATAAGAAAAAATCTTTAAATATATAAGTTATGAATAAAAAATTATTATAATAACTTCCTTGTAATAATCATTTCACACCTTTTTTATTTACATTCATACTATGTAAGAAAAATTCTTTAGATATATAAATTATGAATAAAAAATTATTATAATAACTTCATTGTAATAATTATTTCACACTTTTTTTATTTACATTCAAATTACATTCAAATTACATCCAATGAAAATATTACACTCAAATTACATTCCATGAAAAATTAATTAAGATATACATTACTTTAAATTTTCACAAACCACCTTCATAATGATTTTTTAGAAAACCATGGCTACCTTTGCTTCCTTATTTTATAAGGATTCCTAGGATATGGGGAGGCAGGGATAATGGTTAAAAGTACCACATATTTATGTCAATAGAACTTTTGACGGTAATTGAGTGAGTTTGAATTAAATAGTGGCTAAAAATAAAGAGAGGCAATAATTGAACCTCAATTAGATTATCCTAAAACATACAAAAATATCACCAACTATGAAAGCATCAGCATACCAAGGAATTGACTTAAAAAAATATGAAAGTAACTTTTGTATACCAACCGTGTTGCCAATCTGGGATAAATCCCAAATGTAAAATCACACTACACCGTTGATTGTCTTGATCAGACAGCTGTTGAGTCTTTGTAATGAATTCTGTTGCAAATCCTCATCTTCCTCTGCCTCTTGCATCGATGTTTTCCCTGTCACTGACTTTCCCTATCACTGATTTTCCTTTGTCATTGTTGAACTCCTTTGACATCAATGATGATTCATGTAATGGATCCTTTGTCTTTTACTGATTTCATCCTATTGTTGGTTATTATTTTGTCATTTGTGAACTCCTTTGACATCAATGACAACTATATTCTCAAGAATCTCCCCTTTGGCATTGATGGCAACATCTAAACATTCTCCCTCTTTGACAACAATGACAAAGGATAACCTCTATTGTTGTACCTATTTTGATATAGGATTTCGTGTCTTCTTGAAAACTCCCCCTGTCAATATATCTCCCCCCAAGATTGCACTTCTTCTTCTACAACTGTTGTAAGGGGATCACTCCCTACTTCCGTCTAAGATTCTCAAAGGATTCCTTGGGTAGTGGCTTGGTGAAAATGTCAGCAACCTGATCTTTTGTGTTACCATACTCTAGTTTGACAACCTTTTGGGACATTTGTTCTCTTAGGAAGTGATATTTAATTGGTATGTGTTTTTGTCTTGGAGTGCATGACAGGGTTTTTTGACATATTTATGGCATTGGTATTATCGCAATTTATTATTATTGAATGCTCATAATTCACAAGTAAGTCTTCTAGCTGTGTCTGCTTCATCCAAATGACCTACATGCAATATGACACAACAACAATATATTCGGCCTCTCCTATGGAGAGTGAAATGGAAGATTGTTTTTTACTTAACCATGAAACCAAACAATTTCCTAAGAAGAATGCTACTCCACTGGTACTTTTTTTTATCATAAACACTTCCTACCCAATATGTATCAGTAAATGTTTTTAGAATAAAGTATTGAATTTTTGGGTACCACAACCCATACTCCATAGTACCTTTCAAATATTTGAAAATTCTTTTTACTGCAGTTACATGCGTTTCTTTGGAGCTTGACTGGAACCTAGAAACCAAACCTACAACTTGCATCACATATGGTCTTGTAGCTATCACATACAACAAGCTACCTATCATGGATCTGTACATAGTATGATCTAATTCCAGAGACTTATCGTCCTTGCTTAATTTACAACCTGTGATCATATGAGTACTAGCAGGTTTGGAGTCTTCCATCTTAAATATTTTAAGCATGTCTTTGATTTACTTAGTTTGAGAGATAAAGATTCATTTGTCTGATTGGTAAACTTGTAACCCCAAGAAGAATGTTAGTTCACCCAACATTGACAATTTGAATTCCTTCTTCATTTCATAAGCAAAGTTTACACTTAGTATTTGTAAATTGATTCCAAATATGATTTCATCTACATAAACAACAACAATGATCATATTTTCATCTTTGATTTTTAAGTAGAGATTACTTTCAGTGGCCCCTCTCTTAAATCTTTGTTGTTTTAAATAATTGTCCAACCTTGAAAACCAGGACCTTGGAGCTTGTTTGAGACAATAGAGTGCCTTTTTTCAGTTTGCGAACATAGTCTCTATTTTATGATAATAGGAAACCTTCAGGTTGTTCAATATAAACCTCTTCTTCTATTTTTTCCATTCAAAAATGCAGACATGACATCCATTTTATACACTTTAAAATTGTTATGGCTTGAGAGTGCTAGAAACATTATGATTGCTTCAAGTCTTCCCACATGAGCATAAGTTTCTTCAAAATCAATCCCTTCTACCTGAGCATACCCTTTACATACCAATATTTCCTTGTTCCTTATCAGTTGACCATCTTGATTGAATTTGTTCTTGAAAACCCATTTGGTCCCTATAACATTCTTATCCTTAGGTATTGGGACAAGTTCTCAGGTCTCGTTTTTCTCAATCTGATCTAATTCTTCATTCATGGATTTGACCCATTCATTACTTTTGTCGGCTTCTGTAAAATCCTTAGGTTCCACTATTGAGAGTAGGGCTTGTTCATTAAATGGTAGTTTTCTCCTTGTACTGACTCCAACATTTTTATCACCCATGATTTGTGTCTCTAGATGATTATTTTGTATCCTTCTAGATGGAGTTTTTGTATCAAGTCTTGGGGAGTCTTCTTCACTTTCATGTGTATCTTCCTTCTCTATTTCTTCTTCTTCATCACGAGTACTTTCGTCCTCTTGTAAGTCTTCCTTTTCTTCATTATTTGTATTTTCAACACTGTCATGGCTTCTTGGTTTTATATCATCTATTTTCACATCTGCACTTTCTACAATCTTGTGTAACCTTTTTATTGTAACATATATACGCCTTCTTGGTGGATGAATATCCTAGAAATATTCCTTCATCAATCCTAGATTCAAGCTTTCCAAGGTCATCCTCGTTCCTTCTAATGTAACACTTACTACCAAATACTTTGAAATATTTCACTGAGGCTAGTATTCCATACCATAGTTCATAAGGGGTCTTTTCCTTATTCACTCCGAGTTGTCCTCTATTAAGTATATAGACAATTGTGTATACGGCTTCTTTCCAATATGCATCTGACAACTTTGCTTCGTTTAGCATTGTTCTAGTAGCTTCTTGGATTGTTCTATTTTTCCTTTCAACAACACCGTTCTGCTGAGGGGTTTTGCAGCTGAAAATTGTCTCTTGATTCCATGTATCTCAGAAAACTCATTGAACCCATTTGAAGTAAACTCTCCCCCATTGTCTGATCTAAGACATTTTATTTTCATATATGTCTCATTTTCAACCATTGCTTTGAATATTTTGAACTTCTCAAAGGCTTCTGATTTTTCTTTGAAAAATGTCACCCAAGTAATCCTTGTGTAATCATCAATGAGAAACATGAAATAATATACTCCTTGTAGGGTTTTAGTTCTTGCTGGTCCACATATATCCGTGTGCACTATTTCCAGAGGATGTGAGGTCATATGTTCTTTTGTTTTAAAACTAGCTCTAGTTTGCTTCCCATGTTGACAATGTTTACAGACTGAGTTTAGAGGTTTTACAATTTTAGTCAAGTCTCTTACAGCTTCCTTCTTACTTATTTTGACAATATTGTCAAAATTTAAATGTCCAAACCTCCTGTGCCATAACCAACTTTCATCAACCATACTTAAATAACATTGATTTTCATTTTCTTAGATATATACATTGTTTGAATTTCTTATAGCAATGCCAAGAACTCTTCCTAATTTCACATTTGTTTTAGTCAAAAATACAAATGTGCCCTTGATCACATGTTTGGCTTACACTGAGGATATTAGGCTTGAGGTTTTCTACTAGTAATACATTTTCTGCTTTGATCTTGTTATTGACAATAACTGTTCCTTTGCCAATTATCTTGGAAGACAAATTGTCTCCAAATGTGACTTTACCCTTATTATCTTTTAGTGTTATGAATTTGTTTGAGTCATCGGTCATATGTTTTGAACACCCACTGTCCAAGTGCCATAGGTTTTGGTTTCTGTTGCACATAGAGAAATCAATGAATTTTCCTTTTCTTCATTTCCCCTCCGATACTTCTTCTGTTTGGTGCCTTGAGACTTAATTGCAACAGTCTTCTTTGTAGGAGTCATCAAGTTACAATATCTTGCCATATGTCCATGGTTATTACATTTGTAACACTCTATGTCACATTTTTGAAGAAGTGTAAAAAGGTTATGATTTCCTTTTGGTTTGTTACTTGATGACTTCAACTTGGATTCACGAACCTTCCCATAAGCTCTGCAATTTAAGGCTTTATGACCAAAATTATTACAAGAGTAACAATGACCCAAAAAGATATGCTGATATCTATTTGGTCTCTTAGACACCATATTAATTCTGTTTTTATCTTGAGAGCTTAGGGCGGGCTTCTTGCTCTCTTCCCTTTTAACTAGACTTTTTAGTGCTTCGGCATAACTTTTCTTATTTATTCCTTGATTAGTGAAAGAGAAACATTCTTCCTTCTTTTCTTTGCTAAAACCGAAGCCAAATCTATCACTTGATGATCTTTGGCTATTCAGGATGTCATCTATAGTCCTTGGGTTGTTCTCAAACTTTGATTTGATATATCCTTCATCAAGCTTTTTATTGAATTGCATGATCTCTTCTTCAAGTCTCTCAGATTCCTGTATTCTTCTTTTGAGCTACAAATTTAGGTCATCCTCAATTCTTTTGGCATCTAGTAGTTGAGCTTCCAACTCACTAATGACATGATTTGATTGTTTGTTCATTTTTTTGCATTTCTCAAGTTCTGCAAGAGCACTAACAAGTTCAACTCTTAAGTCTACTTCTCCTTCCACATCTGAGTCACTATTTGAAGCTTGAGTATCTAGACCCATGAATAGAATTTTAGTTTGTTCATATTCACTTGCATCTGCATCTTCACTATCTTCCATGGTGTAAACAATATTCTTTTTCTCATAAGACTTCTTCTTATTTCCTGTTTTACCCTTTTTTAATTTAGAAGTTTCTCTCTCATCACTATCATCTTGTTTAGGGTAAGTACATTTTGAAGCAAAATGTCCAATTCTTCCACAGTTAAAACATTTTAGGGGTAACTTTCCTTTATATTTGCCAGTACCTTTCTCAAGTTTTTTAATAAAAAGAGCTTGCTCATCATATAGGTTCTCTGATTGGTTTTTGGATGAGGCTTTAAATGTTGCTTCTTTTCTTGAGGATTCATTTAGTCCTATTCTCATCTCATATGCAGTGAGGATTCCATGTAGTTCATCTGGTGTCACAATGTCAAGATCATCTCGTTCTTCTAGGGTGCATACTTTTTTAGTCATGCTTAATTGGCAATGTTCTAAGTACCTTGCTTACCACTTCTCTTTCTTTTAATTTTCCTCCAAGACCTCTAATAGCATTGACAACCTCATCTACTCTTAGAAGGTATTCCCCAATAATTTCTTCTTCTTTCATTTTAAGACTCTCAAACTTCCCTTTATATGTCTGAAGCTTGGATTATTTGACTTT
Organism: Pseudotsuga menziesii; assembly: GCA_001517045.1. Taxonomy (NCBI): domain Eukaryota; kingdom Viridiplantae; phylum Streptophyta; class Pinopsida; order Pinales; family Pinaceae; genus Pseudotsuga; species Pseudotsuga menziesii. Next base: position 231,072 of record LPNX010495809.1, on the reverse strand, counting down.
ATATGCCCCTTCATAGATAAGTTTTAACTTATCCCAGGCTTGTTTGACAGTTTTGCATCGCATAACTTTTGTAAATACAGAGTTTGCCAATCTAATAAAGATTGCATTTAGGGATTTGGCATTACCTTCATATTGGCCTAGTTACTCTAGGTCTATAGGTACTTGGTACCCTATTTTATATTCTTTTTTCAGTTGCTTCCCAAACCTTCCATCCAAGGGGCATCAAATGACACTTCATTCTCACACTCGAGTATGCATAATTTTCTCCTGTGAATAATGGAGTTCTGTTAGTGGCTAATCCTTCTTGTTGATCCATAGTGGTTTTTAAATATGATCTTCCTTCCGGTGGTTAAACTGTGGTGAAGGATCCTGGTATGATACCAATTGTTGGATTATTCCACAATACTGAGAGGGGGGGGGGGATGAATCAGTATTGTCTTTTTCCCTTTTAAAAATAACAAAACACACAATAAATCAAACAGGTTAAGACCCAAATTTTATCATGGAAACTTCAAAGAGAAAACCACCAATTCAAACTCATTAAAAAGATGAACTACAAAATTGCTTTATATGCTGCTACAGAAAGGATGCAACGACACCATGGGTTTCTGCCTACTACAACAGACAAGGCTCGTCAGCATACCAGAACATTGGCAGAGCCAATGTCACTAAAGAAGAAGAAGGCTCGTCAGAGGTGATGTTCCTGTCTTATCAAGCTACTGAAGAACACTACAGCTCCGATCTATGGCTACTAGATAGCGGTTGCAACAATAACATGATAGGTAACAAGTCACTATTCTCCAGTTTGGATTCCTCCGTTGTCACGGATATCAAGCTAGGAGATGACTTTCTAGTTCCAACAAAAGGAAAAGGTATTGTTCCTATACTTACAAAGCAGAATGCAAAGAAATTTATTCATGATGTTTTCTATGTATTGCATTTGAATGTAAATTTGATAAGCATAGGTCAATTTTCAGAACCGGTATGATCTTAGATTTTATGATACATACTGTGCCATTTATGATAACCCCCCCAGTAAGAGACTTATAGCCAAAGTTAAAATGACCAAGAATAGTTTGTAGCCCATATCGTTTCTAGTCTAGATGAACCATGGTTATGGGACTATAGTTTCGTTCATCTTCCCTTCAAGAGTCTCAATCTCCTGCAAAAACAATCCACGGTCAAGGGGTTACCAGTTATACATGAACAATTCAGTTTCTGTGAGGATTGTATCATTGGGAAACATAAAAGGAATAGCCTCCCCACTTCCACATCTCGAGCCAAAGAACATCTTGAAATAGTTCATACATACCTCTGTGGACCCATGTAAACCCAATCCATAGGAGGTAGCTTTTATTTTCTAACATTTATTGATGATTTTAGCAGGAAAATATGGATTTATTTCCTCAAGAACAAATCAGAGACCTTCTCCAGGTTCAAATAGTTCAAGGCCCTGATTGAGAAGCAGACTGGAATGTTCATTAAAGTGCTCAGGTCATATGGTGGAGGTGAATATGATTCACATGAGTTTTCATACTTCTGCAAGCAACATGTCATCCAGAGACAGTTCACCACCAGATACACTCCACAACAGAATGGAGTTGTTGAATGAAAGAACCAGACCATCATGAACATGGCCCATAGAATGTTGTCACACTAGAAGCTATCTAATGAGTATTGGGATGAAGTTGTTGCATGCTCAGTGTACTTGCTCAATAGATCACCCACGGTGATTGTCCAGGACAAGATTCCCGAAGAAGCATGGAGTGGCAGTGAGACTAGTGTTGCACATCTAAGAATTTTTGGTTATGTTTCATTTTCTCATGTACTTGATAAACTCAGAAGAAAGTTGGATAAGAAGAGTGAGAGGTGTATTTTCACTGGTTATAGTGAACAACACAAGGCTTACAAGTTGTATAATCTTGTCACCAAAAATATTGTGGTGAGCAGAGATGTGAAATTCCTTGAAGACAAATGATGGAGTGATCCTTCAGACATACAACAAGAAGAAAATTCAGATCTATCAGATCTACCTATCAGAATTCCAATATTGGAAGTATAACAGCAAGAAGAAACACCGGAAGACAACTCATCTTAGAACCAGAAAACCAAAAGTTTGAAAGAGTTATATGAGCAGTCTCTTGTTATTAATGAGCAACTTCAGTATGCTATGTTTTCTTGTCAACCCACATCTTTTGATGAAGCAGTAAAGGATGCACAGTGGGTACAAGAAATGGATGAAGACATTTATGCTATTGAGAAAAACCAGGCTTGGGATCTTGTTGATATCGCTACAGACAAAACCAACATAGGATTCAAATGGGTCTGTAAGACCTAAGTAAATGAAAAAGGAGAACTTGAAAAACACAAGGCAAGGTTGGTTGCCAAAGGATATGCACAACAATATGGTGTAGATTATGATGAAACCTTTGCTCCTGTAGCAAGGATGGATACCATCAGAGCTGTACTTTCCATTGCAGCACAAAATCAGTGGCATGCTTATCAATTGGACGTGAAATATGCCTTTCTTAATGGTATTCTTGAAGAAGAAGTTTATGTAGAGAAACCACCTGGATATATTGTCAAATGCCATGAAGACAAAGTGTTTAAGTTGAAAAAGGCCTTGTATGGTCTAAAACAAGCTCCACGAGCTTGGTATAGTAGGATTGTCTCCTACCTCATCAAAATTGGGTTTAGCAGAATCAACAATGAGCCCACTCTATATGTAAAAATAGACCAACAAGATAAAATGTTGATTGTGTGTCTTTATGTTGATGACATGATTTACACTGGTAACTTGATGCTTGAAGAATTCAGGACAGACATGAATAAGGAATTTGAAATGACTGATCTAGGATTGATGAATTACTTCCTTGGTTTGAAATTTACTCAAACTGATAAAGGTATTTTCATTTGTCAGCATAAGTATGCTACTGATATTTTGCAGAGATTCATAATGGATAAATGCCACATAAATGTAAACCAATAGAAACCCCAATTGCTATAGGCACCAAGTTAACAAAGACAGATGATGGACCAACAATAAATGCTACACTATATAAAAGAATGGTAAGCAGTTTAATGTATTTGGCTGCCACTAGACCTGATTTGATGTATGATGTCAGTCTTATTTTCAGATTTATGGAGTCTCCCAAAGACTCTCACTGGAAATTTGGAAAAAGAATTTTGAGATATGTTGCAAGCACACTTGGATATGGAATCTGGTACACTCATACACTAGACAATACTCTCACAAGGTACATTGAAAATGATTTTGCAGGAAGTATTGATGATAGGAAAAACACATCTGGTTATGCTTTCCATTTGGGTACAAATCTGATCTCTTGGGCATCTCAGAAACAACCCATTGTCAGCATGTCATTTGCAGAAGCAGAATATGTAGCAGACACCACAATGATTTGCCATACAGTTTGGCTTAGAAGACTTTTAAAGGATATGGGACACATTGAAAAAGATCCAACTTTTATTTTTTGTGATAATAGCTCTGCAATACAGTTGTCCAAGCATAATGTATTTCATAGAAAAAACAAACACATTGACACTCACTATCATTTCATTCGTGAGTTAGTCAACGATGGAAAATTTTCTTTACATTTTTGTGGCTCTAAGGAATAACTGGTTGATATGTTCACCAAATCTTTGGGAACAACTACATTTGAATATCAAAGAGAGAGCACTTAGGAATTGACAGTGCTGAAGATTTCCTACTAGTTGAGATTAAGGGGGTGTGTTGAAGAATGTAATCTCCCTGGTCAAATGCATCACTAATTGGTTAGTTAGTGGAGTAACTGTTGTGGTCACCTTATGTTGAGTAGTGAACCATAGTATTTTCTGGCCCATAGTATTGGCCCATGGCATTATTGTGATGTAGTTCTATATATGTTGCTGCTTAATAATGAGAAGGAAATCAAATGCCCACTTGTTTTCTCTGTCTTTTACTATTTCTTCTTTAATCTTTAATAGTCATTAGGGTGACTTGGGTTCAATTCCCCTTAGGGGCGAGTTAGTTGGGAGGAGGCACCAAAATATCCAGCCATGTTAAGATTTTGTGTGGCCCAGGCCAGGTGCAATTCTTGGGTGTCTTTGATGGATTAGATGCCCTTGAGTTGCGGTTCTTAACCAATGGTTCATTCCTACCGACCCCAGGAAATTGAAAAAAAAATTGTAGTGAGAATAGTGAGGTGTTCTAACTTTAATATGGGGAGGTGTCTTCATGTAAATTTTAAATTTTATACATCAATATAGATCTATCTTAAACTTGGATTTATGAAGCACCTAGAGGAATCTAATTTCTTGAGGTGTAAATTTTTTTACATGTTCATACAAAAATTACACTTCAAGAAATTTGATCCTCTTAGATTTGGGTTTAAGATGGATCAATGTTGGTTTTTATTTTATGAGGCAACATGGATTTTTTTAATAACTTTTTAATTAGTTTTAAATTTTTATTTTATGGTCCTACATGGATTTTCTTAATTACTTTTTATTTATTTTGACCTTTTATTTTTAAACCCGACACAAATTTTTCAATTACTTTTTATTTTTGGTACAATTATCTTACATGACAACATCTCCCCAATATTTGGTTGTATAACACCTCACTACTCTTGGTGCAAAAAGGTAAAAACACAAAAACAATTTAGATCCATCTTAAACTTATCTGAAATGGATCTAAAGTGAATTTTTTAATTTCTTTTTTTAAAGTTATTTTTATAGATAAAAAAATAAGTTATTTTTTTAAAGTTATTTTTAAATCCGCTTCTATAGATATTTGCATTCATTATGTTGATTCAATTTTAAAACTTACTCAAAAGTTAAAAAAAAAGTAAAACAAGAATAAATTCATTTTAAATCTAAATATTACAAAAAAAATTAAGAAAGAGGAAATTTATTGAAGTTTAAATTTTATATATAAAGAAAAAATTTAAATTTGAAAAAAAATGATTTCTAAGTGTTTAGTAGATCTAGATTTAAAAAAAATTAAGTTGCTTTTCTCTACTCTTTTATTGCTCTTATAAAAACAATCTTATTATATTTCATTTCAACCATATTGGTATATGAGTGTGTGCCCTTGTATAACATAACACATGACACTGTTGGAAAATATTCTAAACACCCAATAATGTAGAAGATCCAACAACCTACATTAGCTTTGTATGCATGCTCCTTTCTGATCTATTTGTACTCTTCTCTGATTAGAAAATTTTCTTCTTTTGTATAATCTATGTCATATTTGGTGAAGCAAATCCCTAACTTTAGTGTTTAATATTTCGAATGTGTTTCTAACCAATTTTGATTTCATGCATTCTTACTTTGTGGAACCAGATCGTGAAGACAGTGTAGGAATTAGTGATTAATGAGGAATTTAATGTTGTGCCGTAGAGACTTTGAGCAATGGCCAAACTCTCTTCCACTCAGTTTCAATGTTTTCTTACCTTTTTAGCATTTTAGAAGAATGAGCACATAGCTTTAGTAAATACAAGCAGAGTGACTCACGCCGGAGGGGAGGCGAGCTGAGGGTTTCGATGGAGGATTTGATACTACAGTTCTTGCAGTGCCTCGAGCCTTGGCTATTACGGTTCCCTTAGCAAATAACAAAAGTGCCTTTTTTTTCGTGGCATCCTCATCCTGCCTTTCTGTCACCCTCCCCTTTGATGGTCTTCTGTCGCACAAAGTGATGTATCTGTTCTCCCTTTTCTATGACTACAATCACAGGATTCTGACCACCTTTTTTTTGTTCGTATTTGATTCTGCATGGGATTTTTCTCGGCAACAACTTAATGGGCTATCACCATTACTGTTTGACTTTCTGAAGGTGGTCGAATTGACGGCTTAAGGGTTTTACAACTGCATACGATTCTAATTTCTCGGGCATCAACGAATCTTAGACTCTGCATACATCACAGACTGGTATTTGAGGTATTTATCCATTTTCCTGTTTTGTCTATATTTTTTCTACGTTTGGCTAGTGGGTGTTCTCTAGACCCAGTATTTTAGGCATCGGAGTTAGTTTTTTTTTCTCAGGCCTAGTGGGTATTAGGGTACTACTGTCAAATGGCTTGGTTGACCCCTTTTCCCCTATGTATTTCACTCTCCTCTGAGGGTTAGTACCAACAATATAAAAAAAGTTGGAACTTCTACTACTTGCATGCTTTCCTGTCTTGTTTACTTTTTTTGTAGGGTTGAAGGCTTGTTATCTGTCTTTTTTATTCTTCTCAGCCTAGGGTTTATAGTCCCTTGTCGGATTCTGGTAGCCGGTGCCTCTTGTCGGGATCTTAGTATTGATTTCTCAAAGATGGAATCTCTGGAACTTTGTCCCCCCATGGGTCATTCTGCAGCCCTTGACCGCCCTTCCTGGTACACACAACGCAGAAAAGCCAAACAACTGAAATCACTTGACTCGAAGTGTCTTTTTGTACTGGGAAAGGATGTTATGATCGATAGGGTTTTTGAGTTGTGTCATCGAGCCCTGATTCGGCGTTTAGAATACTGTAGCCTGAACAACGAAGAGTGGGTTGTGTGGGAAACCCAACACTGGAATCCAATTCTTAACTACATCCCGACTATCAGCCTCCTAGCCAATCAATGGTTAGTCATTGTTTTCAATGAAGATGATGATGCTACCAGCATACTTAATTCTCTCTGGACTATCAAAAATGGTTCTTTGGTGCTCAGTCATTGTCATTCTATGTTCGACCCACTCAAAGAAAGAGTGGTTAAATGCCATTTTTGGGTCTTACTACCAGCCCTCCCCTTTCCCTTGTGGAGTAGAGAATTTCTTGTTGGTTTGGCTAATACTTTTGGTTGTTTTGTCGCACTGGAAAAGGATTTCCATCTTCTGTTCGATAAACACTTGGCCAAAGTACTTGTAGAACTAGATGTCTCGAAGGGTCTTTTACCTGAGGTGGATATCGACTGTGGGAGTTCGATTCTTATTCAGGGGTTGGATTATCTTAATGTCCCATTTGGTTGTAGCTACTGTTGTGAAACAGGTCATTTAAGAGACAAATGCTCCTCTCTCCATTATGGCCATTCCCTTAATCTTGGCTTTGTCAACTCTGCAACTTCACTTGAACCCCAACTTGGTGATGCTTCTCCCCATGTTTCCTCTGGGCTTCCTACTATTCTGGAACCTTCACCGGTTTCACCTTTGAAGGGAACTTCACCTATTCAATCCTTGGATCCTTCTTCACTCCCAGAACGTTATAAATCCACTGCTATCTTAGGTGAACTGTCATCTTTTGATTTACTGGCTATACATGATTTAGAAAATAGAGTTAGGCCTTCATCGGACTTGAATTCTCGGGATCCTTCTCTCCCCTCTCTTCCTGTATTGACTGTTTCTTCTTCTCAGAACCTCACTGAACCTCAAGTGGAATCAACATCGACTTCCCAGACCCCTTTGAATCATTTTGTGACTACTTCTTCCATTTCCCCTCCTCCATTTACTATGGAGGAGTATCCACCCTTATCCATAACTCCTTCCCCAGTCCTTGATAAATCCCCACATAGTCCTATTTCCTCGCCATCTTTTAAGGATCCTTCTCTTCTGAAAGCTCTTGACATTTTTTCAGATAAATCTCCCATATCTCCATCCAATCGTCCTTTGGATTCCATCAGATTTGAAAACGTCACCATTCAGAAATCTAGGAAAAACAAGTCCTCTGATGCCTCTGCCTCCTCTGGCACCTCTGGTCTCTATACCCCATTATCTGCTCGAATAAAAAATGCTGCAAGATCACAACAATCCCCTCAGGTTCTTAGAGCAAAGTCACCTGCCCACCAGGTTGACTCATGAAAATCATCTCTATGAACATCCGTGGGTTTGGGGGTCTCACCAAACAAAGAGCCCTTTCTTCTCTCTTCTCCTCTCTGAATCTTGATTTGATACTTCTTCAAGAAACAATGTGTAACCACTATTCATCTCTCTTACACTTCTCAAAGATGAAACCGGGCTGGGAGTTCTGTGCTTTGGACTCTCAGGGACTTTCTGGGGGTCTCCTCACTACTTGGAACACACACTTCACCCGATGTAAAGCCTTTCGATCCTTTGTTGGTATCCTGATTAAAGCCATGATCAAAGGGCACGACTCTACTATTAATATACTAAAATGCTACGTACCTTACACTAATAGGGTCTACTTCTAGGACAAAGTAGATGTTGGAGGACATGTTGACTTTCCCAATCTTATCTTGGCTGGTGATCTAAAATTTACCATCACTGACGCAAATAATTGGGGAGAAAAAGATCGTATGGATCACATGTGCCACTATTTTTCCCACCTTCTGAACTGCTCCAACTTGGTTGATCTTGCTCCTCAAAAACTTGGACCTACTTGGAGGAATGTCGGGCATGGATTCGAGGGTATTAGTAAACGTATTAACAGATTACTTGCCCTCGTCCATCTGATTCCTTTTTTGAATGACTTTAAGTCCTGGATCCACCCTTCTGAATTATCTGTTCATTTCCCCATTTGTTTGGAATGGCAAAATACTCCCTGTTGTCATCTTTATACTTTCAAATTCAATAGGGCTTGGTTGATGGAAAAATGATTTCTCTGAGATTGTATTTTCATCCTAGAATACCCAGCTCCTGGGATCTCTTACCACCTAAGTTGTACTTAGTGGTTTTTTATCAAGTGAGCCTGGTGAACCGGATAAAGATTCTTTGTTCGGACTTCAGTAGACCTTCGGAAGTACTTCTAGGAAGTGCTTGTTGTATTATATCACATGTTCATACCCCCACGGGGGAATTGTAATAAACGTTCTAACATGATAGTGTCTATAAAAGACTCAGTCTCTTAGACTTTATTTGTCAATCCAATCAGCCCAGGGTGTTTTTTCCCTTGGTTATTATTGGTTGTTGAATAAACGACTGATAATTTTTGAGTTTTTCACTCCATACCTCCAAAGTTGGGGTGGTCGGCTTGGAATTTAGGCCTATTGAGGTTATTAGAGTCTATGTGTCAATGTATAAACATGCTAGGCATCATGGTCGAGTCATATGAACATGTCTAAGTCCCCCTAGGTTTTTTCAATTTTTCAATTTTTTAATTTTTTCAGTGTTTTTTATTAAATTTTAATTTTTCCAAAACTTAGGCTATTTTTTGATAGTTTAATTGGAAAAATTGGTTTTGTAATAAAAGTGGGCAAAATAATCAGTTTCAGTCATGTAGGTGCTCATTTTCAATCTAAGAGCACCATGTAAACCCATGGATCCACTTTTTTTTCAGGTTTTGAGTGATTTTCCATCACTTAGGTCAGAAAACCCCAAAAAATCAATTATTGATTATTTTAATTAATAAATTGATGAATAATGAAGCAAATCCAAAATCCTAGATCAGTGGATTCTCAGCCGATTTGATTGAAATCAGTCAAATATGGACCAGATTGACTGGATCTGACAAATCCTTGACTGAAGGAGGTGATCTGGATAGATCCAGAGTTGATCTTCAGCATTCTTTATGGGGAATTGCACCCTCTCTCTCTCCTCCACACGTGTGGGCTCTCTTGGAAGCTCTGTGGATTGATGTGTCAGTCTGTGGGTTGATGTGTCAGCTAAAGCAGCCCCACGGTTGACGAGTAGGCTCATTTCAGCTTCAAATCGGCATTGATGGACTCTCCTTCAGCTGCAGTATTCTATCTCCTTGGGATTTGCCCCTCCCCTGGGCTGGATCTCCTATTTTTTGCATAAATAAAGCTCAGGCTGCCTCTTTCAAGCTAATTAGAGTTGGATTGAGGAGTTGTTTCCACTGTAATACTCGTATATTTTTATTGTGAATAAAGAAGCTTTGGAGGCTATACCGTGTAGTGCATGTGTTTGTGTGGATTCCCAACATCATGCTACTAATGTGGTAACTGCAATTTCTTTCCAATTTCTGTGCTACTTTTGTTTTCTGACTTCAAGGATTCGGTTGAATCAAGTAAGGGTGTAAACTAGGCAAGTTAGATTACTTGATCTTGTTTATCCATATTATGTATGCTCAAGAATTTTCATTATATGCTTGAATAAGATTATTTTTGCATGATCTTTCATTTTTGTTGCTTTATACATCTATATCCAGATCTCACGAGGTGTTGTGCAGGCTTGTGTTATCTAGTTGCAGGTTCCCGATTGGACGAAGTTGTGGATCAAGATTTACGCCATTAGTTATCCAATAAGCTCAAGACTCTGTCCCTCAGCACTCCACAAAAGGGCTTCCTTCTAGCTTGTTCCATTCAAGCAACGAGCCGACCTTCTCTCCTCTTCTTCTCTTTTCTTTAAAAAAATCAATTTTCTTACCTGGTTACTGTGTTCGAAAGCTTTGTTATCATTTGGATCTGTTATATCAAAGTAAAATTTACATAGATCTGTTATTTCAAAGCTCATAGTCTAGATCTCAATTCTGAAAAGCATCATTAAGCATTCTAGATCTAGCATAAGGAAATCGTCCGTTTTGCATGGCAAGTTAAAGAAAACCAGTAGGTTGCATGCTCTAGATTTCATTTTATGTTTTAAAAATATTAAATCCAGCAATCAATGCATATTTCATTGATTTCACAAACAGCAAGCCAAGATCCCAACGAAAGCTTGCTTTCCTTGGTTCCTTTTTCACCTGTTTAGCTACTTTTAACTTAATCTTTTTGAGTCAAGGTAGCCTGATCCAAAGGTACTCTTAAAGTGATTTTGGGCATATGTTATTCTAACATGATTTCTGGTTTTTAGCAGGAATAATAGAAAAGAAAAGAAGCTGCTGTTCGAAAGTGGCCTCAGGAGCGTTCAAATACCCCCAGGGTCTCCCCTTTCACTAAAATTTAATTTTTTTTGGAGAGTTGTAAGATCTTGGTTTCATCCTGTATAAGGACCAAGAGGTTTCTGATATTTCAGTTTTCTGATATTGTAACCAATAATAATAAAAGAAATTCTTTTTTGAGTAGGCTCTTTCGATCTCCCCATCCCCCCAGGAGGGATATGCGTTTGTTTCACCTTTTTTCTTTTTTCCCTTTTTTCTGCTCTAGTTTAGTACTGACATGCAGGATTGTATACTTTGATATAATTTTTCATTATTCCATACTTTAATTTCAAAAGTAATCATACTACTTACCCCACGACTTCCCAATTGACCCGCAAGGGGAAAGATATGCGTGGTAGGACTAATTAGAAAACCGACATTGTGTATCTTTGATTCCTTTTTCATCAATTGTTTCGTTAGCCATAATAAAATTAACCCCTCCTTGATTCCCCGATTGAGATCCACTTGCATCGAAAGAGGTTCCTGGAGGGTTTTCTTTTTAACAAGAACACTTATCTTAAAATTTACTAAAAATAACGATGACTCCAATGTGTATGCTCTGTACTTGGCTGCAGTTCGTCCGATCAGTCAAGCTGCATCAAAAGCCCTTGAGTGACTAGAATAATTAGGATTAACTCTCCCCAAATTGACAAACCATCAGGCAAAAATCCAACGCCTCGATCAAACCATTACAGTGGCAAAATACCCAAAGGAAGCAGGAACTCTTGAAAAGTGACCTCGGGGCGCTAATCTCTATTACACCTTTGGGTGCATTATGAACAATAGCCTCTGAGACTCCATTCAGCCCACATATTCCTTGCGGGTAGCTGTCACGGTTTAGTTTTGGACATACTTCAAGTACCCCCTGAGTATATCTGGAGTCCCCTCGCCTAAGTTAAATTACTCATCTTCTTACATTAATTTAAAAATAACCAAGATACAATTGCACAACATTCATTCTAGCACTTGCAAGCACTCTTAATTGTTTTTCGACTCCATTTTCAAGGTACTGGTCAACTGTTTATTTCTTTCAATCTATATGTGATTGGGTATCATTTTTGTGCTTACTTGTGATTATCTCATCATGTTATTTGTTGTTTACAATTGTTAAATCCAAACTCCTAAAAAACTTACTCTTTAATACCATCATCATACTAAATAATTTTGCCTTAGTAACTTAATAGGGTCTACCCCCCTTGGCTTCGTTAGGAGTTGAGCCTAAATGGAGGAGTCAAGAACAAGGTGATATCCTTGACTTGAGACTTTCCCCCAAGGACACACATAGTGGCTTGAAGATTTATACCATGTAACCCAGGTGTGTGAAAGGCGGAAACACTTTTTGGCGCCGTTACCGGGGATGAATCTTTTTATTCCCGAGTACGACTTAGCTTAACTTTTTTCTAAAAAACTAAAAAGATAGAAATTTTTTATTGATCTAGTCTTTAAAAAGCATAAAAATTAAAACTCGATCCATCTGGCAACTCCACTATCTAACATCCCTTCAAGAATTTCTACCCGAAGAAACCGTCGACAATTATTCAATCCTCTCCCTGGTCTCGAAAGGTTTATCAGGGAAAGATTGAATAGGCACACTTCCCGTAGAAACCTTGAAGATTTAGGAGACCAATCCCTCTCAGATATCCATCACATATTTGTAGAGAGTCATACCTACCAATCTCAAGAAATGACGGAATTCTACAAACCCCTTGACTTTTCTTAGATAGCAGGTAATCCCCATGACATTCCAAATGATGCTATCAAGAACCTGCCCATATTCCAGGGAAATAATGCCATCACTGCCAAGTCTCACATCCGAAGGTTTGAAAAGCACTTGGTCAGTTACTGCAATGATGCTGCCCATAACCATGAAGATGTCAAAATGAAGCTCTTTGCTTTATCCTTAAAGGATGATGCTGCGGAATGGTACTTCGACCTAGGTGATGATTCATATAAAACTCTTAGTGAATTCCTAGAGGGTTTTAAGAAGAAATGGGGGGCAAAGAAAGAACTAAGACATCTGCTTGCTCCCCTTCATAAGATAAAGAAGATGGAGAATGAAACCATGGATGAATTTAACACTAAGTTCAGGCGTGTGGTTGCGGACCTCCCTAAAGAAATCAAGCCAAAGGATGCCTCCATCCTCATATCTTACATCGAAGCTTTCACTGGTGATTTGAGGTACCGGTTAAGAGACAAAGAGTCGACGACCTAAAAACTGCTTAGGAATTGGCTGAGAAAATAGAAAAGAATATGCAGTCTTCAGGAAAATCCAACATTCCAGGTTACACTAGGGAAAACACTTCTTACAACAAAGAGAAGGGAAAATCCGTTGAATTAGAAGAAAACGGAACCTCTAAATATCCCATGGAAAAGGTAACTGACATGCTAAAAGAATTGGTTACTAGTCAAAACCAACTTATGGCAAATCATTCTGCATAACTGAATCATATTTAGAATAGAATAATAACAATGGAAAGAAATAATGGACCTAGGAACTTTCAGCCTAAACAGATTCAGATGTATCAGAAGAAAGATCCTCAGCAAGAACATAGGATTCCAAACCAGTTAGACTCAATTAACATGTTAGAAGAAGTCATTCCATGGTGTAGACCTTGTGATCAATTCCACCAAGAAAGCACTTGCCATATCGCAAACCAAGTTACAGAACATGGAATGCCCGAGGTCAGTAATCAGGAAAAAAAATCAAGTGAGTCTGATCATGTGTACATGGTAGGCCAAACCTACCCTTTATCAAACTAGCATTGGCAGCAGGCCACAGATTATAGTTATGAGAAGGATCTCCTTTCCAACTTTTATGGTGTAATGCCTTCTCCAGAAAAAATCAAGGAAATGAAGGAGGCTAGATTCAAGGGTGTAGTTTATCAAAGAAAGGAGAAGCCATCACCATCTAAACAGTACAAGCCAAAGGTAACCACTCCTCCTCTCCCAGATCCCCCTGTTATCCCTGAATCAAATGTTGATATGGGAGAATGGATAAGTAGTGCTAAGATTCATGTTTATGCAACTGATGTCCTTAAAATTCCTGGTCAAAAATAAAAGTTGTTGAAAGCCATAGAGGATAGTCAAAGTAAAACTCATAATATTGTCAAAGAGGATCCTCTCCCTAATAATAATGCTATATTTGAAGCTGAACATATTGAACCTATAGATATGCCTATAGTCCTCAACAGTGTTGATCCGAGAAGAGAAGACCACCCACCTTTTTATGTCTCCCTCTTAGTTTATAACCTTCTCCTTCATAATTGCATGTTAGATTCAGGTGCTTCATCAAATGTCATGACAAGAAAAGCAATGGGACAACTAAATCTAAGGGTCACCCGACCCTACCACAATGTTTTTGCTATGGATGCAAGAGAAGTTGAAGTGGTAGGGATAATATTAAATTTACGAGTTAAGTTGGCCAAGTATCCTGATATCGACATGTCGATGGATGTGGTAGTGATAGATGTTCCAGATAATTGGGGTATGTTGCTATCCAGAAAATGGGCCGCAACTCTTGTTGGGTACATTCAAATGGATTGGACATATGCTACTATACCTGCATCAGAAAACACTAGGGTGATTCTCCACAGAGAGAAGCTAAGGAAATGACATGTAGAAAACCCTAAGAAGCCCGGAAATGAATTTGTACATTTCACTGATAACTTTGGAAACTATGCTATTTTGTCAAATTTCATGGCCCCTATTAAGGAAAACATTAAAAATGAAAAGATAGATGAAGGTTGGAAAATGTACTTTGACGGGGCTTATTCCAAATCCGGAGAAGGTGCGGGCATCGTGATCATCTCTCCTTCAAATAAAGTCTACAACTTTGCTTTTAGGTTAGAGTTTGAAGCATCAAACAATGTAGCCGAGTATGAGGCATTGCTCCTGGGGTTAGAAACCACTAAAGATATGGGGATAAAGATGTTGAACATAAAAGGTGATTCAGACTTAGTTGTCCTCCAGATTAAGAATCAGTATCAATGCAAAAATGACAAACTAAGGAAGTATAGAAATACCACATGGGACACTATGGAGTGGTTTGATGCACTTAACATTCAAAAGATCCATAGGGAAATGAATGGGTTAGCAAATAAATTGGAAGTAGCAGCATCCACCCTCCAGTCATTAGATGAAATGATTAGTGGGAATGGGAAGATGGAAATTAATTTCAGACCTTCAATTCCAGATAATATAGATCACTGGCAGGTGTTTAAAGATGATGAGCAACTCTTGAGATTCATCCACAATATACAAGAGTTTGAAGGTTGCAAGATCAGTTATCAGCAAGAGGGTAAAGAGTATCACGAGTGCGAGGATAATGTAAGGAATCACATCCCGAGTAGCCTTATAGCTTTCGAGAATCTTTTTGATTGAAAGGATCATCATAAAAAACAAAAAGAAGAAATAACAATTGGGAATTACATGGAAATAAACATAGGAACTGATAAGGACCCCAAGCTAATAAAAATTGGAAATTGTACTTCGGAAAAGGAAAGGAACAATTTGATCAACTTAATCAAAGAGTATGGAGATGTGTTGGCCTTTAGTTATGATGAGCTTAAATCCTATCGGGAAGATGTGTTTCAACACACTATTCCCCTCATAGAAGAGGCTAAGGAGGTCAAACCTTTCCGACAAAAACTTAGGCGAATAAATACTAAGTTGGGCCCCATTGTGCAGAAGGAACTTCAGAAGATGTTAGCAACAGGGATCATAGCACCTACACGACATTCATTTTGGTGCTCCAACTTAGTTGTTGTCAGAAAGACGAATGGGTCAATTAGAATATGTATAGATTTTAGAAATCTGAATACATCATGCCTTAAAGATAATTACCCATTACTCGACATGGAAACATTGCTTCAAAGAGTAACAGGACCAGGAATGATGTCCATGTTGGATGGATTTTCCGGTTATAACGAGGTGTTGGTAAATAAGGAGGATCAACATAAGACTACTTTCACCACACCTTGGGGTACCTATAATTTTTAAGAATGCCTTTTGGCTTATTGAATGCTGGTGCCACCTTCTAAATATCCATGGATTTTTCCTTCAAATAACTTATAGGAAAAATAATCGAAATATATCAAGATGACTTAACTATTTTTTCAAAGGAAAGATCTGACCACATAAGTCATCTTAGGTAGGTTTTCATAAGATGTCGAAAATATGTTATTTCCTTGAATCCCGCCAAGTCAATATTTCGAGTTGATGAAGGCAAGTTGTTGGGGCACATCATTTCTAAGGATGGTGTCAAGGTTGATCCTGAGAGAGTTGAAGCGATTAAGAGAGTTCCCTTGCGTCAGAATCTAAAAGCTCTCCAGTCTTTCAATGGTCAGATCAATTTCATAAGAAGATTCATCCCAAATTTATCAGAATTAATGAAAGCTCTACAAAAGTTAATAAAGAAAGATTCTAAGTTTGAGTGGACGGATGAAGGGAAAGTTGCTTTCAAGTCTATGAAAAATTCCATATCCATGTCCCCGGTCTTGATCAGTCTAGATTATTCCAAGGAATTCCAGATATTTTCCTTTGCCTCAGAAGACACCATTGCCGGTGTTTTGCTTCAAAAGAATAAGGAGGGACAAGAGCAACCTATAGCCTTTATGAGTAGAGCCTTGCAAAATTCAGAGTTGAAGTATACCACCATGGAGAAACAGGCTTATGCTCTTGTCAAGTCCCTTAAACATTTTAGAACTTATGTAGGTTACTCCAAAATCATTGGGTATGTACCCCATGCTGCTGTCAAGGATATCATGTCTCAACAAGATTGTCTAGGAATCAGAGGTAAGTGGGTTTCAAAGATTCAAGAATATGATTTAGAGATAAAACCTACTAAGTTAATTAAAGGACAAGGTCTTGCAAAGATGTTAACCCAAGGAAATGAAAAGGCCTTAGGAATAATCTGCCAGAATAGTGATTCAGAACAAAGTGTATCAGACGAGCTTCAGAGATTAGAGTAGCACCCTTGGTGTACCGACATCATATTTTTCCTCTGCAAACTTACATGCCCCGATCACTTACTTGGCCATAAAAGAAGAGAATTAAGGTTAAAAGCAACTAAGTATTGTTTAACAAAAGATGGTTTGTGTTGGAGAAACCTCGATGGTTTAATACTTAGATGTGTCGATGAACCTGAGTCCAAAAAACTCATGGTTGAGTTCCATTCATGATTTTGTGGTGGATATTTTGCAGCAAGAACAACAGCCCATAAAATCCTTAGAGCAGGATACTATTGGCCAAACCTATTTTCAAATGTGCACAAGGCTGTCAGAGTTTGCCCCTAGTGTCAGTTATTCACCGGAAAGCAACAAATGAGAGCCTTGACTTTAAATCCAATAGTAGTCCAAGCCCCTTTCCAACAGTGGGGGCTTGATTTCATTGGTAAGTTCAAAGATAACTCGAGCAATGTTTATTCTTGGATTCTTACCGCCACTGATTATTTCACCAAGTGGGTAGAGGCGATACCCACCACGAAGGCATCCGATGCTATAGTCATGGATTTCTTAGAAGATAAGATTATTAGAAGATTCGGTGTGCCAACCAGAATCATCACAGATAATGGTCAGTGCTTTGTTTCCTCCGAGATGCCATCCTTCTGTTTCAAGTAAGGCATTGTCCTAGCCCATCCATCCAATTATTACCCCCAAGGAAATGGTCTAGCTGAGTCAAGTAACAAGAACTTAATGACCATAATCAAGAAAATTGTGGGTGACAATAAGAAGGCTTGGGATAGCAAGATCAAATTTGCATTATGGGCCGATAGAATCACAAAGAAAAGTTCAACTGGGAGGAGCCATTTTGAACTTGTCTATGCCCTAGATGTCACCTTACCGATGCATTTAAAGCTTCCAGTGTATCAGCTTCTCTAGACCTTCAGCTTAGATCAGGAGGGCATTCGGAACAGAATAAACCAGTTGATTGAGTTAGATGAGAGTAGAAGAAATTCCCTTGACCAAAGTATCAGAAATTCAGACAAGGTCAAGAGAACATTTGATAGATATACACGGCTGGGATCCTTTCAAGTAGGTGACACGGTCTTGCGTTGGGACAAACGACGGGATAAACCTGGGAAACATGGAAAGTTCGACAGCTTATGGTTTGCGCCGTACATCATTGATGAAGTAGCAGGAACGAATTCTTTCTATCTAAATGACCTAGAAGGAGAAAGGTTGAGCTTGCCAGTGAATGGTTTCCTCCTCAAGATGTTTTTTGCTGAGACAGTTTGATGCCTTTATTGGCATCGGTGGTTTTAGGGCCAATTTCTAAACCTTGCCCTGCATGTATTTTTAAATTTTATATGTCATATTGTTGTATTATAGTTATTTTGTACCATGTTTGAAAATTTTCTTTTGTATATTAGTTTTGTAAAATATTTCCTTTTTGTACATCATAGACTAATTCCGTACATTAGTTTGCTTTTATAGTTGATTTTTTTATACATACATGTTACTGACAAACTTTAATTGCTATGCAGGACCCAGAGATTCCAGAGTTCTCACATCCTCTTCTTTGAACATAAGATCAGTTAGAGAATGTGTCCCTAGATGGAGCCAGAATGTTACCACCTAAGTTGTACTTAGTGGTTTTTTATCAAGTGAGCCTGGTGAACCGGACAAAGATTCTTTGTTCGGACTTCAGAAGACCTTCAGAAGTGCTTCTGGGAAGTGCTTGTTGTATTATATCACATGTTCATACCCCCATGGGGGAATTGTAATAAATGTTCTAGCATGACAGTGTCTGTAAAAGACTCGGTCTCTTAGACTTTATTTGTCAATCCGATCAGAACAGGGTGTTTTTTCCCTTGGTTATTATTGGTTGTTGAATAAACGACTGATAATTTTTGAGTTTTTCACTCCATACCTCCAAAGTTGGGGTGGTCGGCTTGGCATTTAGGCCTATTGAGGTTATTATATTCTATGTGTTAACATATAAACATTCTATAAATCATGGTCGAGTCATATGAATATGTCTAAGTCCCCCTAGGTTTTTTCAATTTTTCAATTTTTTAATTTTTTCAGTGTTTTTTATTAAATTTTAATTTTTCCAAAACTTAGGCTATTTTTTAATAGTTTAATTGGAAAAATTGGTTTTGTAATAAAAGTGGGCCAAATAATCAGTTTCAGTCATGTAGGTGCTCATTTTCAATCTAAGAGCACCATGTAAACCCATGGACCCACTTTTTTTCAGGTTTTGAGTGATTTTCCATCACTCGGGTCAGAAAACCCCAAAAAATCAATTATTGATTATTTTAATTAATAAATTGATGAATAATGGAGCAAATCCAAAATCCTAGATCAGTGGATTCTCTTTCGATTTGATTGAAATCAGTCAGATCTGGACTAGATTGACTGGATTTGACAAATCCTTGACTGAAGGAGGTGATCTGGACAGATCCAGAGTTGATCTTCAGCATTCTTTATGGGGAATTGCACCCTCTCTCTCTCCTCCACACGTGTGGGCTCTCCTGGAAGCTCTGTGGATTGATGTGTCAGTCTATGGGTTGATGTGTCAGCTCAATCAACCCCCCGATTGACAAGTAGGCTCAGTTCAAATTCAGATCGACATTGATGGACTCTCCTTCAGCTGCGGTGGTCTGTCTCCTTGGGATTTGCGCCCCCTGGGCTGGATCTCCTATTTTTGTATAAATAAAGCTCAGGCTACCTCTTCCAAGCTGGTTAGAGTTGGATTGAGGAGTTTTTGCCATTGTAATACTGCTATATTTTTATTGTGAATAAAGAATCTTTGGAGGCTATACAGTGTAGTGCATGTGTTTGTGTGGATTCCCAACGTCATGCTGCTAATATGGTAACTACAATTTCTTTCCAATTTCTGTGCTACTTTTGTTTTCTGGCTTCAAGGATTCGGTTGAATCAATTAAGGGTGTAAACTAGGAAAGTTAGATCACTTGCTCTTGTTTATCCATATTATGTATGCTCAAGAATTTCAGTTATATGCTTGAATAAGATTATTTTTGCATGATCTTTCATTTTTGTTGCTTTATACATCTATATCCAGATCTCATGAGGTGTTGTGCAGGATTGTGTTATCTAGTTGCAGGTTCCCGATTGGACGAAGGTGTGGATCAAGATTGACGCCATTCCTTATCCAATAAGCTCAAGATTCTGTCCCTCAACGCTCCACAAAAGGGCCTCCTTCCAGCTTGTTCCATTCAAGCAACGAGCCGACCTTCTCTCCTCTTCTTCTCTTTTCTTTAAAAAAATCAATTTTCTTACCTGGTTATTGTGTTCGAAATCTTTGTTATCCGATTTGGATCTGTTATATCAAAGTAAAATTTACATAGATATGCTATTTCAAAGCTCATAGTCTAGATCTCAATTCTGAAAAGCATCATTAAGCATTCTATATATAGCATAAGGAAACTGTCCGTTTTGAATGGGAAGTTAAAGAAAACCAGTAGGTTGCATGCTCTATATTTTATTTTATGTTTCAAAAAGATTAAATCCAACAATCAGTGCATATTTCATTGACTGCACAAACAGCAAGCCAAGATCCCAAGGAAATCTTGTTTTCCTTGGTTCCTTTTTCACTTGTTTAGCTAGTTTTAACTTAATATTTTTGAGTTAAGGTAGTCTGATCCAAAGGTAATCTTAAAGTGATTTTGGGCATATGTTATTCTAACATGCTTGCTGGTTTTTAGCAGCTGTAACAGAAAATAAAAGAAGCTGCTGTTCGAAAGTGGCCTCGGGAGCGTTCAAATACCCCAAGGGTCTCCCCTTTCACTAAAATTTAAAATTTTTTGGAGAGTTGTAAGATCTTGGTTTCATCCCGTATAAGGACCAAGAGGTTTCTGATATTTCAGTTTTCTGATATTGTAACCAATAATAATAAAATAAAATCTTTTTTGAGTAGGCTCTTTCGAGCTCGCTCCCCATCCCCCTCGGGGGGATCTGCATCCGTTTCACTTTTTTGCTTTTTTCCCTTTTTTCTGCTCTAGTTTAGTACTGACATGGAGGACTGTATACTTTGAGATAATTTTTCATTATTCCATACTTTAATTTCAAAAGTAATCATACTACTTACCCCACGACTTCCCGATTGACCCGCAAGGGGAAAGAGATGCGTGGTAGGACTAATTAGAAAACCGGCGTTGTGTATCTTTGATTCCTTTTTCATCAATTGCTTCATTAGCCATAATAAAATTAACCCCTCCTTGATTCCTCAATTGAGATCCACTTGGATAGAAAGAGGTTCCTGGAGGGTTTTCTTTTTAACAAGAACACCTATCTTAAAATTTACCAAAAATAACGAAGACTCTAGTGTGTATGCTCTGTACTTGGCTGCGGTTCGTCTGATCAGTCAAGCTGCATCAAAAGTGCTTGAGTGAATAGAATAATTAGGATTCACTCTCCCCAAATTAACAAACCATCAGGCGAAAATCCAACGCCTCGATCAAACCATTACAGTGGCAAAATACCCAAAGGAAGCGGGAACTCCTGAAAAGTGACCTCGGGACACCAATGTTTGTTACACCTTCGGGTGCATTATGAACAATAGCCTCAGAGACTCCATTCAACCCACATATTCCTTGCGGGTAGCCGTCACGGTTTAGTTTTGGACATACTTCAAGTAACCACTGGGTATATCTGGAGTCCCCTCGCCTAAGTTAAATTACTCATCTTCCTTACATTAATTTCAAATTAACCAAGATACAATTGCACAACATTCATTCTAGCACTTGCAAGCACTCTTAATTGTTTTTCGACTCCATTTTCAAGGCACTGGTCAACTGTTTATTTCTTTCAATCTATATGTGATTGGGTATCATTTTCATGCTTACTTGTGATTATCTCATCATGTTAATTGTTGTTTACAATTGTTACATCCAAACTCCTAAAAAACTTACTCTTTAATACCATCATCATACTAAATAATTTTTCCTTAGTAACATAATAGGGTCTACCCCCCTTGGCTTCGTTAGGAGTTGAGCCTAAATGGAGGCGTCAAGAACAAGGTGATAGCCTTGACTTGAGACTTTCCCCCAAGGACACACTAAGTGGCTTGAAGATTTCTACCACGTAACTCGGGTGTGTGAAAGGCGGAAACACTTTTTGGCGCCGTTGCCGGGGATAAATCTTTTTATTCCCGAGTATGAATTAGCTTAACTTTTTTCTAAACAACTAAAAAGATAGAAATTTTTTATTGATCTAGTCTTTAAAAAACATAAAAATTAAAACTCGATCCATCTGGCGACTCCACTGTCTAACATCCCTTCAAGAATTTCTACCCAAAGAAACCATCGACAATTATTCAATCCTCTCGCTGGTCTTGAAAGGTTTATCAGGGAAATATTGAATAGGCACACTTCCCGTAGAAACCTTGAAGATTTAGGAGACCAATCCCTCTCAGATATCCATCACATATTTGTAGAGAGTCATACCTACCAATCTCAAGAAATGACGGAATTCTACAAACCCCTTGACTTTTCTCAGATAGCAGGTAATCCCCATGAAATTCCAAATGATGCTATCAAGAAGCTCCCCATATTCCAGGGAAATAATACCATCACTGCCAAGTCTCACATCCGAAAGTTTGAAAAGCACATGGTCAGCTACTGCAATGATACTGCCCATAACCATGAAGATGTCAAAATGAAGCTCTTTCCTTTATCCTTAGAGGATGATGCTGCGGAATGGTACTTCAACCTAGGTGATGATTCATATAAAACTCTTATTGAATTCCTAGAGGGTTTTAAGAAGAAATGGGGGGGAAATAAAGAACCAAGACATCTGCTTGCTGCCATTCATAACATAAAGAAGACGGAGAATGAAACCATGGATGAATTTAACACTAAGTTCAAGTGTGTGGTTGCGGACCTCCCTAAAGAAATCAAGCCAAAAAATGCCTCCATCCTCATATCTTACATCAAAGCTTTCATTGGTTATTTTAGGTACTAGTTAAGAGATAAAGAGTCGGCCGACCTAAAAAATGCTCAGGAATTGGACGAGAAAATAGAAAAGAATATGCAGTCTTTAGGAAAATCCAACATTCCAGGTTACACTAGGGGAAACACTTCATACAACAAAGAGAAGGGAAAAGCCGTTGAATTAGAAGAAAAGGGAACCTCTAAAGATCCTATGGAAAAGGTAACTGACATGATAAAAGACTTGGTTACTAGTCAAAACCAACTTATGGCAAATCATTCTACACAACTGAATCATATTCAGAATAGAATAATAACAATGGAAAGAAATAATGGACCTAGGAACTTTCAACCTAAACAGAATCAAATGTATTAGAAGAAAGCTCCTCAGCAAGAACCTAGGATTCCAAACTAGTTAGACTTAGCTAACATGGTAGAATAAGTCATTCCATGGTGTAGACCTTGTGATCAATTCCACCAAGAAAGCACTTGCTATATCACAAACCAAGTTATAGAACATGGAATACTCGAGGTCAGTAATCATGAAACAACATCAAGCGAGTCTGATCATGTGTACATTGTAGGCGAAACCTACCCTTTATCAAACCAGCATTGGCAGCATGCCATGGATTACAGTTATGAGAAGGATCTCCTTTCCAACTTTTATGGTGTAATCCCTTCTCCAGAAACAATTAAGGAAATGAAGGAGGCTAGATTCAAGGGTGCAATTTATCAAAGAAAGGAGAAGTAATCACCGTCTAAAGAGTACAAGCCAAAGGTAACCGCTCCTCCTCTCCCAGATCTCCCTGTTATCCTTGAATCAAATGTTGATATGGGAGAATGGATTAGTAGTGATAAGATTCATGTTTATGCAACTGATGTCATTAAAATTCCTGGTCAAAAATAAAAGTTGTTGAAAGCCATAGAGGATAGTCAAAGTAAAACTCATAATATTGTCAAAGAGGATCCTCTCCCTAATAATAATGCTATATTTGAAGCTGAACATATTGAACCTATAGATATGCCTATAGTCATCAACAATGTTGATTTGAGAAGAGAATACCACTCGCCTTTTTATGTCTCCCTCTTAGTTCATAACCTTCTCCTTCATAACTGCATGTTAGATTCAGGTGCTTCATCAAATGTCATGACAAGAAAAGAAATGGAACAACTAAATCTAAGCATTAGAGGAATTTTGGGGTCTAAAATGGGCCTCCTAAGGAAAATAATAAAATAATAGTTAAAATGATAAAATAATAAAATAATATTGATTAATTTTGGAGGAAGAAAGAAAAAAAATTCTTTTGTGTTCGTATTTTCGGCATATCTCCCTGCGTTTTTACTCAAATTTTGATCGAGAGAGCTCGTTGGATGCGGAATTTGATTCCGCATCCAACAAGTACCCACATTGCATACTTTTGACGGACCCCGCTACCCCCAAAACAAGAAATACCTGAAAAAATGTGATGATGACATCATCATCACGTTTTTTCAGGTATTTCTTGTTTTTGGGGTAGCGGGGTCCATCAAAAGTATGCAGTATGGGTACTCCTTGGATGCGAAATCAAATTCCGCATCCAACGAGCTCTCTCGATCGATATTTGAGTAAAACCACAATGAGATATGTCGAAAATACGAACAAAAAAAAGTAGTTTTTTTAATGACAAATATGTCAATTCAACCATTATGGTTGACTTATTTTATTGAAATTCTATTGGTTCTTGAATTCCATCTCACAAAAACTTATTTTGGCACGTTTTCTTATAAGGCCCATTTTAGACCCCAAATTTCCTCTAATGGGTCACCCGACCCTACCAAAATATTTTTGCTATGGATGCAAGAGAAGTTGAAGTGGTAGGGATAATCTTAAATTTACAAGTTAAGTTGGCCAAGTATCCTGATATCGACATGTCGATGGATGTGGTAGTGATAGATGTTCCAGATAATTGGGGTATGTTGCAATCCAGAAAATGGGCCACAACTCTTCGTGGGTACATTCAAATGGATTGGACATATGCTACTATACTTGCATCAGAAAACAATAGGGTGATTCTCCACAGAGAGAAGCTAAGGAAATGACATGTAGAAAACCCTAAGAAGCCCGTAAATGAATTTGTTCATTTCACTGATAACTTTGGAAACTATGTTATTTTATCAAATTTCATGGCCCCTATTAAGGAAAACAATAAAAATGAAAAGATAGATGAAGTTTGGAAAATGTACTTTGACGGGGCTTATTCCAAAACCGGAAAAGGTGCAGGCATCATGATCATCTCTCCTTCAAATAAAGTCTACAACTTTGCTTTCAGGTTAGAGTTTGAAGCATCAAACAATGTAGCCGAGTATGAGGCATTACTCCTGGGGTTAGAAACCGCTAAAGATATGGGGATAAAGATGTTGAACATAAAAGGTGATTCATACTTAGTTGTCCTCCGGATTAAGAATCAGTATCAATGCAAAAATGACAGACTAAGGAAGTATAGAAATCCCACATGGGATACTATGGAGTGGTTTGATGCACTTAACATTCAAAAGATCCATAGGGAAATGAATGGGTTAGCAGATAAATTGGCAGTAGCAGCATCCACCCTCCAGCCATCAGATGAAATGATTAGTGGGAATGGAAAGATGGAAATTAATTTCAAACCTTCAATTCCGGATAATATAGATCACTGTCAGGTGTTTAAAGAAGATGAACAACTCTTGAGATTCATCCACAATCTACAAGAGTTTCAAGGTTGGAAGATCAGTTATCAGCAAGAGGGTAAAGAGTATCAGGAGTGCGAGGATAATGTAAGGAATCACATCCCAAGTAGCCTTATAGCTTTCGAGAATATTTTTGATCGACAGGATCATCATAAAAAACAAAAAGAAGAAATAAAAATTGGGAATTATATGGAAATAAACATAGGAACTGATAAGGACCCCAAGTTAATAAAAATTGGAAAAGGTACCTGTTGCAGCCGCAACTGTTTTCCCCAAATTTTCAAATTTTGGACCCCCCTTTTTAATTATAGCGTTGCCTTGAATCGTTTGGATCCATGAACTCTTTTGTCGTGCTTTAATTTCAGACTATGTTGAGGTTAACTCTCTTCCTGTTTTCAAAAAAAAAAATTGCTTATGTTTGAAACTGCTGTGGGTCGCAGAGTTTAGAGTTTGTTTTGTTACCTTTTGGGTTGCATTTTCCTCTCGAGAACTTATTTCCCGTGCTAACCACTGTTCCGAAGGCCAATTTAACAACGTATCGGAGCCATGTTTCCTTGGGAGGCATCCATCATGAAAATTAAACAATGATTATTTTGAAGAAGAATCGTGTCTCCTCCGTGGCCGCTTCGTATCGTTTAACTTGTTTATATTATCGGAGGAGTTAGTTTGCTTATCTTCCGCCCATGCGGCTCCCAAACAAACTAAGTATCCAGCATAGAACCGCTCCGCCCACCGATGCTGTGTCGGGTCTTCGTCACTTTTTGTTGGATAAGAGGTCGTAGTATTTCCTCCTCCACCCTTGCAGCTGTGTAACGCATTGAGTGTCCGACGTTGATGTCCTTCCGCTCGCCGACTAGGACTTTTTCACCTAGAATTTGAGTCTAGCTTTTCCGACTCCGATAAACTTAACGGTCTCACGGATCCCATTGCCTGTTGGAGATCCGTCGACGCGGCTGTGAGTAATACTACCGCGGCCGAGGTTTTATTGTTTTAGGCTGCAAATAAGTTTTCTCTCCCTGTCGTTTCGTCAGTTTTAAACCCTTGTGGACGAGACAGTGGTCTTAGCACTTGTTAAGGTTTTCATGACAGTATAGAACTTCTTTTGATGACTACTCGTTTTTTGATACAGTTTGGTTTTATTGAAAATGCAAGGCTGATTAATGATACATGTCGTTTAAATTGCAGATGAACTCAAGATATTTTTATAAATTACTACTGCGAGAAGACATAGCGAGGAGACGAGGTAGTAGAAAACGGCTGGACAGTGTTAGGCGAAGTTCGCATCAAAACCAACAGGATCTCAAGGAGACTAAATGAAAGACAAGGTAGAATCAATGGCAACAAAAGCCTAGGCCTGGAAAGATCTGTCAGTTACCAAGTGGATCCCGCTTGGTTGAATACTCTAAAAACGTAATGCATGAAGTAAATCATGAGTACTCATAGAAAAGACAAAATGGGGATATTAAACGATTTGGAGGAACCCAAAGGTCATACGGTTGGGGAAGCTGAAGCAATTAGCTGATTTGGTTTAAATATAGGAAAGTTAGAACTTACAGGGGCTTTTTCCCTGGAAAAACTTGTGAACTATTGTTTGTAAGAGGAACTACTTCATTTTACAATAAGAAATTGCAAATTTTACCTGTTGGAGAGGGTGCTATGTGGAATGTCTCAATGTGATAAAATTAACGATGTTGAATGGGAACTATTTCTTTTTCGACTGTGTTTCATTAACTGTGAGAGCGTTCTAACTTTCTGAACCTATGTTCTTGCCTGAATGTTCTCTAGTATATTCTATGATGTTTTCCACTATGAGTAATGGGATTTTTAACTGTTGATGAGCTATCTTGTCATGTATAATTTTATTCATGTTTATATGCTTTGGTTATAAGAACAACTACCTGTGATTTACCATAACACGTGGACATTATTGCATTACTCATTAATTAATATCTAGCTCTCTAGAGATAGCTTAGTTAGTATTTATTTTCTTGATTTGTGTGTGATTTAGATGCCTGAGAGTTTTAAGACGAGAGGTAAGAACCTGCGCATCACATTGTGAATACTCCTTGCGTTCTTTATCAGGTCTGCATGTTCAATAGGCACTTGCATATCATACTTTAAGTAAAAAATACAAAAATATATATGGTGGATCGGGCCGCAACCGGTAAAACCTTTTATTTTTGTTACTTGACCTACGGTAGCCGGACCGCAAACCGGATGGATTCCCTACACCAAATAGTCACGGGCTAATTGGGAACGTTGACTGGGGAGAATCCCTTTCTATTGTCGCATGCGAATTTCTAGGCCTCAATAGTTTCTGGTGCTAGAAGGAGGGCCGCTAGTGCATGGCTGGCCAAGGAAACCCATTTTCCCGAGATCATTCCACCGGTAACAGTTCAGGAAGCAGTTTACTTTCCAATCCAATTCCTGAAGAAGGGGGTAGAGAACATTTGTATTCTATCGACAACGAAGTTGTTAATGATCTAAGGAGACACACTAGGGCACATGTAAAGAAGATTGGAGGATTGCCGATTATCCATGAATTGCCCAGAAGGGAATATAGAAGGAAAGATCGTCCTATATTGGAAGACTCAGTGCTGGTTGGGGATTGGGAAGAACTTGTAGAAACAGCCTTACAGGAAGTTGTACTGCCTTTGAATCAAGTAGGCCCGGATACTCCTCATAGTTCTCCTGTTCACACTCCTATTCGCTCACCCCCTCACTCTCCACCCAGACTCATGGCGGGTGTAAATGAAAATCAACCACCCAACCCACTAAATCCACCACTTGCTTGGAAAGCCAGATCACCTTTAAACCTAACACCTCCTCTGCATGATTTACCTCAATCTTTTGAAAAGATGCTACCCAAATTTGACCCAAATGAGAAGATACTGGTAGATGACCACTTGCAAAGTTTCTATTTGGTAATAGAAGGGTTAAGGGCTAGGGAATATGAGGATGTAGTTTGCAGACTGTTCCCACACACCCTTAAAGGAGCTGCAGCATCGTGGTACTTTGGTTTGCCTGCAAATTCTATCCTTGATTGGGATACCTTTGAGAGGATTTTTAGAAGTAAGTATGCGACCCAAAAAACTCATGCAGCTCTCATGAAAGGACTATGCGCCTTAAAGAAAGAAATAAAGGAGAAGGTACATAGTTTCACCCAAAGATTTGCAGCATATCTCAAGAATTTTTCTGAAGCTGACAAACCTTCGGACAAAGTCCTGATTGAATACTATACCTCGACTTTAGGACCCGAGTTGGCCATGTTTGCCAAAATGAAGGCCAAGCCTACTCTAGCAGAGACCTATGAGGAGGCAGAGAAAGTAGAGGCTGAAAGGGAAAGTATCGAATATTATCCCAAACGATCAGGAGAGAAAAATGTGGGAAGGAAAGCTTTGTTGTTTACTAAGCCTAAGGAGGAGCAATCACCAGATTTTGAAGGAATGGAAAAAATGATGCAAAAACTTTCTAACAGAATCATAGACTTTGAAAAGGAAAAGGAAGCCCAAAAGTTCTACAAGCCCTATTACAAGAAACGGGAGGATAACAATCAATCCCAACCCCCGCCGCACAATTTGGCATCTATGAATTTAACAGAGGTAGGAATGGACAATTTTTGCACTTTCCACCAACAACCTCACTTTGAAAAGAATTGTCCTCAATGACGTTGGTTATGAATCAGCTGTTGGATTCTAAATTAACAGAAGATGAATATGAAGAAAGTAAAGACAGTAATACACCAACGAAAGAACAAGAAGATGAGACCATGGTTCTATGGGACCGTGTTTCGTTATTTGATGCTGAGGAAGAAAGAAATGTGGGACACGAGGACGTCATGGAAACGAATGTAACAACAAGAAGCCAAGGGTTGGCTAAAGAAAACAGTCTCATGCTCCCAAAGATTAAAAGGCTCCAAAGGAATGTTAAGAAATTTCAGAATAACTCCTCAGCTAATGAAGTTTTGGAATTTACCATCACCAGCCAAGATCCTAGACAGACTAATGTGTTCACGAAGCCCAATGAAGGGAAAATAAATCATGGTAAACCAAATCCCACCGAACCTAAGATGGAATATGACATTGTGGAGGATATAAAGAAGGTAAGGGCGAATATCTCGTTATTTGAAATGTGTAAGGTGCAGTAGCAGAAAGAAAAGATTTGGAAAGCACTTGAAGCATCAGAGGAGGAGCTGCCCACCGGCAATCAACCCAAGGAGGAAAAAATTGGAGAAGCAAGCGTAGGAATTAAGTCTAAAAGAAAGAATCCACCATTTCTCCTCACTTTTGAAATTTTTAACCACAACATACATAATTTCTTGGTAGACTCAGGGGCATCGGTTAACGTTATGCCGTTGTTGGTCTGCAAAAGGATAAATGGGCAGCCTAAACCATCCACCTGGAGGGTTGTTCAGTTGGATAGAACGAATGTGAAGGTAATTGGGGAGATGGAGGATGTTCTAGTCCACTTATCTTCGAATGATAAGGCGTGTCAAGTTATTGATATTGTGGTGCCTGACATACCAGACACTTATGGGCTTGTTCTGAGCAGGGACTGGTCGACGAAGCTAAATGGATATTTTGCCTCGAATTGGTCACATCTGTGGCTGCCGTATAAAGGAAGCCCGAATCAAATCAAAATTTTGAGGGAGCCCCATATGAAATACAACGTTACTCAGTTTGAGGAAAAAAACGAACCAGTGGATTCTGTTTTGGGAAATTACTTTATTGAGTTACAACCAGGAAATTACCAAGTAGAAGAAGCCAGTGACACATTAGACGCTCAGCCTGATCTCCTTTGGTTTTCATAGGCTGATGAAATCGATTGTAAAATAGTAAACTTAGCAGTAGAAGTAGATTCCCGTACAGTATTTAGCGATTTCTGGACACTTTTTTTTGATGGATCTAAAACCTTAGAAGGGTCGGGAGCTGGTTGTGTCCTGATAGACCCCGATTAGAACAAACATTTCCTTTCATGTAGGTTAGAGTTTGAATGTACAAATAACATAGCTGAATATGAAGCATTGGTTGAAGGTTTAAGGAAAGCAATTGAATTAAAGGCAAATAATCTGAAAGTTTTTGGAGATTCTGAAATAATTGTAAAACAAATTCGGAATCAAATACATTGCATTTCTCCTGACTTAAAAGCTTATCAAAATGAGGTGTGGGATTTACTCAAATGTTTTAATGCATTTAATATTATATCAATTCCAAGACTTAAGAATGCAGCAGCTGACTTGTTGGCCACATCAGCTGCTAGGCTCATGCCCTCTAATAATCGGTGCTCCATTGAATTGCTTTTCAGGCCCTTGGTTCCAGATATGATTACCAACCTACGAGTGTTCGACGACAATCAACAGATTATAGAATGCTTAACGAATGACAAGGTATTTAAAGGGGCGATTATTGATGATGAAGAACATCAAGCCGAGCTGAAATTTGATAATTTCATCCCTAAAGGAGTCAAAACCTTAGAACGGATGTTTGATTTAAATGAAAAATTTAGAAGACCAACAAACGTGAAGACTCATAGCTCATCTCTACAGTTCGAATTGATAAATTTAGGGACTGAGACAAAGCCTAAATATGTGAATCTTGGAAAATGTTGTTCACTAACGGAAATAAATAAGTTCATCGGTCTTTTTAATCAATATAAAGATGTTTTTTCCTAGA
The DNA here is from genome assembly GCA_001517045.1 of Pseudotsuga menziesii. NCBI lineage: Eukaryota > Viridiplantae > Streptophyta > Pinopsida > Pinales > Pinaceae > Pseudotsuga > Pseudotsuga menziesii. The sequence goes on along the minus strand of LPNX010495809.1, from coordinate 200,011 downwards.
CATACGAAGATCTGAAGACATATGACACCAGTATCATTGAACATGTTATCCCCATCAAATCTGGAGTCAAACCTTATCAGCAACCTTTAAGGAAAATGCACCCAAAATTGGAATCTCTAATCCAGAGCGAAGTTAAGAAATTATTGGATGCTAGAATCATTTTTAAGGTTAGACACTCGGAATGGGTCTCAAATCTAGTACCAGTGAGGAAGAAATCTGGAGAAATCAGGCTATGTGTGGATTTCAGAAACTTAAATCGCGCTTCGGATAAAGACAATTATCATGTTCCACCCATGGAGAAACTACTACAAATGGTCTCAGGTTCTGAACTATTTTCTTTATTAGACAGATTCTCAGGCTACAATCAAGTATTAGTAGCCAAAGAAGACAGATTGAAAACAACATTCAGGACCAGGTGGGGAACTTTCGCTTACAGAAGAATGCCCTTTGGGCTTATAAACGCTGGAGCTACGTTCCAGAGCGCTATGGACATAGTTTTCCGTGGTTTGATTGGCCGCAGTGCTGTAGTGTACCTCGATGACATCACGATATTCTCAAAAGGGAGAGAAGAACATGCGTTTCATCTAAAGCAGATTTTTGAACGCTGTCGAAAATATGGTATCTCACTCAACCCCAAGAAGTGCGTGTTTGCTGTTACAGAGGGTAAGTTGCTGGGTCACGTAGTTTCAAAGAAGGGAATCTCCATAGACCCAGAAAGGATCAAAGCCATTGAATAGATCCCCTTGCCCCATAATAAAAAGGGCATGCAATCATTTATGGGGACAATAAACTTCGTGAGAATATTTGTGCCAGATTTCGCTCAAATTGTTAAACCTTTGCAGCAAATGGTAAAGCAAAGTGTACAATTCAAGTGGACTGAGGTTGAGAAGAACGCATTCAGCAAGATTAAAACCGCTGTTACGCACACGCCCTCCCTCAAAAGCCCAGATTTCGATAAAGATTTTATTCTATACACCTTCGCATCTGATGATTCGCTAGTAGCTGTGCTTACTCAGAAGGAAGATGGGGGAGATGAATTCCCCATATATTTTATGAGCACCAGTATGCAAGGGGCCGAATTAAATTACCCAACTATAGATAAACAAGCTTACGCAATGTTCAAAGCAGTGAAACAATTCAGGCCCTACATACTAAAAAACCGAACCAAAGTAATCGTCCCACACCCAGCTGTGAGGTATCTTTTTGTACAGAAGGAGTTAGGAGAAAGAAGGGGTGATTGGGTAATAGCTCTTCAGGAATATGACCTCGAGTTCAAGCCAGCTTATATAGTTAAAGGACAAGGGTTGTCCAGACTAATGACTGAAAATAGGAACAATGAAGAACATGCCTGGGAAGACGAGGCTGAATCACATTTGATGGATGTATGTCCTCTTTTCACAACCCCAGAATCTTGGTATCGAGACCTTGTGCATTACCTTCAGACATGATCGTTGCCAGAATATTGGAATTCTAAGCAAAGAAGAGCACTGCATCTTAAATCAGCCTCCTATCAGACTATTGAAGGAATATTATTCAGAAAAAATTATGACGGAGTTCTTCTTAGGTGCTTAGAGAAAGAAGATGTGAAGAAGTCAATGACAGATCTGCATGACGGGCCTGCTGGGGGTCATTTTTTGGGAGATACTACAGCTCACAAAATTCTCAGAGCCGGATACTATTGGCTCATGCTTTTCAAAGATGCACATGCCCATGTTAGGAAGTGTGACATCTGTCAAAGGTGTAGCGGAAGACAAGCTAAAGCAACAGGGCCATTGAATCCTGTGATAATAATAGAGCCCTTTGAACAATGGGGGTTAGATATCATTGGGGAGATAAAGCCGAATTCTTCCCTGCAACACAAGTATATTCTGATAGCAACTGACTACTTCACTCGCTGGGTCGAAGCCATCCCGTTGCACAAAATAAAAGAGAATGCGGTCATAGACTTCTTGCAAGACCATATTATGACCAGGTTTGGAGTTCTAGTTTCTTTAGTTTTTGATAATGCTACTTACTTTTCTTCAATAAGATTAACTACTTTTGCTCATGAGAAAGGGATTAAGTTGCATTACTCTGCTAATTATTATCCATGGGGAAATGGCTTAGTTGAATCTACCAACAAGAACCTAATTAGGATTTTAAAAAAGACGGTGATAGAAAATCAGAGGAGTTGGCACTCAGCTTTACCAAACTCCCTTTGGGCTGATAGAGTCACCCCCAAGTCTTCGATAGGAGCTTCTCCGTATACCCTTGTGTATGGTAAAGAGGCCATTCTACCCCCCAATATCATGCTACCCTCTTCCATAATAGCTCAAGAATCTAGAGGGTCGGATAATGAAGTCTTGCAAATGAGGATATATAATCTCCTGAAGGCAGAGGAGTCTCGATCTAAAACCAAAGAGTGCTTTAAGCAACAACAAGAGGTAGTAAAAAGATGGTTTGATAAACACAAGGTGGGAACAAAAGACTTTGAGGTGGGAGATTTGGTTCTCAAGTGGGACCCCCCCCATGATGAAAAAGGAAAACACACAAAATTCCAGCAGTTGTCGGTAGGTCCTTTCCAGATTGCGGCAAAGCTTGGCCCTTCAACTTATAAGTTGCAAGATTTACAAGGGTGGGAAGAGAACTTACCAGTAAATGGCTTGGTTCTCAAACCCTATTTTTCCTGAGTTTTGTTTGTGTTCTTCTATCTTGTATATAAATAATTTGGCTTGACCATTTTCTTTGAGTTTTGTAGTTCAGTTTTGTTTTAGTTTAAATTCTACTGATTTCAATAAAGGAGGCAAACTCGCGGTTGCATGGAGAACGTCAGAATTTTGGAATGATTAAAGTTCTTGGGTATAAGACTGTGTATTACTATTTATCTAAAAGAACTTCTTCCATTTTAGCAGTTTTATCGAATAGCTATGTACGCATTGAAGTCTTGCTTAACCCCTGTGAAATAAACCAGAGTCAAAGGGTCTGGAATACTATTTTGAGGCTCCATCCATGTCACATTTAAAATGTCCTATGGAGTGATAGCAAAGGACCCATGGAAAAGAAGCAAGGTAAACATTATATTATATATAAATGATCCCATGCCAAGAATTGAATGCCAAAAGGCAGATAAGAGTCGAAAGCTCCTATGAAAGCGTTATATATCAAAACAAATGCTGAACCATCTAAGTACTAAATCGCCGAAAGTTCCTCTCCGTCCATGAGTTGAAACGTGAATACATCTCTCACACAAAAGGACACTAGGGATAGAGGAGCCTGAATCAAAATTCAAAAAGAAAGGCATGCAAGAGGACTCATATGAAAAGGACAAAAGTTCAAAAGCACGAAAAGTGAAAAAATGGCATGGGAATGAGGAACAAATGAATACTTCTGTTTACCATATGCTACAATCATGTGGTGTCCGAGCTGGCAGCTACCTGAAGACAGAGGTAACAAATGAAATTCATCTTTCGGCCTCAAAAGAGTTATCTTGACTTGAAAATCCTGGTTTCCACTCTCCCAAATCAAACTAGCATCAATGGTTAAGGTACATATATTTGCCATTTGAGAAATCCAGATAGATGGAAGAATTCAATAGGTTCGTTTGTTGTTAAATAGTCTGTCACTCAAGGAATAATCATCCAGAGGTCTAGGTTCACCAGGTAGTCGCCAATTGTTGCAGCTGCAACTGTTTTCCCCAATTTTTCAAATTTTGGACCCCCCTTTTTAATTATAGCGTTGCCTTGAATCGTTTGGATCCATGAACTCTTTTGTCGTGCTTTAATTTTGGACTATGTTGAGGTTAACTCTCTTCCTGTTTTCAAAAAAATAAATTGCTTATGTTTGAAACTGCTGTGGGTAGCAGAGTTTAGAGTTTGTTTTGTTACCTTTCGGGTTGTGTTTTCCTCTCGGGAACTTATTTCCCGTGCTTACCACTGTTCCAAAGGCCAATTTAACAACGTATCGGAGCCATGTTTCCTTGGGAGGCCTCCGTCGTGAAAATTAAACAATGATTATTTTGCGGAAGAATCATGACTCCTTCGTGGCTGCTTCGTATCATTTAACTTGTTTATATTATCGGAGGAGTTAGTATGTTTATCTTCCACCCATGTGGCTCCCAAACAAACTAAGTATTCGGCATAGAACCGCTCCGCCCGTCGATGCTGTGTCGGGTCTTCGTCACTTTGTGTTGGATCAGAGGCTATAGTCTTTCCTCCTCCACCCTTGCGGCTGTGTAACGCACTGAGTGTCCGACGTTGATGTCCTTTCGCTCGCCGACTGGGACTTCTCACCTAGAATTTGAGTATAGCTTTTTCGACTCCGATAAACTTAACGGTCTCACAGATCCCGTTGCCTGTTGGAGATCCGCCAACGCGGCTGTTAGTAAGACTACCGCGGCCGAGGTTTTAGTGTTTTACGCCACCGATAAGTTTTCTCTCCTCGTTGTTTTGTCAGTTTTAAACCCTTGTGGACGAGACAGTGGTCCTGGCACTTGTTAAGGTTTTCATGACAGTATAGGACTTCTTTTGATGACTAATCATTTTTTTATACAGTTTGGTTTTATTTAAAATGCAATCCTGATTAATGATACATGTCGTTTAAATTGCAGATGAACTCAAGAGATTTTTATAAATTACTACTGCGAGAAGACATAGCGGGGAGATGAGGTAGCATAAAATGGTTGGACAGTGTTAGGTGGGGTTCGTACCGAAACCAACAGGATCTCAAGGAGAGCAAACGAAAGATAAGGAAGAATCAATGGTGACAAAAGCCCAGGCCTGGAAAGATCTGTCAGTTACTAAGCGGATCCCTCCTGGTTGAATACTCTAAAAACGTAACGCATGAAGTAAATCACGAGTACTCACAGAAAAGACAAAATTGGGATATTAAACGATTTGGAGGAACCCAAAGGTCATACGGTTGGGGCAGCTGAAGCAGTTAGCTGATTTGGTTTAAATATAGGAAAGTTAGAACTTACGGGGGATTTTTCCCTAGAAAAACTTGTGAACTATTGTTTGTAAGAGGAACTACTTCGTTTTACAATAAGAAATTGCAAATTTTACCTGTTGGAGAAGGTGCTATGTGGAATGTCTCAATGTGATAAAATGAACGATGTTGAATGGGAACTATTTCATTTTCAACTGTGTTTCATTAACTGTGAGAGTGTTCTAACTTTCTGAACCTATGTTCTTGCCTGAATGTTCTCTAGTATATTCTGTGATGTTTTCCACTATGAGTAATGGGATTTTTAAGTGTTGATGAGCTATCTTGTCATGTATAATTTTATTCATGTTTATATGTTTTGGTTATAAGAACAGCTACCTATGATTTACCATAACACGTGGACAGTATTGCATTACTCATGAATTAATATCTAGCTCTCTAGAGATAGCTTAGTTAGTATTTATTTTCTTTCTTTGTGTGTGATTTAGATGCTTGAGAGTTTTAAGATGAGAGGTAAGAACCTGCGCATCACATTGTGAATACTCCTTGCGTTCTTTATCAGGTCTGCATGTTAAATAGGCACTTGCATATCATACTTTAAGTCAAAAATACAAAAATATATACGGTGGGTCGGGCCGCAACCGGTAAAACCTTTTATTTTTGTTACTTGACCTACGGTAGCCGGACCGCAAACCGGACGGATTCCCTACACCAAACAGTCACGGGCTAATTGGGAACGTTGACTGGGGAGAATCCCTTGCTGTTGTCACCTACGAATTTCCAGGCCTCAACAGTACCTCGAAAAAGGAAAGGAACAATTTGATCAACTTAATCAAAGAGTAAAGAGATGTGTTGGCCTTTAGTTATGATGAGCTTAAAGCCTATCAGGAAGATGTGTTTCAACACACTATTCCCCTCACAGAAGAGGCTAAGGAGGTCAAACCTTTTCGAGAAAAAACTTAGGCGAATAAATCCTAAGTTGGTCCCCATTGTGCAGAAGGAACTTCAAAAGATGTTAGCAACAGGGATCATAGCACCTACAAGACATTCATCTTGGTGCTCCAACTTAGCTGTTGTCAGAAAGAAGAATGGGTCAATTAGAATATGTATAGATTTTAGAAATATGAATACATCATGCCTTAAAGATAATTACCCATTACTCGACATGGAAACATTGCTTCAAAGAGTAACAAGACCAGGAGTGATTTCCATGTTGGATGGATTTTCCGGTTATAACCAGGTGTTGGTAAATAAGGAGGATCAACATAAGACTACATTCACCACACCTTGGGGTACCTATACATTTTTAAGAATGCTTTTGGCTTATTGAATGCTGGTGCCACCTTCCAAAGAGCCATGGATTTTTCCTTCAAAGCACTTATAGGCAAAATAATCGAAATATATCAAGACAACTTAACTGTTTTTTCAAAGGAAAGATCTGACCACATAAGTCATCTTAAGCAGGTTTTCATAAGATTTCAGAAATATGGTATTTCCTTGAACCCCTCCAAGTCAATCTTTGGAGTTGATGAAGGCAAGTTGTTGGGGCACATCATTTCTAAGGATGGTGTCAAGGTTGATCCTGAGAGAGTTGAAGCCACTAAGAGAGTCCCCTTGCGTCAGAATCTAAAAGCTCTCCAGTCTTTCAATGGTCAGATCAATTTCATAAGAAGATTCATCCCAAATTTAGCAGAATTAATGAAACCTCTACAAAAGTTATTAAAGAAAGATTCTAAGTTTGAGTGGACGGATGGAGGGAATGTTTCTTTCAAGTCTATCAAAAATGTCATATCCATGTCCCCGGTCTTGATCAGTCCAGATTATTCCAAGGAATTCCAGTTATTTTCCTTTGCCTCAGAAGACACCATTGCCGGTGTTTTGCTTCAAAAGAATAAGGAGGGACAAGAGCAACCTATAGCCTTTATGAGTAGAGCATTGCAAAATTCAGAGTTGAAGTATACCACCATGGAGAAACAGGCTTCTTCTCTTGTCAAGTCCCTTAAACATTTCAGAACTTATGTATGTTACTCCAAAATCATTGGGTATGTACCCCATGCTGTTGTCAAGGATATCATGTCTCAACAAGATTGTCTAGGAATCAGAGGTAAGTGGGTTTCAAAGATTCAAGAATATGATTTAGAGATAAAACCTACTAAGTTAATTAAAGGACAAGGTCTTGCAAAGATATTGACCCAAGGAAATCAAAAGGCCTTAGAAATAATTTGCCAGAATAGTGATTCAGAACAAAGTGTATCAGACGAGCTTCAGATATTAGAGCAGCACCTTTGGTATACCGACATCATATTTTTCCTCCGCAACCTTACATGCCCTGATCGCTTACTTGGCCATAAAAGAAGAGAATTAAGGTTAAAAGCAACTAAGTATTGTTTAACAAAAGATGGTTTGGGTTGGAGAAACCCCGATGGTTTAATACTTAGATGTGTCGATGAACCTTAGTCCAAAAAACTCATGGTTGAGTTCCATTGAGGATTTTGTGGTGGACATTTTGCAACAAGAACAACTGCCCATAAAGTCCTTAGAACAGGCTACTATTGGCTGAACCTATTTTCAGATGTGCACAAGGCTGTCAGAGTTTTCCCCCAGTGTCAGTTATTCACCAGAAAGCAACAAATGAAAGCCTTGCCTTTAAATCCAATAGTAGTCCAAGCCCCTTTCCAACAGTGGGGGCTTGATTTCATCTGTAAGTTCAAAGATAACTTGAGCAATGGTTATTTTTGGATTCTTACTGCCAAGTGGGTAGAGGCGATATCCACCAAGAAGGCAACCGATGCTATAGTCATGGATTTCTTAGAAGATAAGATTATCACAAGATTCGGTGTGCCAGCCAGAATCATCACAGATAATGGTCCGTGCTTTGTTTCCTCTGAGATGTCATCCTTCTGTTTCAAGTACGGAATTGTCCTATCCCATTCATCCAATTATTATCTCCAAGGAAATGGTCTAGCTGAGTCAAGTAACAAGAACTTAATGACCATAATCAAGAAAATTGTGGGTGACAATAAGAAGGCTTGGGATAGCAAGATCAAATTTGCATTATGGGCTGATAGAATCACAAAGAAAAGTTCAATCGCGAGGAGGCATTTTGAACTTGTCTATGCCCTAGATTTCACCTTACCGGTCCATTTAAAGCTTCAAGTGTATCAACTTCTCCAAACCTTCAGCTCATATCAGGAGGCCATTCAGAATAGAATAAACCAGTTGATTGAGTTAGATGAGAGTAGAAGCAATTCCCTTGAACAAAGTATCAGAAATTCAGACAAGGTCAAGAGAACATTTGATAGATCTACCCGACTAGGATCCTTTCAAGTAGGTGACACAGTCTTGCCTTGGGACAAACGACGGGACAAACCTGGGAAACACGGAAAGTTCGACAACTTATGGTTGGGGCCGTACATCATTGATGAAGTAGCAAGAACGAATTCTTTCTATATAAATGACCTAGAAGAAGAAAGGTTGAGCCTGCCAGTGAATGGTTTCCTCCTCAAGATGTTTTTCACCGAGACAGTTTGATGCCTTTATTGGCATCGATGGTTTTAGGGCCAATTTCTAAACCTTACCCTGCATGTATTTTTAAATTTTATATGTCATATTGTTGTATTATAGTTATTTTGCACCATGTTTGAAAATTTTGTTTTGTATATTAGTTTTGTAAAATATTTCCTTTTTGTACATCATACACTAATTCCGTACATTGGTTTGCTTTTACAGTTGATTTTTTATACATACATGTTACTGACAAACTTTAATTGCTATGCAGGACCTAGAGATTCTGTTGTTCTCACATCCTCTTCTTTGAACAGAAGATCAGTCAGAGAATCTGTCTCTAGATGGAGCCAGAATGTTACCACCTAAGTTGTACTTAGTGGTTTTTTATTAAGTGAGCTTGGTGAACCAAACAAAGATTCTTTGTTCGGACTTCAAAAGACCTTCGGAAGTACTTATGGGAAGTGCTTTTTGTATTATCACATGTTCATACCCCCATGGGGGAATTGTACTAAATGTTATAGCATGACAGTTTCTCTAAAAGACTCGGTCTCTTAGACTTTATTTTTCAATCCGATCAGCCCATGTGCTTTTTCCCTTGGTTATTATTAGTTGTTGAATAAACGACTGATAATTTCTGAGTTTTTCACTCCATACCTCCAAAGTTGGGGTGGTCGGCTTGGCATTTAGGCCTATTGAGGTTATTAGAGTCTATGTGTCGATGTATAAACATGCTAGGCATCATGGTCGAGTTATATGAACATATCTAAGTCCCCCTAGGTTTTTTCAAATTTTTAATTTTTTAATTTTTTCAGTGTTTTTTATTAAATTTTAATTTTTCCAAAACTTAGGCTATTTTTTAATAGTTTAATTGGAAAAATTGGTTTTGTAATAAAAGTGGGCCAAATAATTAGTTTCAGTCATGTAGGTGCTCATTTTCAAGCTAAGAGCACCATGTAAACCCATGGACCCACTTTTTTTAGGTTTTGAGTGATTTTCCATCACTCAGGTCAGAAAACCCCAAAAAATCAATTATTGATTATTTTAATTAATAAATTGATGAATAATGGAGCAAATCCTAGATCAGTGGATCCTCAGCTGATTTGATTGAAATTAGTCAGATCTCGACCAGATTGACTAGATCTGACAAATCCTTGACTGAAGGAGGTGATCTGGACAGATCCATAGTTGATCTTCAACATCCTTTATGGGGAATTACACCCTCTCTCTCTCCTCCACATGTCTGGGCTCTCCTGGAAGCTCTGTGGATTGATGTGTCAGTCTGTGGGTTGATGTGTCAGCTCAATCAGCCCCCCGATTCACAAGTAGGCTCAGTTCAGCTTCAGATTGGCATTGATGGGCTCTCCTTCAACTACAGTGGTCTGTCTCCATGGGATTTGCGCCCCCTTGGGCTGGATCTCCTATTTTTTGTATAAATAAAGCTCAGGCTGCCTCTTCCAAGCTAGTTAGAGTTGGATTGAGGAGCTGTTGCCATTGTAATATTGCTATATTTTTATTGTGAATAAAGAAGATTTGGAGGCTATACCATGTAGTGCATGTGTTTATGTGGATTCCCAGCGTCATGCTGCTAATGTGGTAACTGCAATTTCTTTCCAATTTTTGTGTTGCTTTTGTTTTCTGGCTTCAAGGAGTCGATTGAATAAAGTAAGGGTGTAAACTAAGAAAGTTAGATTACTTGCTCTTGTTTATCCATATTATGTATGCTCAAGAATTTCAGTTATATGCTTGAATAAGATTATTTTGCATGATCTTTCATTTTTGTTACTTTATACATCTATATCTAGATCTCACGAGGTGTTGTGCAAGCTTGTGTTATCTAGTTGTAGGTTCCCGATTGGATGAAGGTGTGGATCAATATTGACACCATTCCTTATCCAAAAAGCTCAAGGCTCTGTCCCTCAGCGCTCCACAAAAGGGCCTCCTTTCAGCTTGTTCCATTCAAGCAACAAGCCGACCTTCTCTCCTCTTCTTCTCTTTTCTTTAAAAAATCAATTTTCTTACCTGGTTACTGTGTTCGAAAGCTTTGTTATCATTTGGATCTGTTATATCAAAGTAAAATTTACATATATCTGCTATTTCAAAGCTCATAGTCTAGATCTCAATTCTGAAAAGCATCATTAAGCATTCTAGATCTAGCATAAGGAAATCGTCCGTTTTGCATGGCAAGTTAAAGAAAACCAGTAGGTTGCATGCTCTAGATTTATGTTTATGTTTTAAAAAGATTAAATCCAGCAATCATTGCATATTTCATTGGCTGAACAAATAGAAAGCCAAGATCCCAAGGAAATCGTCCTTTCCTTGGTTCCTTTTTCACATGTTTAGCTAGTTTTAACTTAATCTTTTTGAGTTAAGGTAGGCTGAATCAAAAGTACTCTTAAAGTGATTTTGGGAATATGTTATTCTAACATGATTTCTGGTTTTTAGTAGTTGTAACAGAAAATAAAAGAAACTGTCGTTCGAAAGTGGCCTCGGGAGCGTTCAAATTCCCCCAGGGGTCTCCCCTTTCACTAAAATTTAAAATTTTTTGGAGAGTTGTAAGATCTTGGTTTCATCCCGTATAAGCACCAAGAGGTTTCTGATATTTTAGTTTGCTGATATTGTAAGCAACAATAATAAAATAATTTTTTTTTTGAGTAGGCTCTTTCGAGCCCGCTCCCCATCCCCTAGGGGGGATCTGTGTTCGTTTCACTTTTTTGCTTTTTACCCTTTTTTCTGCTCTACTTTAGTACTAAAATGCAAGATTGTATAATTTGATATAATTTTGCATTATTCCATACTTTAATTTCAAAAGTAATCATACTACTTACCCCACGAATTCCTGATTGACTCGCAAGGGGAAAGAGATGCGTGGTAGGACTAATTAGAAAACCGGCGTTGTGTATCTTTGATTCCTTTTTCAACAATTGTTTCATTAGCAATAATAAAATTAACCCCTCCTTGATTCCCCGATTGAGATCCACTTGGATCGAAAGAGGTTCCTGGAGGGTTTTCTTTTTAACAAGAACACCTATCTTAAAATTTACTAAAAATAACGAAGACTCCAGTGTGTATGCTCTATACTTGGCTGCGGTTCATCCGATCAGTCAAGTTGCATCAAAAGCACTTGAGTGAATAGAATAATTAGGATTCACTCTCCCCAAATTAACAAACCATCAGGCGAAAATCCAACCCCTCGATCAAACCATTACGGTGGCAAAATACCCAAAGGAAGCAGGAACTCCTGAAAAGTGACCTCGAGGCGAAAATCTCTGTTACACTTTTGGGTGCATTATGAACATTAGCCTCAGAGACTCCATTTAGCCAACATATTCCTTGCGGGTAGCCGTCACGGTTTAGTTTTGGACATACTTCAAGTACCCCCTGGGTATATCTGGAGTCCCCTCGCCTAAGTTAAATTGCTCATCTTCTTACATTAATTTAAAATTAACCAAGATACAATTGCACAACATTCATTCTAGCAATTGCAAGCACTCTTAATTGTTTTTCGACTCCATTTTCAAGGCACTGGTCAACTATTTATTTCTTTCAATCTATATGTGATTGGGTGCCATTTTCGTGCTTACTTGTGATTATCTCATCATGTTATTTGTTGTTTACAATTGTTAAATCCAAACTCCTTAAAAACTTACTCTTTAATACCATCATCATACTAAATAATTTTGCCTTAGTAACTTAATAGGGTCTACCCCCCTTGGATTCGTTAGGAGTTGAGCCTAAATGGAGGAGTCAAGAACAAGGTGAGAGCCTTGACTTGAGACTTGCCCCCAAGGACACACCAAGTGGCTTGAAGATTTCTGCCACGTAACCCAGGTGTGTGAAAGGCTGCAACACTTTTTGGCACCCTTGCCGGGGATAAATATTTTTATTCCTGAGTACGACTTAGCTTAACTTTTTTCTAAACAACTAAAAAGATAGAAATTTTTTATTGATCTAGTCTTTAAAAAACATAAAAATTAAAACTCGATCCATCTAGCGACTCCACTGTCTAACATCCCTTCAAGAATTTCTACCCGAAGAAACTGCCGACAATTATTCAATCCTCTCCCTGATCCTGAAAGGTTTATCAGGGAAATATTGAATAGGCACACTTCTCGTAGAAACCTTGAATATTTAGGAGACCGATCGCTCTCATATATCCATCACATATTTGTAGAGAGTCATACCTACCAATCTAAAGAAATGACGGAATTCTACAAACCCCTTGAATTTTCTCAGATAGCAGGTAATCCCCATGACATTCCAAATGATGCTATCAAGAAGCTCCCCATATTCCAGGGAAATAATGCCATCACTGCCAAGTCTCACATCCGAAAGTTTGAAAAGCACCTGGTCAGTTACTGCAATGATGCTGTCCATAACCATGAAGAGGTCAAAATGAAGCTCTTTGCTTTATCCTTAGAGGATGATGTTGCGGAATGGTACTTCGACATAGGTGATGATTCATATAAAACTCTTAGTGAATTCCTAGAGGGTTTTAAGAAGAAATGGGGGGAAAAGAAAGAACCAAGACATCTGCTTGCTTCCCTTCATAACATAAAGAAGATGGAGAATGAAACCATGGATGAATTTAACACTAAGTTCAGGCGTGTGGTTGTGGACCTCCCTAAAGAAATCAAGCCAAAGGATTCCTCCATCCTCATATCTTACATCGAAACTTTCACTAGTGATTTGAGGTACCAGTTAAGAGACAAAGAGCCGGACGACCTAAAAAATGCTCAGGAATTGGCTGAGAAAATAGAAAGAATATGCAGTCTTCAGGAAAATCCAACATTCCAGATTACACTATGGGAAACACTTCATACAACAAAGAGAAGGGAAAAGCCGTTGAATTAGAAGAAAAGGGAACCTATAAAGATCCCATGGAAAAGGTAACTGACATGATAAAAGACTTGGTTACTAGTCAAAACCAACTTATGGCAAATCATTATGCACAACTGAATCATATTCATAATAGAATAATAACAATGGAAAGAAATAATGGACCTAGGAACTTTCAGCCTAAACAGAATCAGATGTATCAGAAGAAAGCTCCTCAGCAAGAACCTATGATTCCAAACCAGTTAGACTCAGGTAACATGGTAGAAGAAGTCATTCCATGGTGTAGACCTTGTGATCAATTCCACCAAGAAAGCACTTGCTATATCGCAAACCAATTTATCGAACATGGAATGCCCGAGGTCAGTAATCAGGAAACAATATCAAGCGAGTTTGATCATGTGTACATGGTAGGCCAAACCTACCCTTTAACAAATGAAAGCCTTGCCTTTAAATCCAATAGTAGTCCAAGCCCCTTTCCAACATTGGGGGCTTGATTTCATTGGTAAGTTCAAAGATAACTCGAGCAGTGGTTATTCTTGGATTCTTACCGCCACTGATTATTTCACCAAGTGGGTAGAGGCGATACCCACCAAGAAGGCATGGATTTCTTAGAAGATAATATTATCACAAGATTCGGTGTGCCAGCCAGAATCATCACAGATAATGGTCTGTGCTTTGTTTACTCCAAGATGTCATCCTTCTGTTTCAAGTACGGCATTGTCCTATCCCATTCATCCAATTATTATCCCCAAGGAAATGGTCTAGCTGAGTCAAGTAACAAGAACTTAATGACCATAATCAAGAAAATTGTGGGTGACAATAAGAAGGCTTGGGATAGTAAGATCAAATTTGCATTATGGGCCGATAGAATCACAAAGAAAAGTTCAACCGGGAGGATCCATTTTGAACTTGTCTATGGTATCAGCTTCTCCAGACCTTCAGCTCAGATCAAAAGGCCATTCAGAACAAAATAAACTAGTTGATCGAGTTAGATGAGAGTAGAAGAAATTCCCTTGACCAAAGTATCGTAAATTCAGACAAGGTCAAGAGAACATTTGATAGATCTACCCGGTTGGGATCCTTTCAAGTAGGTGACACAGTCTTGCGTTGGGACAAACGACGGGACAAACTTAGGAAACACGGAAATTTCGACAGCTTATGGTTGGGCCCGTACATCATTGATGAAGTAGCACGAATGAATTCTTTCTATATAAATGACCTAGAAGGAGAAAGGTTGAGCCTGCCAGTGAATGGTTTCCTCCTCAAGATGCTTTTCACTGAGACAGTTTGATGCCTTTATTGGCATCAATGGTTTCAGGGCCAATTTCTAAACCTTGCCCTACATGTATTTTGAAATTTTATATATCATATTGTTGTATTATAGTTATTTTGTACCATGTTTGAATTTTTTTTTGTATATTAGTTTTGTAAAATATTTCCTTTTTGTACATCATACACTAATTCCATACATTAGTTTGCTTTTATAGTTGATTTTTCATACATACATGTTACTGACAAACTTTAATTGCTATGCGGGACCTAGGGATTCCAGAGTTCTCACATCCTCTTCTTTGAACAGAAGATCAGTCAGAGAATGTGTCCCTAGATGGAGCTAGAATGTTACCACCTAATTTGTACTTAGTGGTTTTTTATCAGGTGAGCCTAGTGAACAGGACAAAGATTCTTTGTTCAGACTTCAGAAGACCTTCGGAAGTACTTCTGGGAAGTGCTTGTTGTATTATATCACATGTTCATACCCCCATGGGGGGATTGTAATAAATTTTCTAGCATGATAGTGTCTGTAAAAGACTCGATCTCTTAGAATTTATTTGTCAATCCGATCAGCCCAGGGTGTTTTTTCCCTTGGTTATTATTGGTTGTTGAATAAACGACTGATAATTTCTGAGTTTTTCACTCCATACCTCCAAAGTTGGGGTGGTCGGCTTGGCATTTAGGCCTATTGAGGCTATTAGAGTCTATGTGTCAATGTATACACATGCTAGGCATCATGGTCGAGTCATATGAACATGTCTAAGTCCCCCTAGGTTTTTTCAATTTTTCAATTTTTAATTTTTTCAGTGTTTTTTATTAAATTTTAATTTTTCCAAAACTTTGGCTGTTTTTTAATAGTTTAATTGGAAAGATTGGTTTTGTAATAAAAGTGGGCCAAATAATCAGTTTTAGTCATGTAGGTGCTCATTTTCAAGCTAAGAGCACCATGTAAACCCATGGACCCACTTTTTTCAGGTTTGAGTGATTTTCCATCACTCAGGTCAGAAAATCCCAAAAAATCAATTATTGATTATTTTAATTAATAAATTGATGAATAATGGAGAAAATCCAAAATCCTAGATCAGTGGATTCTCAGCCGATTTGCTTGAAATCAGTCAGATCTGGAATAGACTGACTGGATCTAACAAATCCTTGACTGAAGGAGGTGATCTGGACAAATCCAGAGTTGATCTTCAACATCCTTTATGGGGAATTGCACCCTCTCTCTCTCCTCCACACATGTGGGCTCTCCTAGAAGCTCTGTGGATTGATGTGTCAGTCTGTGGGTTGATGTGTCAGCTCAATCAGCCCCCCAATTGACAAGTAGGCTCAGTTCAGTGTCAGATCAGCATTGATGGACTCTCCTTCAGCTGCAGTGGTCTGTCTCCTTGGGATTTGTGCCCCCCCCCTGGGCTGGATCTCCTATTTTTTGTATAAATAAAGCTCAAGCTGCCTCTTCCAAGCTAGTTAGAGTTGGATTGAGGAGCTTTTGCCATTGTAATACTACTATATTTTTATTGTGAATAAAGAAGCTTTGGAGGCTATACCATGTAGTGCATGTGTTTGTGTGGATTCCCAGCGTCATGCTGCTAATGTGGTAACTGCAATTTCTTTCCAATTTCTGTGCTGCTTTTTTTTTTGGCTTCAAGGAGTCAGTTGAATCAAGTAAGGGTGTAAACTAGGAAAGTTAGATTACTTGCTCTTGTTTATCCATATTATGTATGCTCAAGAATTTCAGTTATATGCTTGAATAAGATTATTTTTGCATGATCTTTCATTTTTGTTGTTTTATACATCTATATCCAGATCTCACGAGGTGTTGTGCAGGATTGTGCTATTTAGTTGTAGGTTCCTGATTAGATGAAGGTGTGGATCAATATTGACGCCATTCCTTATCCAATAAGCTCAAGAATCTGTCCCTCAACGCTCCACAAAAGGGCCTCCTTTTAGCTTGTTCCATTCAAGCAACAAGCCGACCTTCTCTCCTCTTCTTCTCCTTTCTTTAAAAAATCAATTTTATTACCTTGTTACTGTGTTCGAAAGCTTTGTTATAATTTGGATCTGTTATATCAAAGTACAATTTACATCTTCTATTTCAAAGCTCATAGTCTAGATCTCAATTCTGAAAAGCATCATTAAGCATTCTAGATCTAGCATAAGGAAATCGTCCGTTTTGCATGGCAAGTTAAAGAAAACCAATAGGTTGCATGCTCTATATTTTCTTTTATGTTTTAAAAAGATTAAATCCAGCAATCAATGCATATTTCATTGGATGCAAAAACAACAAGACAAGATCCCAAGGAAATCTTGCTTTTCTTGGTTCCTTTTTCATCTGTTTAGCTAGTTTTAACTTAATCTTTTTTATTTAAGGTAGGCTGATCCAAAGGTACTCTTAAAGTGATTTTGGGGATATGTTATTCTAACATTATTGCTGGTTTTTAGTAGGTGTAACAGAAAAGAAAAGAAGCTTCTGTTCGAAAGTGGCCTCGGGAGCATTCAAATACCCCCAGGGGTCTCCCCTTTCATTAAAATTTAAATTTTTTTGGAGAGTTGTAAGATCTTGGTTTCATCCCGTAGAAGGAAAAAGAGGTTTTTTATATTTCAGTTTACTGATATTGTAACCAATAATTATAAAAGAAAATATTTTTTGAGTAGGCTCTTTCGAGCCCTCTCCCCATCCCCCTAGGGGGGATCTGCGTCCATTCCACTTTTTGCCTTTTTCCCTTTCTTCTGCTCTAGTTTAGTATTGACATGCAGGATTGTATACTTTGATATAATTTTGCATTATTCCATATGTTAATTTCAAAAGTAATCATACTACTTACCCCACGACTTCCCGATTGACCCGCAAGGGAAAAGAGATGCGTGGTAGGACTAATTAGAAAACCGACGTTGTGTATCTTTGATGCCTTTTTCATCAATTGTTTCATTAGCCATAATAAAATTAAACCCTCCTTGATTCCCTGATTGATATCCACTTGGATCGAAAGAGGTTCCTGGAGGGTTATCTTTTTAACAAGAACACCTATCTTAAAATTTACTAAAAACAACGAAGACTCCAGTGTGTATGCTCTGTACTTGGCTGTGGTTCATCTGATCAGTCAAGCTGCATCAAAATCACTTGAGTGACTAGAATAATTAGGATTCATTCTCCCCAAATTGACAAACCACCAGGCGAAAATCCAACGCCTCGATCAAACCATTACGGTGGAAAAATACCCAAAGGAAGCGGGAACTCCTGAAAAGTGACCTTGGGGTGCCTATCTTTGTTACATCTTTGGGTGCATTATGAACAATAGCCTCAGAGACTCCATTCAGCCCACATATTCCTTGTGGGTAGCTGTCATGGTTTAGTTTTGGACATACTTCAAGTACCCCCTGGGTATATCTGGAGTCCCCTCGCCTACGTTAAATTACTCATATTCTTACATTAATTTAAAATTAACCAAGATATAATTACACAACATTCATTCTAGCACTTGCAAGCACTCTTAATTGTTTTTCGACTCCATTTTCAAGGCATTGGTCAACTGTTTATTTCTTTCAATCTCTATGTGATTGGGTGTCATTTTCGTGCTTACTTGTGATTCTCTCATCATGTTATTTGTTGTTTACAATTGTTAAATCCAAACTCCTTAAAAACTTACTCTTTAATACCATCATCATACTAAATAATTTTTCCTTAGTAACTTAATAGGGTCTACCCCCCTTGGCTTCGTTAGGAGTTGAGCTTAAATGGAAGATTCAGGAACAAGGTGACAGCCTTGACTTGAGACTTGCCCCCAACGACACACCGAGTGGCTTGAAGATTTCTGCCACGTAACCCAGGTGTGTGAAAGGCGGCAACATGATCCATGGATCCTATGTTATCTCTTACCTATAAACTTAAAATACTGATCAAAGAATCTGTAAAGGCTTGGGAGAAAGAGAATTAAAAAACTAAAGCGAAAGCTTATTTGGAGGTAGACCGAGATATAAACTCCTTATTGATTTCTCAAGCTTCTGGTATCCTTTCTGTATTTCAGTCCTCACAACTGTCCTCCCTCAAGGCTAATAAAGACTCTTTACTGACTCAACAGATACTGACCAAGAAACTCAAAAGTAGAATATATTGGCTAAAGGAGGGGGATGCAAACACAAAATTCTTTCACTCCTTTTCTTCTGCCCGAAGGGCCTCCAAATATATCTGGGGTCTCTGAAATCAACAGGGTGAGATGACTAAGGACGATGCTCAGCTCAAAGAACTTAGGGTTTCCCGTTTCTCTGAACTCTTCTCGGATGATGGACTGACCAATATTGAATATCAACTGAAACTTGTTAGGATTTTTCCTACTATGGTCTAGGATGAAGAAAAATATTTTTTCCTTTCAGATATCTCTCTTTCAGAGATTGAAAGTATTCTTAAGGGCTTCAAAAAGAACAAAAGTCTTGGTCCTGATGGTTGGCCCGTAGAATTCTACTTGCATTTTTTTGATCTTATTGGTCTTGATATCCTCAGAGCTGTGGAGCAGTCTAGAAAAGAAGGTAAGGTATCTAGCTCTTTAAATGCAACTTTTACTACCCTCATACAAAAGATTGATCAACCGTCCTCCTTCTCTAACTTTAGGCCTATATCTCTCTGCAATTTTGTCTACAAGGTTATCTCTAAACTCGCAGCTATCAGACTTAAACCCATACTAGATAAGGCCATCATTTGGAATCAATTTGGATTCCTTCATAATAGGCAGATTGTGGAGCCTATTGGCATCACCCAAGAAGTTCTACATACTGCAAAAATTGAAAAGAGGCAGATATTTATACTGAAATTAGACCTTGTTAAGGCCTTTGATAGGGTAAATTGGACTTTCCTTCGGCTGGTCCTTCTACAGATTGGTATACCAGTCGTTGGTGTCAATTGGATCGTGAGCTGTGTGGAGTCTAGCAACTTTGTTGTACTCATAAATGGTACCCCCACAAAATTTTTCCCTTGTTTGAGAGGTATTAGACAGGGTTGTCCCCTTTCTCCTTTGATTTTTATTTTGAATATTGAAAGTCTCAGCTTACTGGTCAATCAGGCTCATCATGATAGTCTTATCCAGGGTATAAAAGTTTCTTCTTCTTTGAATCTGACCCACTTACTATTTGTAGACGATGTACTACTTTTTGGAGTAGGGAATTTTGAAGAATGGCATCATTTCAAGAAACTCTTAGATCTCTTCTGCTCAGCAACGGGCATGAGCATTAGTGAAGCAAAATCCTCTTTTCTGTATAATGAAGTTGATCTGAACATCAAGGATAATGTGGCAGAAATATTCCCTTATAAAATGGAACCATTATCTGAGGGGTTCAAGTACTTGGGCTTCTACTCGAAACCTATGGGCTATCATTCAAATGATTGGTGCTAGTTATTAAACAAATTCGAGAAAATAATCAGTAATTGGTCCTACCGTCTATTGAGCCTAGGAGGTCGATTGATACCGGTTAAAGTAGTTTTGACGGGGTTGGCTATATACTAGCTTACACTAGCAAGGATGCCAC
Source organism: Pseudotsuga menziesii (assembly GCA_001517045.1). Lineage (NCBI taxonomy): Eukaryota > Viridiplantae > Streptophyta > Pinopsida > Pinales > Pinaceae > Pseudotsuga > Pseudotsuga menziesii. The sequence goes on along the minus strand of LPNX010495809.1, from coordinate 179,959 downwards.
AATCAATTTTGAACTTTCTCAGATGTGCCATATTCAATTTTCCTTGGGGGAGTTCTTCTGGTAAATCAAAGATTCATTTAGTGGATTGGCACCTAATTTCCAGACCCTTTGATATGGGTGGATGGAACATACTAAACCTGGAATGGTTTAGTAAGGCTCTCAGACTCAAATGCTTTTGGATGGTATTGCAGGGTAATGGTATTTGGTCAACTATGATCTCCTTCAAATATTTAAAAAACAGATCTGTGGTTGAATGGATACGTTCATGTTCCTTCTCTCTAAAGGGCTCATCACATATCTAGAATGGATTTATTAGAACTCTAACGTGGCTAACAATATGGCTGGGATGGAGAGTGGATGGAAAAGACATTAAGATTGGGGTGGATCCAATTGATGGCTCCAACTCTGCATATATTCTTCTTGAGGGTCTTAGAGATTATCTGGAGGACTACGGAATTACCTCACTGGATGATGCACATTTCAATGGTTCTAATTATATTACACAACAGTACCAGCTCTCAGCAGATGAACTTGAATTGGAAGGGGATTTGAAGGTTATGTGGAATAACTATATCAGAGGACTTTCACATGGCTGCATTTGACTATCAGACAAACGAGACTCTTTGGTCCGGATGTATAACAAACACTTGGGTCAAGTGACAACACAAATGACATATGGTTGTAATGCTCATTATCACTGCCAAGATTCTCCTGAAAAAACCTTGGTTAACATGTGGAAATACAATTTAACTCTGAAAGTTATTTTCTTTGTCTGGCTCTACCTACATAACATGATTAATACCTGGGATAATCTTCTCAAAAAGGGTTGGACAAGCTCGAACCGATGTTGTTTATGTAGGAGTGATGCAGAAATAGTTAACCACCTTTTTGTTGATTGTAGATTCACCAGTGAGGTAATTGTTGGTCTCAGTTAGATCCTACATCGATCCATCAACTGGAATGAGCTGACATATTTACTCAATGTTGTTAATTGGACCAGGACTGAAAGAGAGATGAGGTATCTTCCTCTCCTTATGACTTGGCAGCTTTGGCTTCTGCATAACAGAGTTCTATTTGAAGATTTATTCCCTTCATCGAATCTCACCATCAATTTTATTATGGAACAACTATCTAAACACAAAGTGAAAATGTTTACTAAGACTTCCATAAATTTAATTGGCTTGTCTCCGGTATATGACTTTCCTGTTGGATTTTTTTTATGGAGCCTCAGCCTTATGTAAGGGTGGTGTAGGAGTACACATTATGTTAAACAAGGACCATTACTTCCTCCTAAAACTTGGATGCGTCCAGAGCACTAACACTCGATCATAACTTCTTGCACTCTGGGTGCTTCTTATCTTTTCAAAGCACATTGGGCTCCCTTACTTGCATATTAGAGGGGAGTCTTCGACTATTATCATTTGGTTCAATGTATTGGCTTCCTTGGAGACACTTGAACTGGCAGGTTGGTGTATTGAGATCACGAATCTATGATCTTACTTTTTCCATCTCGAATTAGCTCATGTCTTCAGAGAATTCAACGTTCAGGCAGATCGTCTCTCTAAGGAGGCACTCCATATTCCAATTGGGTTACTATATTACATGGAATTTATTGAGGGAGCATGTATTTGGCATGGCTCAGCTCAGCTCTTTTGAGCTTGAATATTTCACTTTTATGTGACTTTTTTTTCTTCTTCTGAATATCATCTCTAATGATTGTTTTGACAAGTTCTATCATGATATCACATTCCAGCTGAGTGCCTCCTCAGAATTATTGGTCTGTCTGGGGTTGAATGCTGATGATGAACTGATTCGGGAGGGAGACTGAAAGATCCTATATGTCTGCTCTCCTTACATGTTTGGAGAATAATGGTTCATTGAACCAGTTGGTACTTTATGTTAGTGCTCTTCTTGCTGATCCCTTTTGTGAGTATTTTAGGAAGAATTGAATCCAAGAATTGGATGGAAGTTTTGAGGAAGCTGTATACTGATATGTATTATTTTTCTAATGAACAAAGATTTCCTTTGATTCATATGAATATCAAGGAAACACTATTTTTCTCCTGGAAAAAATGTTGTGCTGTAGAATGTTCCAATAGGAGAGGGCCTTTGTAAAGTAAATGCCTTACTGTGCTTAATTGGCAAAGCAACTTGGATGTGCAAAAAGAGGACGATAAGAAAATTAAAACTGTAGTGGTATGGCATGAAAAAGGAAGGAATAAATTGATAGAGCGTTTCTATTGGAGTTATATAAAATATTCTTATCAAATTTAATTTAATTTAATTATATAATAGATATATTTTGAAAAATGTTTATTGTATTTATAATTAATATTACTTTTATATTTATATAAATATATTGGTATGTATATTCTATTAATAATAATATTATCAATTGTCGTAGTATGTATATTTTATTGATAATAATATTATCAATTATCGTAGTATGTATATTTTATTGATAATAATATTATCAATTGTTGTGATCAAAATTGTTTATTTGATTTTCTATAGATTATGTTTATGATTTTTTATATCATTATAGGATCATTAAAATTGTATTACGTTACAACCATAAATTGTTATAACATTTATTATCATAGTGTTGTATCTTATATATATGTGTAGGGAGAGAATGACACATATAGATACATAAAAATATATATATATATTGTTTTTTTAATGGTGTATAATATATTATTGATGCCTATGGAATGAAAATTCTATAGGTTTTATAGGTTTTCAAAGTTTAGTTTTCTTTTCTATGTAGTATTTATCATACTTTTTATGTCAATAGTAGATAATTGTATATTTTTGTTTTCTTTAGATAAAAAATGTATCTTTTTTCATTACTTATAATAAATAAGATGTATGTCTTATAGTTTACTTAATTGAAGGTATATTAGTCAATGACATACAGAGAGCCCATATTTAAGGTTCCAAAAAACATTGACATAAATTTTGAGTAAATGAAAACCCAATATACAACAAACATATACAATATGGATATATGCAAAAAGTTGCCTTACATCATGTGTCCAGGGTCTCGAATTTTGGTCCAAAAGAGAGTTATTATTCAAATATATACCTTGGAGGAAGAGCCTCCTTTGTCCCATCAATATACCTAATCACCTGCAAGGATTCTACCTAACTTCCACATGCTTCTTTTGATATGTAGTCTATTTCTTGATTCATCATCACATGTTTGAAGGAAAAGGATTGGAAGGAGGATTTTAGTTTCCATGCTCTCATAACAAGTCCATCTAACATCGTATTTATGTGCTTCATGGATCCTTCTAACTAGGGAAAATTTTAAGGATCCGTCGTTTTCTTAAAGTTTAAAAACCTTGGCAAACCTTACTAATTTTTAAATTTCCAACCATAAAATGATGGAAGATATTTTCTAAAAAGATTAAGATTTCTAAGGGTTTTATATAGTTTTTATACAATTTTGGCAATTTTTATACTAACCTTTTTAATCCCATGGAATTTGGGCAAACAGATTTAGGAAAAATGAAAATTGACATATATTTTTTTGAAAAAAAGGTAAAAAAATTAGCCCATGGGATAAATTTCACACCTAATTTTTTCCATGCTTTTAACTAATAAATGACTTTATTTGAGTCCCCGAAGCCCTAAATTCCCTTTACTCCTATCTCCAAAACTATTTCACAACAAGAGAAACTATTGAAGTTTAGATGCATTATTTGAACCATTCCCCAATCCACATTTAAAAAAAGAACCATTTTTATTCAAACATGTGTAAAATAACCCCCAACCCAAGCTCATTCTTGAATTTACTGTGATGTTCCATCAGAAAATCCACAAGGTATTGATTTGTCTAGCTATAAGTATTTAACCTACCTTTATGTATTTTCCTCAGTCTATCCATAAGCTATATATGCTCATTAGACTTTGTATAATACCATCATTAAAGAGAGTTTTGTCCTATTGTTAGAGAACTAGGGAATTGCGTAATTGAAGAGTTATGTATTCCATGAAGAGGTGGTGTCTATAGACATACTTATATAATTAAAAAACAAGTAAGCATAAATCAACATACAATGGATAACACACCAAAATCTCTCTATTTGGATCTCAAGTCAACATTCAATTGTTGATTGTCTGTTTCTAGAAGTTCCATAAGTGAGGTGAATTTGTTGTTCAAAACCCCCCTATAATCACAACTCTTTGGAGATTCAAGAGGTAAAATTATCTCTATACACCCACCATAATTGTAACTTACCAAGTCTCATGCAATAACCAATGTTTCACAAACTTATATTCAGTTATTGGTGTTGTAAAGATATCAACAATTTCTGGTGATAATCAAGAGACACAATAGTATATTGTATGAATTTCCTCAAATAGTGATCGTGAATATCCACATGTTTCATCTTACTATGAGAAACAAGGTTTTCAGTTACTTGTATTACACTTTGAGTGTCACAATAGACTACAACTACATTCAAATCCTCAAATAGGAATCCAAGCTCACCCATTATGTTGTGAATCCACATTGCATTCATACCAACATTAATTTCACCTCTATGATTAGCCTCGATGGTTGAAAGAGAGTCTGCATTATTATTTTTACAAGATCAGACAATGGGTCCATATCTGAGATGATATGCATAGCCAGAAGCTGAACTCTTATCACCTCCATCTCCAACCTAATCCAAGTTGGTATAATCAACCATTTGGCTCATAAGATTACTTCAATATCCTTTATATTTTATTGATACATGACCTTGATATAGTGAACAATCCTCTTTTAATCCTTCAAGTGGCTCTCCTTTGGATTTTGCATGAACCTAGAGACCACACTAACAATAAATAAAATATTAGGTCAAATTTGAGTTAAATAAATAAGGTTACCAACAAGCTTCCTATAGAAAGTAGCATCTACTTTGGGATAATTTCACTCATTATGCATCTTTACTTTCAATTGGTAAGGTGTAACACACATTTACATTCTTCCATTTTGAATGCATGCGATAGATTCATCATATAATCTAGGTTGAGAAATAAATATACCATCATTTATGTGCAAAACATGGATTTTCATAAAGAAATGCATTAAATTGAGATCAATAATTTCAAATGTACCTACTAGCCATTTCTTCAAACCTAAAATTAAGTCAACACTACTTATAATAATGAATAAATCATGAATATACATTGCAACAATTAAATTATAATAATCTACATCTAATACACAAAAAATGCAATTTGATTCACAATGTTTGAAAGCAAAACTGATAAATAACTATTTGATCTTCTTATACCACGCCTTAGGGGCTTGTTTCAAACAATATAATATTTTTCCCTTGACATACAAGATTTGCATTCTCCTCAAAGCTTGATGGTTAGTTCATATAAATCTCCTCAGTGAGATCACCATGTAATAAGGAACTCTTAACGTCCATCTAATGTACCTCCAATCCAAATGACTTGTGAAAGAATCCATGGATAAAAATTAATCTTTGCAATGGGAGAAAAGGTTTCAATGTAGTTGATTCCTTCATACTATGAAAAATGCCTTTCATACATATCATGTCTTATGCTTCTCAACAACACCATAAAATATCAAGTTTTATTCTCCATCAAGGAACTACACTCATAAATAATAACATTCTCTTGTTTTGTTTGATCATGTGCATATATGCATATGCCTCAAGATCACATGCCTTTAGAAATCATGAAATTATAAAAACACTACCACGTTGTTTTGTATGACGTCTACTTTTCCTTCATTTAGATTTCACACATTAACACCAACAACTTCAATCATATTAATTTCCAATATGGGAAGCCAAATGTTCCTTGTAGAGGGAGCCATTATAATAAAACCACCATTAGTTGAATGATCAGGTGATCCAAAGCTGGTTGTCAAATATTTTGTAGAATTTTGTCTACATATCTTATTAAGTATAGGATAATACTATACAATTGCCAATCCTATTAACACATTGGTTGTTGTAGTATGGTATTCATTGGATCTATAATTATTTAGAGTTGTCAAGTGGATCACTACTTAATAATAAGAGGAGTTAAACAAAACAATATTTAATTTTTTCTCATTAAAGACAACATCCCTCCATAAAATAGTTATTGTTTGATTGGATCAAACAACTTCTATGCTTTGAACTCATTAACTTAACCCATGATAATACAAGCATGAATATTTACATCCAACTTATTTCTCTTATCATACAAAATATGAGATCATACTATATGTCCAAATGTTTTGAGATGTTTTTTTGAGGGTTTCCTCCAATTCCATTTCTCAAGGGGGGACATATTCCATGCAACTTTGGTCTAAATCAAGTTCAAAATGTAGTTTGAGAAGAAAATAAACTCTACCCAAAACTTAGTCGGCATACATTTGGCCTGAAGTAAACATCATTCCATTTGAACCAAGGATTGATTATTCCTTTCAACAATACCATTCTACTAAGGTGTGTAAGTTACATATCTCTACCAAGAGATACCATTCTTTGAGAAGCAACTCTCAATGGGCTTTCTTGCATATTTTCTCCATTTTTAGATTTTATTTTTTTTACAGGCTTACCACATTGCATTTCAACAAATTCCCTAAATTTATTGAATTTCTCAAAGACACGATCCTTATTCTTTAAGAAATGTACCCATTTGTACATGGGAAAATCACCATTTGAAGGTCAAAACATATCTTCCATCTATTAATTATGGTTGATTCATTGTACAAAATCCATTATAAACAAGTTCCATCTGAGTCTTTTCTCTCCATGCCTTCCCTAACTAAAATGAACTGGTGATGCTTTCCAAGCACTAGTGAGTATTTCATGCTAGATTTCGTTCCATTGTTAGTCCTATCTGTCAGTGCAATCAATATTGGATCTTTCTTAGGGAAATCATAGAATTTATACAATTTGTACTTAGGGTCAATAATATTCTCAACAAAAACAAAAACACACATATTGTTAATATCCTTCACAAGAAACCTATCAGGATAGAATTCAACCTTCTTGCTAACTGTTTTGGTTAGTTGGGATATAAACAAAACGTTGGAACTCAAACTTGGTACATAACGCACATCAATGAACACACCATTCTGGTGTTCAATCCTACCACAACCAACAACAATAAGTGTGTAATCAACTATAACAATAATTTATTCTTCGATACCTTTACTTTTAGAAGTCAAAACATACAATTCTTAATAATTAGTAACATAGAAAGTATAGCTAACCCCCTTACCTTCAAAAAGTTAATGTTGCAAGCTAGTTGATTAACTAGTGGATGCTTCACCTTCAATCTTCTTGAAATTATCCTCCATATATTTAGTATTCTTCCAGTATGTCTTTTTGGCATGTCTATCTTTCCACAATACTGACATGTATTGTTATTCTTACATTTCTTAGTCGATGTCTAATCAACATGCTCTTATCAGTCCAGATGTTACAATCCTATTCTTTAACCTAATTGTATTCTTGACCTCTTTATTTATATCTTTGCTAAAATTTTCTCTAAGGATATTGACACGTTTCTTAATCTCAATTTTACCCTCATCAAGCAATTTCTAATGTTCTATGATTAACATACCCTAGAAAGAATCAAAGGTATAATGCTTGCCATATTATTTTCTAGTAGCCCAACTAGCACAAATGTCAAACATAATACATCATTATGTGTCTTTAGATTCATATATGTTAGTTCTATACCGTGATCACCCATCTTTGGAAAATCCTTTCCATCTCAACCAATTTCAATTGTATAACTTAGGTCTTGTCGATCTTTTTGAATAGAGTCTTTAACTTCTTCTAGAATTAATTTTGACAGTCAATCCCACTTGTATGAAATTTAATGAACTTATTATATGTCACGATAACTCCTCATATATCCTCATCCTTCTTCTTATCATTAATGAATTTTTTTATTATCATCCTTAGGATCTAGAATTGCAATATTTGTAAAATGCCAAAGCACTTTTATTTGAACTAACATTTCCATGTCTAGTGCCCTCAGACCCTAATTGTGGTCATTCAAAACCAAAGGTTATTTCTTAGAACTCATAATCACTTTTCGTATCTAAACCCTAATTTAATCTTCAAGTTAAAAACCTAAGTCCATTTACCAAATAGATTCAACTTACTAGAAGTACATGTAAGTGATAACTCCAAGGGACTTGAGACAACATGTTGGGTCTTGGGACAACAATTCTGATATCATGTTGGAGAACAAGAAATTGTAGAAGTGAAAAGTTATATATTAGAAAAAGAGGTGCTCGTGTCTAAAGACGCCATTACAATATTGAATCACAAGTGAACACAACTTAATATACAATGGATAACACACAATAACTAAAAAAATAATGTATCACCACACTTGATTACTTGATAGACCAATCCATAATATCATCTATGTATACTCCAAATTACAACTAGATCCCTTATGAGGATGACATAGTCATTTTTATCACTTTATGCATATACCTATATCTCCTAGTTTTCTACTTCCACCTACACGCTAGTCAACTAAATTGGGACCACATTTTGTCAACTTGATCAACTAGTCAACCACCTAGTCAAACTCTTTAGTCATCTCTCAAGTTGACCTTTGAATATTAACTAATTGTCTCTATAAGATCCAAAGGTGAGATACAATTGTTGTTCCAACGCCAATAATAATGATGCAATTTTAACCAATTTTCCATAGGACAAAATCTAGTAGGGAATGATTCTTCTTTCTAGTATCCTTATCATCCAAACCAATTTTGAATTATCTCTTCTAAGGAGGATACTTCCCAATTTCCTTTTTCTGTTGTGATTGTTTTTCTAGTTACCCATGCCTCCTTGGTGAAATGACATGATAGGAAGTGGTGAAGAACACTCTTCTTCTATTCTTTACACACAACACATAATCCAAGTCCTTATCATGATCTTGTTTGAATGTTGTCCCAAGTGAGCGCCCTACTTTTGAGTATTAACCACAACAAAATGCTCAGTTTTATGGAAGATATAAATTTCCAAAGGAGGTTCCATATCAAATCCTCATTTTCAAATGCAAGTTATTGAATGGAAACTTTGCAGCCCAAATTTACCTTATATGTACCTATTGATTTATTTTGTGCCCATCTCATTGAATCTTGATTCTATGATAGTCTTATCATGGAATTTGTAAATTTTTTTTTATAGCTCATCCATTCTTCTCCCTAGTAACCTTAAAGGTCTAATTGTTCTACAATCTTCCATCCTATTATCAAAATTCTCCTCTCCCTCTCATAAACACATGTCAAGTGGTAAATATCCCTTTTGTTTAGGTGATTCATCATGTCCTAAGATAATCTAAGATCATTTGACTCCGTATCCATCAATGCAGTCCTATTCTTACCTATTGTCCATACTCAATAAGATATACAAGGTTATCCTTTATAATATGATACAAATCTCCAATTATCACTCTCCAACAGATGGATCCTCAACTAGCCCTCTTATTTAACATATGATCCACTCTTTTATACTAAGAGGGAATATGTGCTTCTCTCTCATCAGTAGCTACCATATACCCTAGTTTGTTATTGCTATATTCCAAATCCCTTTAGTTGCCACTGCCTGTGAGAAATGAGACATGTTTTTAAAATTCCATCCTCCAAAATGTTTTGGCTTGACTAGTATTTAATTTCACTAAAGGAACGATCTCTCCCATCATTAACTACCATAGACTCCCTAGTTTGTTGTTGTCATCCTCCAAATACCTTTTGCTACTAGAAATGAGATACATTTTAAAAATTCCATCCTCCTAAATGTTTTGGCTTAGCTAATATTTGATTTCATTAAGGGAATTTTATCCTTATCCTTCCTTCCAGACCATAACTATTTGAAACATTTTGTTATAATCCTAATCAATAATATCTTTGGGATGGTGGCCATGGTCATCCAACATACACGTGTATCTTCAATCACATTTTTAATTAGGGTTAGTATCACCCTTGTGGACAACACCTATTGCACTAGGAATAAATCATCTTTTCAATCCTCTCAAATATCCACATCCAATCCTTCACTATATAGTCATTGGATTTCATATAGAGGCCTATATATTTCATTCTATCATCAAACAATTTTAATTGAAAGAGTATAATTGTTTGAATAAGAAGAGTCTAATGCTCCTCTAACATATGACAAACTAAGTTGGACTTACAAAATTAATTTTCATGCATTTTTTTAAAAGAAAATATGAAGTTCCTTATCCAATACCCTCTTTTCTCCTTGTAGATTCATTTTCAAAGAAAAGCATTGCCAAGAAATAATAAATGTGTGATATGAAATCCTCAGAAACTTTGAATCTCTTAAGTTCACCTACTACCTTTAGGGAATCCTTTTATAAGCCCCTTTAAGGTTAAAAGAAATAAGAATATGCACCATTTCTTACATCTCTTTTACCATCGCTAGGCTAAACCTAATATTTATCATGAGAAGTCTTAGGAAGGTCATTCTCACCTTGGTGCATGCCTTGGGAAAGTCCATTTTGATGATGGACATAGACAACATTTTTTGTTTTGATGAAATGTATACTACCATAACATTAAAAATCAATCTGCCTTCCATAAAACCAAATTGTTCCTTGTCAATGATATTCAATAAACTTGGTTTATGATTCCTCCCAACCTCAACAATAATCTTGTAGATACATTGCATAATGCATCATGAACCAATTGAATGAAGGTGGGTTATATTCCTTTGGAATGTTGGAAGTGAATGCTAAGTTAAATGGGATCGATATTTACCCTATCATTGTTGGATTCCTCAACAACGTCTAGGATATCCTTCTCAAATATTTCAAAATTACTTTTGAAAAACTCAAAAGACCAACTAAGAAACACACATTAGCCAAAGTTTGATTCACCATGTGTGTAAATTTATGAATGTTATATAGGAACATGACCTACAATTTGTTTTAATGTTATTTTGGTCCATACTTATTTCTAACCAAAATTTTGTTTGAAGTTATTTGAGGTCAAAAAAGTCTGTTTTTTTAAGTTATTTGGTCTAGTGTACTTTTGTTGATTCTTAATTGTGATCCTATTTAGAGTATAAAAATCCATGCATATCCTCCAAATACGATCTTTTTTAAAACCAACATGATGACTAATATGCATGGAGAAGACTTAGAATAAATATGTCCTTTGTCCAAAAAATTAATGGATTTGTTGCCTCCTAATTCTCTAGGAGTGAACTTCCCTACAATTCATTTTTTTAAAACAATACACCTTTTATAAATCAATGCAATGCTAGACTGTGTGCTTTTGAGGTATATGTTTTGGTTCTTTTAAAAGTGCAACATAGTGTTGGGTCGACTCATTTGTAATTTTTTCTTTCTATGTAACTTATTTTCCTATTGTGTATATATATATATATATATATATATATTTGTATATAGGGGAATAGACAATTGGATTCAAGTTTGTGCTCACATGATATATGGCCAATTATGGTCCACTACCACCATACTCCTATGCATATCAAAACTGGCCCACCCACAACACATATGCTTAGCCGAAGTTTGTATGATTACTGAAGGAGAGAAATATATTATAATACTTGACTCTCCAAGGAAAGACATATCCTCAATAATCATGATTCACCATATCCGATCAAAGTGGGAAAGATTGTTCTCAATCAAGATTCAACTAAAAAAGGAATTAGCCATTGCGTTTTTGTGTGGAAATGCACTAGATCTACAACCAATATGATAGAGACGATATCACATATGTATGTAGGTAATTATTACATTATCATATGTCTACTTCAAAATAATATAATACTTATAACAAATAATCATAGTAATACTATGTGTGTGTGTGAGAACATTATTTTTATGTAAATATCATATTTGTAGGATTTCTAATTATGTATAAATATGGCTTGCTACCACTAAAACCACCTTGAATATTTACCTTTGAAAATAAAAGGAAATAATATGCAAATAATATCCTCATGAAACATGTTACACAAACGTAAAGTACAATCTTATTTTTCCCAATGTGTTCAAATGATGTTGTGTTTCCTTCACCGTCAAATTTCGGTAAGAGATCTACTGCCTTTACTAGGAGGTCATGTAGAGGTCCTTGAAGGTCTGATTTGGTGTTGTCCCCCCATGCAGTAATTTAGGGCAAAGCCATAAACAATTCATAAATGAAGAGAATGCATCCCTACACATGCCAATATTACCATGCCATTAGAGGAAATTTGGGGTCTAAAATGGGCCTTATAAGAAAACGTGCCAAAATAAGTTTTTGTGAGATGGAATTCAAGAACCAATAGAATTTCAATAAAATAAGTCAACCATAATGGTTGAATTGACATATTTGTCATTAAAAAAACTACTTTTTTTTGTTCGTATTTTCGACATATCTCATTGTGGTTTTACTCAAATATCGATCGAGAGAGCTCGTTGGATGCGGAATTTGATTTCGCATCCAAGGAGTACCCATACTGCATACTTTTGATGGACCCCGCTACCCCAAAAACAAGAAATACCTGAAAAAACGTGATGATGATGTCATCATCACATTTTTTCAGGTATTTCTTGTTTTGGGGGTAGCGGGGTCCGTCAAAAGTATGCAATGTGGGTACTTGTTGGATGCGGAATCAAATTCCGCATCCAACGAGCTCTCTCGATCAAAATTTGAGTAAAAATGCAGGGAGATATGCCGAAAATACGAACACAAAAGAATTTTTTTTCTTTCTTCCTCCAAAATTAATCAATATTATTTTATTATTTTATCATTTTAACTATTATTTTATTATTTTCCTTAGGAGGCCCATTTTAGACCCCAAAATTCCTCTAATGCTTTGATTTTAGCATCAAAATTGTTGGCAATGTTGAACTCACCCTATGCAAATAATACGGGTTACCCCCCGTGAAAGGTATCAATTAGACCCATCACCATTTTGAATAGGGAACCTATCCGAATTATGGCCCAACAAACATTATGGTTTTTAGGTTTTATCAGTTGTGGCCCAATCTATAAAACATTATTAAGTCATTAATCAACATCCTTAAGAGGAATGCAAATTGTTAAAGTATGGTTTGAATATCATTAATTCATAACTTATGTATATTTTTGTGACGTTACCTAGGTATTTACTATTGGTGCTATGATGGATCAATGGACATTGAAGAAAAACTAGCTTCGATCCCCACCTAACCACCATGGCAAATGGATCCCCACTAATATGCAACCAAATGAAAAAGGATGAAGGCTTGCAACAATACAAGAAAAATATAATATTTCCCTTAGTATGAAAAATCATTTTCATCGAAAAGTGAGTCTAACCACTTGAATATTTTCCCCAAAGGCATGTTGAATAGTGAAGTGAGAAACAAGACAGATCGTGGACAAGATTTATGCAAAACATATGTAAATAACTTTCTCTTAATAAAAATACAAATGTATCAGAGACTTAGAAAGTCATGGAGGAAGACCAAGATTTACCTAGAAGGCCAAAGGCCATTGGAAAACCAAGAATTGTTCTTATTCTACATAAAATGTACTCTTGACCTCATTTAGGGAAGAGCTTTTGCTCCGTTGAAGCTTATGCTTGTAAACTTTATGCAAAATTCTTTTTGCAAAGTTCTAATAAGAAGAAGCCATTGTTGGCTTGGCTATTTTGGAAATGAATTTCACTTATAGGACCTCAATGCGTGGAACCTTTTTATTCTAATTAGTTCTTTTCCATAATTGTTATTAGATTTTTTTTCTTCCTATAATGTAGACTGTTATGATGTAGAAGTAGCATTTCTTTCTCTAATTTGTCTCTAGAATGTTTACGCTATAGTTGTTGGTGTAGTACTATAATAAATTGTTTATTTCTCAAAACTGTTATGGCGTGCATATGGTTATTTATGTTTTTGTTATTTCTCATGTAGTAACTGTTTATTGATGATTAAGAAATTGACATATTTGATGCTATGTTCAGATTTATGGTTATGTTAGTTATCCCTAGTATCATTATGCACTATGCATCCATATATTAGTTGCATTTCATATATTGCATTTCAAGAAACCTAAACAATGTATTGAGCCGCAACCGATAAAACCTCAAAACCATAATGATTGTTGGGCCAAAATTCAAATGCATTCCCTTTTCCAAATGTTGATGTGTCTAATTGGGACCTTTCAACATGGATAACTCCTATTGTTTGCACATGGTGGATTCCACCTTGTCAATGTTTTTTTTTTGGACAAATTCGCATATGCTTATTTAGATATTGAAGAATGTGTCCATATATTTGTTATAAAACTAATTCTTCTTTAATTCCTCATAATTGATTTTTTATTCATCTCATTTGGAATCAAAGATAGGTTATGATCCAATATTTGGCCATATCTTTTCTAGACCTTGTGTGATTTGGATTTTTTCCACAATTATTGTAACAAGGTTTCTCTGAATATATGGTATTTGACCATAACCTAGCACTTGGACACTAAAAAAATAAAATATTCCATACATTCCAAAGTGGAAAATAATCAAAATTAATCCACTGCAAGTTTGAAGAGAACCAGATATCAAGAAATTCGAAGAAGGATCTTGGCACATTTAAAAGAGAAATAAGGAATTTATTAAAAGCCAACATCTACACACAAAAAACAAAAGATTGTTAGTATTGCACAAAAATAAAGAAAAAAACACCATAGGAGTATAACCATTAATATTGACTAGTCAAATTGATGGACAACCACCATCTAAATCACTGGATACTAACCAACCAATAGTTACCACTGACATACTTTTGATAGATTGATCACAGATGCACTAGGAATGAACCATCTTTTCAATTAGCCACCATTTTGAGATGGATAATTTGTAGCCGCCAAGATAAATAACAACTACCCTATAACTTCCAAAATAGTTCCACCATGAATAACAAGCTCACATGGGTTAATCACTATCACCACTACCACCGTCGTCGAGGGAGTGGTGTTGACATCATTAAAATTGCAAGGGTGTGAATGTTGTGGTGTCTTGAGGGTGTAACCAATGGATTGGTGGGCATAAAAGCAGATAATAACCGCCAATTGAAATTATATAATTAATTGCATAGATAGAAGATCAGGGTGAGGTGACAACCGTCCTACTAAGATTGTGTCAGTGCCAAGCTATCAACCATAAAACCTTACAATTGTAGTTCAATTCATCATGGTATTTGTGGTTTAGTTATTTAATACACCTCTAGAATACAACTTTCCATAATAGCAAAAAAACAATTTTAAAAATAGAAACAAAATTTTAAGGTTTAGTTAATTATAAAGCAAGTTGCTTGATGATAGATATTGTTATATGTCAATACCTTTTTTAACTTAGTAAGAAAAATATCACAGTACTATTATCTTCTAAAAAAATCAACACCAAAATAGTTTAACACAAATTGAATAAAGCGAACAAAATGAAAGCACATTAAACATAAGTTGTGTAATAAATATCCATAATGCAAAAGCTATACCCATTCTTGGTAAATATAAAGGGTTATTTATTATTACATATTATAAGAGGAAGATATGAATCATGGAGATAGGAATCGTTGCAAAGTTGGGTATAAATTATTTGATCAAAAGTTGGAGATAAAGATTGTTTCAAGTTTGCTATGGAAAGAAAAGGGTTTTAATAAAATAAGGAAAGTGTTTATAAAAAGGTATTTCAATATCAAACTCAAGATTATTAAAATTAAAAAAAAAATATTGAAAAAACAGAGACTAATTATATCTCTATTTGTCTAAATCATCAAAATATTACGATAATATTAACTTGTCAAATCAAATATTAATTCTAAAGCCAAGTATAACAATAATAATGGTTTTGTTTCTTGTGATGAACAATATGAAACTATGGACTTAGAATTGGTATTGATAATTAAAAAATTCATATCCCAATTCAATGTTACAATGTAATAAAAATATGATTACATAATTCTAGGTTCAACTTAGATGGAAATATTAGGAACCTTCATTTTAAATTGGAATAAGAAGAAAAATATAGCATTGCAAGACTCTACAATGAAGTCATGCTTAGTAGCACTCTCATCGAAAGCATTGAAGGATGTATCAAAAGTGACCCTTCAAGATAAGTAGAAGTGAATACAAAAGATGCAAAAATAATTTTACAAAGTAGTCAATAAAAAGGAAGAAATTACATGCCCTAAGAATCATAGTGAAAACTTGATCACACAAATTAAAAAGTTAAAACAAGTCGCAACAAGAAACATTGAAGCAACTTAATAACAAAGAATGAATGATTGACAAAAAAACAATGATTGACATAATTGAAATAGAGAAGTCATCAGATGCAAAAATATAGACCTTGGAGAAATGAACCAATATAGATGCAATCGACACCGAAAAAAAAGATGCTTATATCGAAATCTTATCATCAAAAGCATCATAAGATGAATGTTGTAAAAACAAGACATAAAATACAAGGGTGACTAACTGTCATAATAATTATAATAACCATTGTATCACTCAACAAGGCCACTAAAGATAAAAGTCAGTTTGAGAAGCTAAGGGAATATCCTAATATATCAAAGAGAAGCTCAAGTGTGGAATCTTATTATTTCTCAAATCATAGAAGCTGCCACCACATTGCTTTGTAGAAAATTGAACTAGTGTGGTCTAACTCTTTCACAATAAGATAACTCTACTCGATGCACTCATCATCTTGTGTTATCAACCATCACAACTTCAAGAACAAAGAATCATGAGAAGGCATTACAAACCAAAACAAATATGCTCTTTTGCATAAAATGCTTTGAGTACAAAGCATCTTCAAGTGATAGGAAATGTATTGAACATATATATATATATATATATCAAATAAATAATAATAAATGAAGTGACACATTTTAACTAAAGGACATGACCTGTCAACCATGGTGACTAGTCAATATATATAAGTATACAATCACATAGGCATTGCGCACACACACACACACACACACACACACTCACTCACACACATACACACACACATATAAGTTGTCTTATATAGATTTCAACTATCTTTCCATTTATAATGGATATTCCTTAATAAATAAAATTATGTTAATTTCAACAAGTAGGATTTCTAGAGCATTCTCATAATCTTAATAATATTTCTTGGAGAAAAGATGAATCTATGGCTATCTAGAATTTATTTTAATAATCTTTTATTGTAAAATTAGATAAGGATAAAATGCTATAAAAGGATGAATTCTCCTCATTTGCAAATCAAAAGTTCAAGTGAAGAAAATATTCATTAGAAGGCTAAGGGTAAGGCAACTTTGTAAGTTACGAGGGAGGAAAGGCTTTGGTGAACTCTACTATCATTTGTTGAGGAATAAATCATATTGATGCTAGGGCCGCCATCTCAAATTATGTTGGTATATATCTCTATCTTCAAAAAGGTTATATACTTCTTGTGGATTGCTTCATATACTAGAGAATGATACTGCGGAGAAATATCCATGTCCTCATTGTTTGTCAATGAAGGTAAAGGACGTTGTTCACACTTTTTGATGGTTGTTGCTGACCTATTTGCTTTATTGATTGCATAAAATGTTGGGGAACTTTGAGTTGGTAACTGTAATATCCTGATTTTGACCCTATTGCATTAAAACTGTAATTGATGTAAATACCGCTATTAAATCACGGTGAGGAGGTCAAGGCCAAGGCCCCGTCATCGATTTAGCATTTTATGTATCGATAATTAAAATTGATGCCTATGGTTCTCATGCTAGCCAGGCACAATATAAATTGAGACATCATGTAAATAAGCAATTTAATAAAATACCCACAACTAGCTATGCAATGCAACACGCAATGGGGGCAGAAATGTGTGCCAAATCCATTCCTCATCCACGATTTTCACTTCCTCACGCAGTTGGAGCTAGCTGGGGTGTTTTCTTCACGTTTTTATGCATTTCCTTCATTTTTCCATGGCTGGAAATCCATTTTTGTGTTGCACCGTGGATGGGGAGAAGAGATTCATGATTTGGGGGTTTATGGAGGTAATTTCTACCCTTGTAAGACCCATAAACATTTTCTGAAATCAAATTTGCTATCCCAAGGTTGATTCCACATATACCATTTCATTTTTGGTTGTCGACTTCTGAGACTAATAGAAACCCCATCTTGGGCATCCCACGGCCAAAACATTTCTGTTCATACCCAAAACTTGTGTTTTGCTGTTATGTGCATCCTTGTTTTGGTATGAACTGTAAGAAAGATCTAGGAGTGGAAGAGGACTAGAATTGGCTTGATAAACCCAGTGAAGAGAGGAACCTCACAAAAGATCAAAAGGGGCTTCTATGCACAACTTGGAGAACACTAGAATGGAAGGTATGGCTCGAGGGATTGTGTAGCAGTGAAGGGAATACTTCCTTGTGTCAAGTGTGTAGGTATTGTGGGGACCAAGCTAGATAGATCTTGTACATGTATCCATAGCTCCGTGGTTGAGCTCACTAGCTTAGCAATTCTTCCCTTCCACTGCCTTAGCATCCCGATATACCCAATTGTGGATTGGCTTGGCTGAACCATGGTGTGTATTTTGTAAATTTTCCTTTAATATTCAACTAGGGATAAATAGTAAATGCAAAATATCAACTGATAACCACACATGAATATCTTTTACAGTATGCAACGAAATATAAAATTGAGAAATAACTCACAACATCACATCACAATATTGACACTATTATTTTGGGTATGGAAACCCCCGAAAAAACCCAAGATGGGAAAACTGGTGCAGCAGTAAGATATAGATTTTATTATGAGAAAATATGGAACTCTTACAATCACTACAAATTCACCCAAATGTGGCGAATGTAGCACCCAGCAAAATCACTGGGAAAATCCCAGCTAAACCTCAACACCCTCCATAGCCTTGCAGTCATCCATCCTGAATCTCTTCAAGATCTCTACTACATACTTCCCCTGTCCAATGAAGAAGCATCCATCTCTCTGCCAAACCTCCAAGCCTAGAAAGTAATGCATCAACCCAAGGTCGTTCATCTCAAACTCTACTGCAAGGTTGGACTTGCAGTATCCAATCAGCCTCTCATCTCCTGTAAAAAAGACATCATCCACATATAAAACCAGTATGAGAGGCACCTCACCTGTCAAGAAGTACAGGTTGTGGTCATCCTCACTCCACTGAAATCCCATCTCTCATAGATAGCTTTCAATCCTCGAGCACCATGCTCGAGGTGCATGCTTGAGCCTGTAAAGAGCTCGATGCAGTAGGCATACATGCGTCTACCTGTTCTCCACATCAAACCCCTCTGGATCTCAATATACACATCCATCTGATGGACACGCCAAGCCATCTCAACTTCTAGTCAGATAATGGTCCGAATGGAAGAATACCTGGCAACAGGGGCAAAGGTCTCCTCATAATCAATACCTTCCTTCTGTGAAAACCCCTTTGCCACGAAGCGCGCCTTGTACTTATCCATGCTTCTGTCTGCTGCATGCTTCACCATGTAGATCCATTTGGATCCCGCCACCTTTTTCCCTTGTGGCCTCGACACAACCTCCCATACCTGGTTTTTCATAATGGAGTCATACTCCTCAACCATATTTTCCTGCCACACATCATGTTGTGCAGCCTCCTCGAAGATGGAAGGTTCAGATTTAATCAACTCTATCATCAATTCCATATAACTAAGCCTCTTTGGTGGTATACTCTGTCTAAAAGATTTTTGTGGAGGATCTATCTGCCTGGAATCTTGCATTGTGGATCTAAACCACTTAGGCCTTGGCCTAGTGTCAACCTCCTGCGACTGCTGGATATTCGTCTCCTGTTGCACCTCATCCTTCAAGTCAATGACTGAAGGATCCTGTCCACTTGACTCCCTCTGACCACTAGAACCTGTGCTCTATATCTGTACATATACCTGTACATATGGCTCCTCCAACTTGAATCCCGACTCCTTTGCTGGTTGCTGCTCTGCTGGTAAGTCCAAAGATCTCCACAAGGCCCTGTCCTCATCGAACTGGACATCCCTGCTCACAATGATCCTCTTGCGAGAAGGAATGTAAACTATATATGCTTTGAAATATCGCTATAACCAACAAGTAACCCCTTCTCTCTAGAAGGATCCAACTTCTTCCTATTGTCATCATGAACATGACAATAGCAGACACTACCAAATATGCGAATGCGACTCACATCTGGCCTAGTGCCTGTGAAGACCTCCTCTGGTGTCTTCCTCCCCAAGTCTATGTGGGGACACCTGTTCTGAATGTACATTGCAGTCATGTATGCCTCGGCCTAGAGGAATAGTGGTAATACCTGATCAAATAGGATGGCCTTGGCTGCTCCAACCATAGTCATGTTCTTTCACTCTGCAACTCCATTCTGCTATGGGGTATGGGGCACAGTGTGCTCCTTCTTGATCCCCTCAGCCGAACAATACTCCATGAACTCATTGGAAGTGTACTCACCCCTGTTGTCTATCCTCAACACCCGAATATTCTTTCCTATTTGGTTCTCGACAAGAGTCTTGAACTCTCGGAACCTCTCAAAGACTTCTGACTTGGCCTTCAAGAAATAGATCTAGGTTTTTGTGGAATAGTCATCAATGAAGGTTATGTAGTAACTATAACCACTGAATGAATGGAAACTCATAGGTCCACATACATCAAAATGCACCAAGTCCAAGGGCTCCTTAGACTTGTCCTCACTCTATGGGAAATACTTCCTGATGTTCTCCCCCAAAGCACAACCCTTGCAGTGGTTATGCTTTTCCTCCTATACCTGAGGAACTCCAATGACTTCCTGTCTCAAATTCTTCAGTGGTCCATGGTGTAAGTGTGCCATCCTCCTATGTCACAACTCACCTTGACTGTCGCTGCTGCTGCTGACTAGAACCTTTGTAGGCTCAAAGTGTAATCTGTACACTTTCCTGCTCCTTCTTCCAATCACCCGATCCAAGCTCCTATCTGACCCCTTGGGCTTGATATACACTCTATGGTCATGGAACTTCACCTGATATCCCGTGTCCTCCAGAGTGGAGACTGATATAAAGTTCTTGGTCAGTCCTGGAACATATAACACATCAACAAAACTGAGGGGTTTTCTAGAATCCCTCTCAAATGAAACAATGCCAACTCCTTGGGCTTGATACCACGCATCATCACCCAGCTCAATGTGGATCCCTGTTCCACCCTCCTGCAAGTCTCTAAAGAATCTCTTTTTTCCAGTCATGTGACTAGATGATCCACTGTCAATGTACCATATGTTGGTCCCTATGGTGCTTTCCATGCAAGCTATCAAGTAAAAATCCTCATCGAAGTTCCTATTGAACTCAACCACCTCTATAGATCCAGCGATCTAAGTGTTACTCCTCTTCTTCCTATCTGGGCACTGGGAGGCAAAGTGTCCCTGCTTGTGGCAGTTAAAACACTTGACCTTTGATATGTCAAGGTTCTTCTTACCATCCTTCTTCCTCTTTTCCTTCCCCTTGCTCTTCCCTGTAAGGGCTAGAGCTTCCTCATCCGCAATCTGTGGGACACTGTTGGATGAGCCTGATCCTTGATCCATGCCGGTCTCCTCCTGCACATAGTCATCCCATAGTCTTTTCCAATCAGGGAGCTTCTCCCTAGCCACAACACCTTTGACAAAGGTGTCTGATGGCTTAGAGAAGCCAATGAGGGATATTAGAACTAGCTCCTCATCATCAATCTTAGAGCCAACAACTCCAAGCTCATCCCCGATCTGTGTGAGCCTCGTGAGATAAGGCACCACTCCTTCTCCCTTGGTCATCTTGGTGTTGTGCATCCTCTCTTGCAACACCATTCTCTGGTTCTCATTCTTTCTCTGGTACAAAATTTCCAAAGCCTTCCACATCTCCAATGCGGTCTTCTTACCAGAAAGGTGAGGGACCATATGGTCCTTCACTCCATCCATGATAATCAACATGGCTCTGGAATCAATCTTCTTCCAGGCTATCAGATCTGTCGGATCTATGGGTGCAACTTTTGTGGAGTCAATGTGCTCCTTAGCATCACTAACGTCCAGGATCTTGGTGACCCTCTCTTTCCATGTAGGAAAGTTCTGAGCACCCTGGAGTCTATCCTCAACTCTCAACTGCATGGCCATAGTGAAGTGTACCTGTCAAAACCTAGATATGGAAGTCTAGGTTTTTGTCTTCCTATAGATCTGCACCTGATCTATCACTGCTGCTGCAAATCTCTCAGCTTTAGTTCACCAAAGCTCTGATACCATGTAAATTTTCCTTTAATATTCAACTAGGGCTAAACAGTAAATGCAAAATATCAATTGATAACCACACATGAATATCTTTTACAGTATGCAACGGAATATAAAACTGAAAAATAACTCACAACATCACATCACAATATTGACACTATTATTTTGGGTATGGAAACCCCTAGAAAAACCCAAGATGGGAAAATCAGTGAAGCAGTCACATATAGATTTTATTATGAGAAAATGTGGAACTTTTACAATCATTGCAAATTCACCCAAACCTGGTGAATGCAGCACTCAAAAGAATCACTGGGCAAATCCCAGCTAAACCTCAACACCCTCCTGTGTGAGTGTACGACCCAAATGTACGAAGCTCGATGATACTGTTGCTTGCTCCTTCGTCTTGTCAGCTAATCCTCTGTCTGAATTTCTCTCCCTGTCTATATCTTGTCCCTATCGGAATACAAGTGTGTGTGTTCTCTCCACCAATTGATCTCTCTTTTATAACTTTAGGTAAAGCAAAAACCCTAATTTCACTTTCACTTTAACTAGTGGTAAAGCAAAAACCCTAATTTCACTTTCACTTTAACTAGTGGTAAAGCAAAAACCCTAATTTCACTTTCACTTTAACTAGTGATTCACTAAAGTTAATTTAGACCACTTTAATTTATTTTCCAAAGTAAACTTAGGAAAAGTAAATTAAATACAACTGGTTTCCTAATTTAAGTCTTCTGCATGCAGGAAAACCTTCCTTGTTGCTACTAGTTTAACACTCCCTCTCAACGAGGAAGGGATTTGGTAGCAACCCCAACTTATCCCCAAACTTCACAAAACTCTGTCTGCAAAGTGCCTTGGTGAAAATGTCCGCCACCTGCTCATCTGTCTGTATGTACTCCAACCGAATGGTTCCCCTCTGAACACAATCTCTCAAGAAGTGGTATCTAATGTCTATGTGCTTTCTCCAGTCATCGAACACTGGATTCTCAGATAGCCTGATGCCACTCTGATTGTCACAGTGAACTACTGTAGCATCTAGCTAACACTCGAACAACCGTTCAAGTAACTTCCTCAGCTACATACCCTCACAAGCAGCCATGCTGGCTTCCATGCACTCACTCTCTGCCAGTCTCAACGCAACTAACTTCTACTTCCTGCTGAACATAGACAACCCCTGATCCAATGCTGAAACAACAACCTGAAGTACTCTTTCGGTCCTCTACACATCCTGCCCTATCAACATCTGTGAAACCTGCTAACTGTACACTACCCCTGTGCTCATAAACCAATCCATACTCCACCGTACCTCTGATGTAGCGAAGTATGTGCTTCACAGCCATCCAATGCACTCTCTGAGGGTCGACCATGAACTGAATCAAAGAGTTGACTGCAAAGATGATGTTTGGTCGAGTGTTGACCAGATACACAAGCGATACGATAAGCTGGCGATACAAGGTAGGATCAAATCCATCTGACCCTGATGCATCAATCTTCCTCCAGTTGGAAACTAGAGGTATGTCCATAGGCTTGCAGTCATCCATCCTGAATCTCTTTAATATCTCTACTGCATACTTCCCCTATCCAATGAAGAAGCATCCATCTCTCTACCAAACCTCCAAGCCCAGAAAGTAATGCATCAGCCTAAGGTCTTTCATCTCAAACTCTACTGCAAGGTTGGCCTTGCAGTCTCCAATCAACGTCTCATCTCCTGTCAGAAAATGATCATCCACATATAAGACCAGTATGAGAGACACCTCACCTATCAAGAAGTACAGGTTGTGGTCAGCCTCACTCCGCTGAAATCCTAGATCTTGTAGATAGTTGTCAATCCTCGAGTACCATGCTCGAGGTCCCTGCTTGAGCCCATAAATAGCTTGATGCAGTCTGCATACATGTGTTTCCCTATTCTCCACATCAAACCCCTCTGGTTGCTCAATATACACTTCCTCCTCTATAACTCCGTTGAGGAAGGCAGTGTTGACATCCATCTGATGGACACACCAACCCATCTCAGCTACTAGTGAGATAATGGTCCGAATGGAAGAATACCTGGAAACAGGGGCGAAGGTCTCCTCATACTCAATACCCTCTTTTCGTGAAAACCCCTTTTCCATGAAGCGCGCCTTGTACTTCTCCATGCTTCCGTCTGTTGCATGCTTCACCTTGTAGATCCATCTAGATCCCACCACCTTTTTCCCTTGTGGCCTCGACACAACCTCCCATACCTGGTTTTTCATAATGGAGTCATACTCCTCAACCATAGCTTCCTGCCACACATCATGTTGTGCAACCTCCTCGAAGCTGGAAGGTTCAAAGTTAATCAACTCTATCATCAATGCCATATAACTAAGCCTCTCTGGTGGTATACTCTATCTAAAATATGTCCGTGGAGCATCTACCTGCCTGGAATCCTGCATTGTGGATCTAAACCACTTAGGCCTTGGACTAGTGTCAACCTGCTGTGGCTGCTGGATATTTGTCTTCTGCTGCAACTCATCCTTCAAGTCAATGAATGAAGGATCTTGTCCACCTGACTCTCTCTGACCACTAGAACTTGTGCTCTGTGTATGTACCTATACCTATACATCTGGCTCCTCCAACTTGATTCCCGACTCCTGTGTTGGCTGCTGCTCTGCTGGTAAGTCCAAAGATCTCTGCAAGGCCCTGTCCTCATCGAACTGGACATCCCTGCTCACAATGATCCTCTTGCGAGCAGGAATGTAAACTCTATATGCCTTCAAAATCTCGTGGTAACCAACAAGTAACCCCTTCTCTCCAGAAAGGTCCAACTTATTCCTATTGTCAGCATGAACATGACAATAACAGACACTGCCAAATATGCGAATGTGACTCACATCTGGCCTAGTGCCTGTGAAGACCTCCTCTGGTGTCTTCCTCCCCAAGGCTGTGTGGGGACACCTGTTCTGAATGTATACTGTAGTCCTGTATGCCTCGGCCCAGAGGAATAGGGGTAATCCCTGATCAAATAGCATGGCCTTGGATGCTCCAACCATAGTCCTGTTCTTCTGCTCTACAACTCCATTATGCTATGGGGTGTGGGGCACAATGTGATCCTTCTTGATCCCCTCAACAACAATACTCCATGAACTCATTGGAAGTGTACTCACCCCTGTTTTCTATCTTCAACACCCAAATCTTATTTCATGTTTGGTTCTCCACAAGAGTCTTGAACTCTCAGAACCTCTCAAAGACCTTTGACTTGGCCTTTAGGAAATAGATTCAGGTTTTCCTAGAATAGTCATCAATGAAGGTTACGTAGTACCTGTAACCACTGAACGAATGGACACTCATAGGTCCACATACATCAAAATGCACCAAGTCCAAGGGATCGTTAGACTTGTGCTCACTCTATGGGAAATACTTCTTGATGTTCTTCCCCAAAGCACAACCCTTGCAGTGGTTATGCTTTTCCTCCTGTACCGGAGAAACTCCAATGACTGCCTGTCTCAAATGCTTCAGTTCTCCATGGTGTAAGTGTGCCATCCTTCTATGCCACAACTCACCCTGACTGTTGCTGCTGCTGCTGACTAGAACCTTTGCAGGCTCAAAGTGTAATCTGTACACTTTCCCGCTCCTTCCAATCACCCAATCCAAGCTCCTATCTGACCCCTTAGGCTTGATATACACTCTATGGTCACGAAACTTCACCTAATATCCCTTTTCTGCCAGAGTGGGGACTGATATAAGGTTATTGGTCAGTCCTGGAACATATAACACATCAACAAAACTGAGGGGTTTTCCAGACTCCCTCTCAAATGAAACAGTGCCAACTCCTTGGGCCTGATACCGCGCACCATCACCCAGCTCAACGTGGATCCCTATTCCACCCTCCTACAAGTCTCTAAAGAATCTCTTTTTTCCAGTCATGTGACTAGATGCTCCATTGCCAATGTACCATATGTTTCTCCCTGTGGTGCTTTCCATGCAAGCTATCAAGCAAAACTCCTCATCGAAGTTCCTGCTAAACTCATCCACCTCTACAGATCTAGCGATCTGAGTGTTACTCTTCTTCTTCCTATCTGGGAACTGGGAGGCAAAGTGTCCCTACTTGTGGTAGATAAAACACTTGACCTTTGATATGTCATGGTTCTTCTTACCATCCTTCTTCCTCTTTGCCTTCCCCTTGCTCTTCCCTATAAGGGCTAGAGCCTCCTCATCTATAATCTGTGGGGCATAGTTGGATGAGCCTGATCCTTGACCCATGCGGGTCTCCTCTTGCACAAAGTCATCCCATATTCTCTGCAAATCAGGGAGCTTGTCCCTAGCCACAACACCTTTGACAAAGGTGTCCCATGGCTTAGAAAATCCATTGAGGGCTATTCAAACTAGCTCCTCATCATCAGTCTTAGAGCCAAGAGCTCCAAGCTCATCCCCAATCTGTGTGAGCCTCATGAGATAAGGCACCACTCCTTCTCCCTTGGTCATCTTGGTGTTGCGCATCCTCTCTTTCAACACAATCCTTCAGTTCTCGTTCTTGCTCTAGTACAGACTTTCCAAATCCTTCCACATCTCCAATGTGGTCTTCTTACCAAAAAGGTGAGGGACTATATGGTCCTTCACTCCATCCATGATAATCAACATGGCTCTGGAATAAATCTTCTTCTAGGCTATCAAATCTACTGGATATGTGGGTGCAACTTTTGTGGAGTCAATGTGCTCCTCAGCATCACTGACGTCTAGGATCCTTGTGATCCTCTTTTTCCACGTAGGAAAGTTTTGAGCACCCTGGAGTCTATCCTCAACTCTCAACTGCATGGACATAGTGAAGTGTACCTGTCAAACCCTAGATTTGGAAGTCTAGGTTTGTGTCTTCCTATAGATCTGCCCCCGATCTATCATTGGTGTTGCAAATCTCTCAGCTTTAGCTCACCAAAGCTCTAATAGCATGTAAATTTTCCTTTAATATTCAACTAGGGATAAACAATAAATGAAAAATATCAACTAATAACCACACATGAATATCTTTTACAGTATGCAGAGGAATATAAAATTGAGAAATAACTCACAACATCACATCACAATATTGACACTATTATTTTGGGTATGGAAACCCCGGGAAAAACCCAAGATGGGAAAACTGGTGCAACAGTCACATATAGATTTTATTATGAGAAAATATGGAACTTTTACAATCACTGCAAATTCACCCAAACCTGGCGAATGCAACACCTGAAAGAATCACTAGGAAAATCCCAACTAAACCTCAACACTCTCCTGTGTGAGTGTACGACCCAACTATACGAAGCTCGATGATACTGCTGCTCGCTCCTTCATCTTCTCAGCTAATCCTCTATCTGAATTTCTCTCCATGTCTGTATCTTGTCCCTGTTGGAATACAAGTTTGTGTGTTCTCTCCACCAATTGATCTCTCTTTTATAACTTTAGGTAAAGCAAAAACCCTAATTTCACTTTCACTTTAACTAGTGATTCACTAAAGTTAATGTAGATCACTTTAATTTATTTTCCAAAGTAAACTTAGGAAAATGAAATTAAATACAACTGGTTTCCTAATTTAAGTCTTCTGCATGTAAGAACACATGCATGCAAGAAGACCTTCCTTGTTGCTACTAGTTTAACACTCCCTCTCAATGAGGAAGGGATTCGGTAGCAACCCCAAATTATCCCTGAACTTCACAAAACTCTGTCTGCAAAGTGCCTTGGTGAAAATGTCTGCCACCTGCTCATCTGTCTGTATGTACTCCAACTAAATGGTTCCCCTTTGAACACAATCTCTCAAGAAGTGGTATCTGATGTCTATGTGTTTGCTCCGGTCATGGAACACTGGATTCTCAAATAGCCCGATGCCACTGTGATTGTCACAATGAACTACTGTACCCTCTATCTCACACTCGAACAACCCTTCAAGTAACTTCCTCAGCCACATACCCTCATAAGCAATGATTTTGGCTGCCATGTACTCAGCCTCTACTGAGCTGAACGCAACTGAATTCTACTTCCTTCTAAACCAAGAGACAACCCCTGATCCAATGCTGGAAAAACAACCTGAAGTACTCTTTTGGTCCTCTACACATCCTTCCCAGTCAGCATCTATGAAACCTGCTAACTGTACACTCCCTCTGTGCTCATAAACCAATCCATACTCCACCGTACCTCTGATGTAGCGAAGTATGTGCTTCACAGCCGTCCAATGCACTCTCTGAAGGTCCACCATGAACTGACTCAATGAGTTGACTGCAAAGCTGATGTCTGGTCGAGTGTTGACCAGATACATAAGCGATTCAATAAGCTGACGATATATGGTAGGATCAAATCCGTCTGACCCCGATGCATCAACCTTCCTTTAGTTGGAAACTAGAGGTATGTCCATAGGATTGCAGTCATCCATCCTGAATCTCTTCAAGATCTCTACTGCATACTTCCCCTGCCCAATGAAGAAGCATCCATCTCTCTGCCAAACCTCCAAGCCCAGAAAGTAATGCATCAGCCCAAGGTCTTTCATCTCAAACTATACTGCAAGGTTGTACTTGGAGTCTCCAATTCGCCTCTCATCTCCTGCCAAAAAGAGATCATCCACATATAAGACCAGTATGAGAGGCACCTTGCCTGTCAAGAAGTACAGGTTGTGGTCAGCCTCACTCCGTTGAAGTCCCATCTCTCGTAGATAGCTGTCAATCCTCAAGTACCATGCTCGAGGTGCATGCTTGAGCCCGTAAATAGCTCAATATAGTATGCATACATGCGTCCCCCTATTTTCCACATCAAACCCCTATGGCTGCTCAATATACACTTCCTCCTCTATAGCTCCGTTGAGGAACGCAATCTTGACGTCCATCTGATGGACACGCCAACCCATCTCAGCTGCTAGTGAGATAATGGTCTAAATGGAAGAATACCTGGAAATAGGGGCAAAGGTTTCATCATAATCAATACCCTCCTTCTGTGAAAACCCCTTTTCCATGAAGCACGCCTTGTACGTCTCCACGCTTCCGTCTGTTGCATGCTTCACCTTGTAGATCCATTTAGATCCCACCACCTTTTTCCCTTGTGGCCTCGACATAACCTCCCAAACCTGGTTTTTTATAATGGAGTCATACTCATCAACCATAGCTTCCTGCCACATATCATGTCGTGCAGCCTCCTCGAAGCTGGAAGGTTTAGAGTTAATCAACTCTGTCATCAGTGTCGTATAACTAAGAATCTCTGGTGGTATACTCTGTCTAAAATATGTCCGTGGAGGATCTACCTGCCTGGAATCCTGCATTGTGGATCTAAACCACTTAGGCCTTGGCCTATTGTCAACCTGCGGCTGCTGCTGTATATCCGTCTCCTGCTGCAACTCATGCTTCAAGTCAATAACTGAAGGATCTTGTCCACCTGACTCCCTCTGACCACTACAACCTGTGCTCTGTGTCTGTACTTGTACCTGTACATCTGGTTCCTCCAACTTGAATCCTGACTCCTGTGCTAGCTAGTGCTCTGCTGATAAGTCCAAAGATCTTTGCAAAGCCCCATGCTCATTGAACTGGACATCCCTGCTCACAATGATCCTCTTGCAAGCAGGAATGTAAACTCTATATGCCTTCGAAATCTTGTTGTAACCAACAAGTAACCCCTTCTCTCCAAAAGGGTCCAACTTCTTCCTATTATCAGCATGAACATGACAATAATAGACACTGCCAAATATGCGAATGTGACTCACATCTGGTCTAGTTCCTGTGAAGACCTCCTCTGGTGTCTTCCTCCCCAAGGCTGTGTGGGGACACCTATTCTGAATGTATACTGCAGTCCTGTATGCCTCGATCTAGAGGAATAGTGGTAATCCCTGATCAAATAGCATGGCCTTGGTTGCTCCAACCATAGTCCTGTTCTTTTTCTCTGCAACTCCATTCTGCTGTGGGGTATGGGGCACAGTGTGCTCCTTCTTGATCCCCTAGCTGAACAATACTCCATGAACTCATTGGAAGTGTACTCACCCTTGTTGTCTGTCCTCAACACCCAAATCTTCTTTCCTGTTTGGTTCTCCACAAGAGTCTTGAACTCTTGGAACCTCTCAAATACCTCTGACTTAGCCTTCAGGAAATAGATCCAGGTTTTCTTGGAATAGTCATCAATGAAGGTTACGTAGTAACTGTATCCACTGAAAGATGGACACTCATAGGTCCACATACATTAGAATGCACCAAGTACAAGGGATCCTTATACTTGTGCTCACTCTGTGGGAAAGACTTCATGATGTTCTTCCCCAAAGCACAAGTACCCTTGCAGTGGTTATGCTTTTCCTCATGTACCTAAGGAAATCCAATGACTTCCTGTCTCAAATGCTTCAGTGCTCCATGGTGTAAGTGTGCCATCCTCATATGCCACAACTCACCCTGACTGCTGCTGTTGCTGATTAAAGCCTTTGTAGGCTCAAAGTGTAATCTGTATACTTTCTCGCTCCTTCTGCCAATCACCCGATCCAAGCTCCTATCTTACCCCTTGGGCCTGATATAGACTATATGGTCATGTAACTTCACCTGATATCCCTTGTTGTCCAGAGTGGAGACTGATATAAGGTTCTTGGTCAGTCCTGGAACATATAACACATTAGGAAAACTGAGGGGTTTGCTAGACTCCCTCTCAAATGAAACAATGCCAACTCCTTGCGCTTGATACTGTGCATCATCACCCAGCTCAACATGGATCCCTGTTCCACCCTCCTGCAAGTCTCTGAAGAATCTCTTATGTCTAGTCATGTGACTAGATGCTCCACTGTGAATGTACCATATGCTGCTCCTTGTGGTACTTGCCATGCAAGCTATCAAGCAAAACTCCTCATCGAAGTTCCTGCTTAACTCATCCACCTTTGCAGATCCATCCATCTGAGTGTTACTCTTCTTCTTCCTATCTGGGCACTAGAAGGCAAAGTGTCCCTGCTTTTGGCAGATAAAACACTTGACCTTTGATACGTCAAGGTTCTTCTTACCATCCTTCTTTCTCTTTTCCTTCCCCTTGCTCTTCCCTGTAAGGGCTAGAGCTTCCTCATCCACAATATGTGGGACATTGTTAGATGAGCTTGATCCTTGACCCGTGTGGGTCTGCTCTTGCACAAAGTCATCCCATAGTCTCTGCCAATCAGGGAGCTTCTCCCTAGCCACAACACCTTTGACAAAGGTGTCCCATGGCTTAAAAAAATCATTGAGGGCTATTCGAATTAGAGTCCTCATCATCAGTCTTAGAGCCAATAGCTCCAAGCTCATTCTTGATCTGTGTGAGCCTCGTGAGATAAGTGTTGTAAAGGAAAGTGTCCTATGGCTAGGGTTTAAGAGGCCATCAACATACTGGTGGATGGATAATGTTCAACAAGCATATATAAGCAAGTTTCAGAGATAAGGAAGGTCCACACCTGATCAACTGAAGGCTGGTCCAAGATTTCTCTTCAATCCTCTTCTTGCTCCTCTTGCTCCAAGAGACCTGCAAAACGAATTATACCTTCCTCAAACCATTATGACCACATATAAAACAATGATAATCAAATAAACATGAACTAATGATCTGAATAACATCATCATATGATCATAAACAGAGATTCAATCACACATTGAACAATGATTTGGGAAGAAGAAGGACATCACATCTTTATTAATCTTGAAAACAAGTACAAGTATACCTTCTCTTCAAGTTCGGCACCTCACGAAACCTTGATCCGGTTCTGCTGCTTCTCTTCTCCAAGGAACTCAGCCTCCAAGCTCTGCAACACAAGGAGAATGCTTCTAGGGCAAAGATGTGGGCAAAGAGAGCTCCAAATCCTCCAGCATAACAATGAAAAAGTTCAAGTCCCCTCTCATGGACCTCCCTACCTCTATTTATATGCTTAAGGAAGAGTTAGGGGCGAAGACAAAGTAGTTACAACTGAAGAAGTCAGTTGCATAACTACCCAAACTACCTGAAATCAAAAGATGCGTTTTTTGTCATTTTTAAGAGGCATCCGTGGGTTGCATAACTGGATAGTCGTGTATACGAAAAGTATATGTGGGTTGCTAGTACAGCAAGTCGCATATATGAGCAACTTTTTATATCCGCGGGTACGAAAGAGAGCAACTCGCGTATCATCCGCGGGTTTGCCTTAAGGCAAGTCGTGTATAGACAAAAAAACGCATTTTTAGGGTATTTCTGGGCATTTTCAGACTTTGGTGTCTTCTGGAAAGTTTTAGCTAATAGAAATACCTTTCCAACGGTGTAGAGATGAGGTCAAACGGAGTTACAAAACTCAAGATATGGGTCCTCCAAGATAGGTATTTTTTCAGTGACATTTAGTGACTTTCATGAAGTGTCATCATGGAAAATGTCAACATGTGACGGAATCATGGGAAAGTGGTCACAAGCAGAGATGTGTCATTTTAAGCTATAACAAATGCCCCATAATGTGTAAGGTTAGAGGTGAAGACGATAGCCGAAATACATTATAAAGGAAACAACTGAGTATGGAGAGAGCAGAGAATCCAAGATCGAAAGGCTCGAACAAAGGTACCTGAAAGAGAGATAAATGTCAGAAAAACTAATCTCTGGGACATACAAATCTATATACAAAACATCGCCATAAAGATACAGGCGGATCCAACATATGTATAACTGATGAAACTATCATGGTCACTCAATATGCAAAAAAAGCGCCATATCAAATCTAAAGGAGTCATGGCCACAAATGAACAAGGTGGATCCATACTCAATAATTGATCATAGCCACAAAAATACAGGGTGGATCTATGTCTCAACAAAATGTCATATAAAGTATAACAAGGTCTTGCGCAACTCGGGCAATAGCAAAAAATGACAATGCTACTGTCAGCCCAAGGTCTTCAATCCAAACCGCCCAAAAAATGTACAAATCCTAACCATGCGAATAAAGGAGTTGAAGTCGAACATGGAGGAAACCGTTTGATTACCGGTCAATAAGGAGAACCGTTAACAAACGCGAGGGAAACCACCATTAATGAAAATGGTCCCCAAGGTACCTAGTACATTCTAACAAGTGTGATTACAAGGACTTGAAGTCGAACACTTGAAGAATCTATCGATTAGGAGACATTAAGGTATTCCCACTACCCAATAGCGAGGGAAATTGCCATTGATGACAACAATCCCCAAGGTACTGTCATAAAACTCTAAATCTCATTCCCAGAGCAAGATGTGTTGCAATCGATAGGAAGAGATCCGTTGGAAGTAAGGCATTAAGGCATCCTTCATCATCCAACACGGGGTAAGTCAAAGACTAATTGGATCTGAAATTGGTACTGAATTTCACGACAAGGAAGCTGAAGACATGATGTAATGAACTAATACCAAGGAATGGCTGACACAAAAGGTCAAGGCAACTGCAGAATGGCCGACAAAGGTTTAATCCTTGAACAGTGAGCACGACACAAAAGTGACTTAGGCGGCTTTTGACACAAAAGGACCAACGAAACAAATCTACAATGTAGGAGACATTGACAGATTCCCCATATAATTGGAAAAAATACCAACTGGAGGAGTAAGAAACTCTGAAATCAGGATAAGGTCAAAATACTAGAACCCAACTGTTGATAGACTCAAAACTGGTGCTTTGTTCAAGGAAACAAGACTTGCTGCCATGATGTAAAAAACATGTGAATGAACTTCCCTTCCCCTCTTTCTTGTAAATAAGTCCAAGAAAGCAAACTCGAGACCATCTTCATTTTTGGCAAGCTTGAAGAAAAGAAAGAAGAATGCTTGATAAAGCACTGATTCGTGAATTTTACGAGCCCGAACTAGTACATGCTCGACGGTGTTTTCATAGTTTAGAGAGTTTGAAAACTCCAAAGAAGACTCCAGGGGGGTCCTTTTTCGTACAATTTAGTCTCCTAAGGCCGAAAAAGTATAAAACATACCAAAGAAGAACTCTCTTACCTTCCGAAAAAGAAAAGGCGCACATTTTTCGTACTTAGTCAGGAAGGTCCGAAAAATGTTAAATTACCACCTACCCAGCGCTCCTTCAAAAGCAGCATATAGCCTGAGTTTTACGAGTGTGAAGGAAGGCAAAATCACTTAGAAATATCCATTTGATTACGAGAAATGGGGCTTACAACAATAAACTCG
Organism: Pseudotsuga menziesii; assembly: GCA_001517045.1. Taxonomy (NCBI): domain Eukaryota; kingdom Viridiplantae; phylum Streptophyta; class Pinopsida; order Pinales; family Pinaceae; genus Pseudotsuga; species Pseudotsuga menziesii. Next base: position 145,649 of record LPNX010495809.1, on the reverse strand, counting down.
ATGCTTTGTTCTTTAGGGTTTAACGAGCATGACAAAGACACAAAGTACACTCGAAATCTTTTTCATGTTTTGGTCCAGAGCACGAAAAAGAGAAAACTAAGCTCATATCGGGGGTTCCTTTTCCGTAAGTTTAGTCCCTCAGGTCCGAAAAAGAGATAAACCTATGCCTGAGAATACTCTTCTCAATTCTGAAGAAAAGAGAGGGATCATTTCTCGTATTATTCCACATGGTCCGAGAAAGAGATAACCTACCACCAATGTGGATGCCCATTCACATATTCTTAACGAGCCTGAACGGACAAGTTTACTCGGCAGTCAAGTCTATTTTGAGGAGTCAGACTTGGGCCTAAAGAAACTCAAAATCTTTCCCGTGAAGTTTTAACGAGTCCGGAAAAGTCAACTCGCGGCCTCCTTACTGTTTTTAACGAGCTCGAAGGAGAGCAAAAAGAATGCTCTAAATGCGAGGAGACGAGTGTCATAGGCAGGCGAAACTAGTTCCAAGCGCAAGGAACAAACCTATGCATAATGCAAGGAAAGTGAGCAAGATAAGGACACTCGGGGAACGTCTCCTCAAGGTAAAGGGTGTCAAGTTGCAAAGGCAAAATGATACAAGGCTTAGCGATGATGAGAACAAAGATGAGGGCTTATACAACGAGCTAAAAGCGTGGAAGCCGACATCAGGCTCATAAGCGCGAGCAGGGCACATGCAAATGCAATTACGACTTGAAACACAAGGCGAGGCCAGTAAACAGTTGTGAATCCAACTAAGAATCCCGTCTCCAAGAAACAACAACATCAAGATCATATTCAGAAGGAAAGATCTGATGCGGGTCACTTTGGCAGAAACACATGTAGCTTTGCTATCTTCTACAAAAGATGTAGTCAAGGCAGAATCAACAAAAGAGGACTCTATAGTGCCAAGATCCGACGGTTTATAATCAATAAGATTGACCTCAGAAGGAGAGCAAAAATCAACAAGGGATATAGAGCTTGCAGGTACAAACTCAATATCACAAGAGTTGAAAAATTCATAAGAAAAATCAAGCTCATCAAGATCACTGACTTACTGTTCGAAGAAAGAGTCAAAAGACTCAACAAGACCAACATAAGAAGAAAGGTCAGGCTTACTAGAAAAATCAGGGTTAGACATAGTCACAATTGAATCAACATCCAAAAGAAGATCAGACTGTATCAAAGACTCTAGGAAGACTTCATCCAAAGGAAGGAGATCATCCGAGATAGGACACATGTCTAAACTTTCAAATGGATTGACAGAGTGGAGATCATGCTCCATAGTCTGTATAGGATGACTCACCTGTTCAACTACTGGGACCAAGTCTCGAGAAGGTAAGCATGAAAACAGAGGTTGCTTCTCAGTAGCAATTGAACACAAAGGACAAGAGGCCACATAGTTCACCTGTGGCGGGTTGATGTCTATAGAAACATTGGGAATCAATAAAGGAAAGACCTGGTCTCTAGTCAGGTCAGGAGACGGATCAAGAAAATCCAACTGATCGATAGTGACAATTTCTTCGCCATGATTAAAGTACATCACACGAAAGAATGTTGACACCACAGCTTGCATGGCATAGACATAATCATGTCCAAGGAGCATATTGAAGTCCAAGGGGTCTTCGATCACCATGAAGTCAACTAAGACGGTCTTCCCACCCAAAGTAACAGGTGTTTGAGAAAGAATTCCCAAGGCTATACAAGTTCTTCTATCAAACGCCAGTAATTGATTAGCAGTCGACACAAGGCTGGGAGATCCCATGCCTCGCCAAGCACGAGCAGACAAAATACTAACTGAGGCTCCTTCATCAACAATACAATGAGCAATCATATATGGTTCAACTTTGACCTTTATCTGGAAAGGTGAATCAGAAGGAAGGCGCGGCTCAACTAGGCTATCCCAATCAAAGGAAGCAATCCGAGAGCTTGGTGGGGGTTGATCCGAATCAAGTTCAATGCCCCCGTGTTCAGTAAGTTCTGAACTGGCAGAGAAGAAAATGTGACTAGTAGACACTTCACTCTCCAAAGGAAGAGTGGGATTGATCGATACTGGAATCGATTCAACCGCTTCGTGAAAGTCACTCTCTGAAGGGAGAGTGGGATTGACCAAAGATGACATTGGTTCAATCACATCAGGATCACTCTCCAAAAGAAGAGTGGGATCGACCAAATATGAGATTGGTTCGACCACTTGATCAACCAAAGGTTGAGTAAGTTGTTGAGAAACTATAGGTTGTTCAGGAGAAGGAAATTCTTGAGTCTTGAACCGCACTCTTCGCACCTCTGCGATAACAGGGCATTTGTGAGTAAGATGATCTCCCTCGCATAGCATACAAGGGAACTTAAGTTTGCACTTCAAACGGCCAGTTTTCTCAACGGTGTCAACATGACTAGCAGTGGCTGACTGTTTTCTCTCAACATGACCTGCAGAGGATGAGAGTTTGCCCCTAGCATGAACACCAGAGGCTGGGTGACTGGGTCCAACCTGACTAAGAGAGGCTGGTTGTTGAAAAGCTTCAGAATGTTCAAAAATAGGATGACCATGAATCCAAACTCTTCGCACCTCCACGATAGAAGGGCATTTATAAGTAAGGTGGTCTCCCTCACAAAGCTTACAAGGAAACTTGGGCTTGTGTTTTGAACGGGTAGTCTTTTCAACAGTGTCAACATGACTCGCAGTGGCTGACGAATTGTCTTCATCATGAAGTACATAGGCTGAGAGACTGCCCCCAGCATGACTTGCAGAGGCTGAGAGACTGGATCCAACATGGCCTGCAGAGATTGGATGGGCACCACCAACATGAACAACAGAGGTTGAATGGTTAGGATCAATCTGCTTTGCAGCAGTTGAGTGTGTGCCCCCAGCATGAACAATAGAGGCTGGGTGGATGGATCCAACATGAACAACATAGGTTGGATGGGGAGGTTCAACTTGAACAACAGAGGTTGAACGGGTGCCCTCAGCATGAACCACAGAGGCTAAGTGACTGGATCCGACGTGCCCTAGAAAGGTTGGAAGGATCCCACCAGCATGATCAACAAAGGCTGGATGGTGAAGATCAACTTGACTTGCAGAGGTTGAGTGCTTAGATCCAACACGGCCTGCAGAGGTTGGATGGGTGCCCCCAGCATGAACCACAGAGGCTGGGTGGTGAGGTTCAACTTGACTTGCAGAGGTTGAACAGGTGCCCCCTTGCTTATGTTCCTTCTTCCTATTCCTCCTTCTTTTACTCATTTTAGACTGCCGGTTACCAGTATCAGTACTTTCACCGCATGAGGTAAAAGGAGGAGGAGAATCAACTGCAGGTGAAGGGGAAGCATTGTTTTGATTCCCTTGATATAAGGAGCTTACTTGAGAAGCATTAGGAGCATTCATAATAGTTGGAGTGGAAAACAACCACACCGGTAGCCTAGGGTGAATCCAGGTAGATTCAGGGTGGCCATCAAGGGAACACCAACATTCCCTGTGAGAGGGATATTAAAAGGAGTTCCCATCATGGGGATCTCTTGGTTGGTGTTCAAAGGGGTGTTAGCCATAGTTTCAAAACAGGAGACAAAGTCTGAGTTTGATAGGCAATCAAAATTACAAAGCACACACCTAAAGGCACACTAAGTATAGACAAACCACAAAGCACTCACTAAAAATTCCTAAAGCCAAACAGACAAACATGTATAAGATATACTTTACAGAAGAAAGATGAGAGATAGTTACTTGGCGTCCCTGTAGATGTTCTTAGGCACAAGCAGAGGAATCACCCACCGCCCTCTCACACTTTCTACCAGGGTTACCTTCCAAGCCCGTCCAAGGTCAACCAGAAATAACCTTCCGGTGTACCTGTATATGAACCCTAGATGTCAAAGAGACTAAAGGATACCTTAACTATATTGACAGTCTGGGGGGGCAGTCGCAAGCCTGATTCGTACGCATGGGCAGGGTAGTTGAGCCCGAAACCCTGTCTAAGACAAAATCCCTAGATGCGTAAAAACCTTGGTCTACGCTTTGACAAGGAATCAAAGGGTTATCTCCTCAGTCCAAGTCTCCACGTGGCCTCGTGCTTAACTCTCGTTTGAGAGGAGCTTCCCAGATACAATCAACGTAGAAAATGATTTACCTAGTGATTGGCCAACTACGTCTGAAATTTTAACACTTGTGGAGAGTTAAAACTCCCTAATCCACAAGTCTAGCCTGAGCTAGTTGGTGTATGACCCTATAAAATAAAACCTACTAGTAATTTTTAAATTATATCGTTTATTTTAAGAGTTGTTTTTAGTCAGAGGGTAAATGGCGTGAAACTTATGTGGTGTTTTGACTCAAAGTTGAAACAAAATGACTAAGCAAAGAGATATGAAATGCAAAAAACAAAAACTATTTTCTTTATTTTTCAAATAGAAACTTGAAAACCACAAAAGAACAAATTCTTTTTATTTTTATTTTTTCAAAAACAATGATATGCCATGCAATCTAGACTAAAAACCTAATTTACATGCATATAAAGCAAACATGTGTTTTTGTCTTTTTCTTTTATAAATGCAAAAGAAAAATCAGCCTATCAACTAATGCAAGCAAGTAATGAAAGCAAAGAAAATAGACAACTACTCTACTCCCCACAAACAAACCCTGGGTTTCCCTAAAGTTAGATATCAACATCTCTTGAAAAGAAGGCTCACAAAGGTAAACAAACCAACAACTTTGGAATGAAAAGACTGAGCAATAAGACTGACATAAACAAAGGTCAAGAAGTCCCAAGTATCAATCTAAACCTACAAACAAAGGCTGCTCAGTACCTTGTCCAACAAGGTCAAGCCAAAGAAGGAGGTGGGGGGGCAAGCAGCACAAACAAGTATAGGTTCTTTTTAATTTTCTTTTATAAATGCAAAAGAAAAACTACCTACAAACTAAAAGCATGCAGATAACAAGAACAAAGCAAAAGGAACTCTGCTATACAACCACCAAACAAACTCTAGACTGAATTAAAGTCAGCATAAACCCTACTTGGAAGGAAGGCTTGCATAAAAGACAAGTCAACTATTTTGGCATGGTGAAGTTAACCAACAAAACAAGAAGGAAACCAACACCAACAAGCTTCTGAACTCAGACAAATATCACTAATAGAGGCTGATCAGAAGCATAAGCCAAAAATCATGCCAAACAAAGGAGGTGGGGGAAAGAGCAAAGAGCAAACCCTAATGCTATAAAAGGCTTACCACATAGATAAAGAACAAGCAAAAAGGATGACACTAACTCCCTAGAGTCATGCACCTACAGAGGACCCCAAAAGACCTGCCAAAACACCTTCAAACAGAAGAAAAATCACAAAAGAGGAAAAAACACTGTTTAAAGGGGCATACGCGGGTTGTACAACAGACAAGTCGCGGATCATACGCAGGTTTACAATAGAGCAAGTCGCGTATGTCAAACCAGACACGCGACTGTTCAGTCAAGCAAGTCGCGTAGGGGTGGAAAACTCCCAAAAAGGTCAAAAACTGCCTTAGGAAGGCAGGGGAAGTGTGCTATCAGACTTATAAGGTGTTCCTAAGTGGTAAGAAGGACCTGAAACAATGCAAAAGAATGAAAGAAAGACAGAGAAACCCCAAACAGACAAGGCTATCCCCAGCGGAGTATCCAGTTCTGTTGTAAAGGAAAGTGTCCTATGGCTAGGGTTTAAGAGGCCATCAACATACTGGGGTTGAAAAGTGGATGGATAATGTTCAGCAAACATATATAAGCAAGTTTCAGAGATAAAGAATGTCCACACCTGATCAACTGAAGGCTGGTCCAAGCTTTCTCTTCAATCCTCTTCTTGCTCCTCTTGCTCCAAGAGACCTGCAAAGCGAATTATACCTTCCTCAAACCATTATGACCACATATAAAACAATGATAATCAAATAAACATGAACTAATGATCTGAATAACATCATCATATGATCATAAACAGAGATTCAATCACACATTGAACGATGATTTGGGAAGAAGAAGGACATCACATCTTTATTAATCTTGAAAACAAGTACAAGTATACCTTCTCTTCAAGTTCGGCACCTCACGAAACCTTGATCTGGTTCTGCTGCTTCTCTTCTCCAAGGAACTCATCCTCCAAGCTCTGCAACACAAGGAGAATGCTTCTAGGGAAAATATGTGGGTAAAGAGAGCTCCAAATCCTCCAGCATAACAATGCAAAAATTCAAGTCCCCTCTCATGGACCTCCATACCTCTATTTATATGCTTAAGGAAGAGTTAGGGGCGAAGACAAAGTAGTTACAACTGAAGAAGTTAGTTGCATAACTACCCAAACTACCCGAAATCAAAAGACGCGTTTTTTGTCATTTTTAAGAGGCATCCACGGGTTGCATAACTAGACAGTCGCGTATACGAAAAGTATACGTGGGTTGCTAGTACAACAAGTCGCGTATATGAGCAACTTTTTATATCCGCGGGTACGAAAGAGAGCAACTCGCGTATCATCCACGGGTTTGCCTTAAGGAAAGTCACATATAGACAAAAAACGCATTTTTAGGGTATTTCTGGGCATTTTCAGACTTTGGTGTCTTTTGGAAAGTTTTAGCTAATAGAAATACCTTTCCAACGGTGCAGAGATGAGGTCAAACAGAGTTACAGAACTCAAGATATAGGTCCTCCAAGATAGGTGTTTTTTCAGTGACGTTTAGTGACTTTCATGAAGTGTCATCATGGAAAATGTCAACATGTGACGAAATCATGGGAAAGTGGTCACAAGCAGAGATGTGTCATTTTGAGCTATAACAATAAGGCACCACTCCTTCTCCCTTAGTCATCTTGGTGTTGCGCACCCTCTCTTGCAACACCACCCTCTGGTTCTCGTTCTTGTTCTGGATCAGACTTTTCAAAGCCTTCCACATCTTTAGTGCGGTCTTCTTACCAAAAAGGCGAGGGACTATATGGTCCCTCACTCCATCCATGATAATCAACATGGCTCTGGAATTAATCTTCTTCTAGGCTATCAGATCTGTCGAATCTCTGGGTGCAACTTTTGTGGAGTCAATGTGTTTCTCATCATCATTGACGTCCAGGATCCTTGTGATCCTCTCTTTCCATGTAAGAAAGTTCTGAGCACCCTGGAGTCTATCCTCAACTCTCAACTGCATGGCCATAGTGAAGTGTACCTGTTAAACCCTAGATCTGGAAGTCTAGGTTTGTGTCTTCCTATAGATCTGCCCCTGATCTATCACTCCTGCTACAAATCTCTCAGCTTTAGCTCACCAAAGCTCTGATACCATGTAAATTTTCCTTTAATATTCAACTAGGGATAAACAATAAATGCAAAATATCAACTGATAACCACACATGAATATTTTTTCACAACATCGCATCACAATATTGACACTATTATTTTGGGTATGGAAACCCCCAAAAAAACCCAAGATGGGAAAACTGTTGCAGCAGTCAAATTTAGATTTTATTATGAGAAAATATGGAACTTTTACAATAACTGCAAATTCACCCAAACCTGGGGAACGCAGCACCCAACAGAATCACTGGGCAAATCCCTGCTAAACCTCAACACCCTCTTGTGTGAGTGTACGACCCAACTGTATGAAGCTCGATGATCCTGCTGCTCGCTCCTCCGTCTTCTCAGCTAAATCCTCTGTCTGACTTTCTCTCCCCGGCTGTATCCTGTCATCGTCAAAATACAAGTGTGTGTATTCTATCCACCAATTGATTTCTCTTTTATAACTTTAGGTAAAGCGAAAACGCTAATTTCACTTTCACTTTAACTAGTGGTAAAGCAAAAACCCTAATTTCATTTTCACTTTAACTAGTGATTCACTAAAGTTAATTTAGATCTCTTTAATTTATTTTCCAAAGTAAACTTAGGAAAAATAAATTAAATACAATTGGTTTCTTAATTTAAGTCTTATGCATGCAAGAACACATGCATGCACGAATACCTTGTTGCTACTAGTTTAACATATTTGGCTATGTGTGAGCCTGTTGTTCCCCTTTTCCTTGTAGAAATCATGCCTAGCTTGGGGGTGGCAGTTGTGTCGAGAGATTAATGAGCACCACTGGCCTATGGTTAGGTGGAATGTTGCAGCGACATAGCTAATTGCTCGGGGCAACTCATTTTCAAGATAAGTACTCTCCTGTATTAATTCTGCAATGTTTTGTTTTAAGAATTATTATGAATGTAATGAATGATTGCTAGAGATTTACTTCCGCTGTATTTTCCTGCATTATACATCTGCATATCTTTTATTTCAAATGCATTTTTGCTTATGTTCAAGGGGCTAGATGCCCGGCTCTAGTCGTCACGTCCTCTCCATTGCGGTGGATCAATGAGAGGGGACGTGACAGTAATTGGAAAAACATCTTAATGGATTTATCATATAGTTCTTTGCATCAATGCCATTGAGTTTATTGGTGGTGTTCATATATAACATAATTTTTATTTATTTATATTTCCTTCATATTTTTTTAATAATATAAGCGCTTAAAGATTTATATTAAAAAGCACTAGGACCATATCAAGCAACTTTTAAGTACAAAGTTTCTTGGCATATGCATCTATCTTGTACATCCTTCTTTCTCTCATCCAAGAGAGGTATGGATGCCCAACAATGATTCCTACAATTGCTCTTTTTTACTATTTCTTGTGTATATGAATACATTCATACATATTGATTGTATAAAACAATTTAGAAACAATAACTGATGTTTGCTATCAAGGGACTATTTTTCCCTTTAAAAAGGGTAGACTCCAAAGTTAAATGATTTAGAAAAGATTTGTTGCAATCTCTTTTTCTCTTTGTTCTCGATTGTATTTGCTTCATGTTGTAAGCATATGAGAGGGATAAGAACCTCTCTTCAGAATTTCAATGAAAGAGGGGGGTTTTGACAAATGCACAACTAGGAACCCTCCTAGTTTTATATGTCCTCGGTTTTCTATTGCTTCTTCCTTTTGTTTCTTTCCTCCTATATGTCCTCAAAGTCTTCTACTACTTCTTCGTTCTTTGTTTCTTCCCTCACCTCCTCTTCATCTATTCCAACTTCCTTTTCCAAGGGGGATGTCCTAACCTTTGTATGAATGCTTCTTCATTAATTGTTGATGTGATCTTTGGTTCCACTATAACGATCAAGGAAGGATCTAATATTTAGACCCCCTACTTTTTCACTTCCTTTGGATCTTAAAGAGCCTCATATTTTTTGTTGGTGGATGACCTAGATTGATGTCGCTTGATGCCCTTTGTCCATTGATCTTCTAATTCTGATGTCTTTTAAAAACCTACTTGAAGGAATCATGATCTACTTCACTATTTTGATTTTGAATCTACTTTGAAAAAGTCTAAGTTCCTTGAGCTCTTGAGCATTTCTTTGCAAAGTGTCCATATTCATGAAATATATTGCATTTGAAAGAGACCTACTCATAATCTAGAGCCTCTAAATGGCTCCATCCCACAATATTGAGTTCTATCACCTCTAGAAGTCCTCGCACCATGTCAATTTCCACACAAATATTGGCACAAGAATAGATACTTCCTTTTGCTTAAGCTTTGTCAACAAAATAACCCTATTTGTCTCAATTAGCTTTAAGAGTGGAATCATCCTAGAGGAAAATGCGCAAATGCAATAGCCTAACCCACACATGGGCTGCAATTACCATCATTATTAGGTTAAAATTGAAGGTCAAATGTGAGAGGAATAGATCCTCGGATCCCATGGAAAAATGACTTGATTTAAAGATGAAGCCTCTCTCCTCACTCTGAAATAAAAACAAAAAGAAATCATCTTCATTTTTGGATTAAACTTGAAGGTCCAATGTGAGAGGAATAGGCCCCATGGGAAAAGGACATGATCCAAAGATCAGGTCTCTCTCCTCACTACCAAATAAGAACAAAAAGAAACCTCTTCAAACAAAGCCAAAAATCTCACCAAGCTTCAACGCCTAATGCTCAGTTATCCATTCATAAACTACTCAAGTGTTAGGCCAAAGGCCCATGACATTCCTACTAAACTTCTTTCATACAAGATAAGGGGATTTTCCCTTAATTCTGTGGGCTTGAAATCTAGTTTAGGGACATCTTTTTCCTTCTTAACAAATCAACTAGGAGGAGCAAACTTCTTATTGATTGACTTTGTCAATTTAATCATGAAAGAAAAAACCTCAACCTCCAAGTTAGACTCCATACTTCAATGCATATTCCTACTTTGAGAGCTCTACAAAGATCCCCTGATGACTACACTTGTTGTCCTTACCCTCAACCCCTTCTACACTGACTATTGTTGCTTCTCACAATGAAAACAATGAATTTGGGTGCAATTAGGCTTTGACTCCTGCATCAACTATGACTACTCCTCACTACAACACCAATGAAGTAAGATGCGACTAGGGTTAAGAGATTCGTTGCTCCCAATCCACAATTTGGCTTGAAAAGTTGAGTTCCTTAATTTCTCCTTCATATCACAAGCTACTTCATCAAGTAATGCTTTGCCTCCATTTTCTCAAAGAATAAGGCACTCGATGTTACTTGCGTTCTTTTCCTTTTATTCTATAGAAGATCATTAAACACACAAATTACTAATTTGTTTTTCAGATTTATGCTAATAGACAAATTAACAATTTGGTCTTAGGGAAACCCCCCTTCTGCCAAATAAGAGCCGACTTAAAGTGAAAGGAGGTTCCATTGGGGTGACAATGGGTAGAAATTCCAAGAGTTTATGTAGGGTTTATACCTAGAATATTGGGCTTATATTTTGTACAGACTCAAGGGATAACATTGATCATTAAACATGACAAGTCACTAAGACATAATTGAACATAATTGGATCTCATCAAGAAGAATGAGAATCAATAACTAGTTTGGATAATCTCCATTGCCTTTTGAAATGAGATCCAAACAATAACTATCCCAATTAATTACTATTATAAGAGTCACAAATACTTGCATGGATTAAACCTAATACCCATCTCTAAGTGTTTTTCCACTTTTTTATTAAACTACAAACTCATGTCCTCTTGACATAACCTAAACACAAATTGAATGTCATTTTATTACAGTACTATTAAACATACTAAAACCAGTTTCAATGCCTTGTAAAAGATCACAAGTTGTTGTATTATTTACAAGAAATCATTTTACAATAAAAAACATATATTCAAATCAATTATATATCTATCTATCTATATTAACTTAACAAGCCTCCATTTAAAAAAAATCAGGTAGAAATGACAACACAATTGTGTATACAATTCTTTTCATGGTTGCTCATGGTTGCTCTAAATTATATATTTAGATTATCTATAAAAACAAATACCAATAATTATATAATTCTATATATCTATCTATCAATAATTATATATCTAGCTATCTATATTAACTTAATAAGTTTCCATTTAAAAACAAAAAAAAATCATATATAAATGCCAAATTTTTTATACAATTATTTTCAGTGTTACTTTTGACAGCACATTTTTTATACAATTATTTTCATTGTTACTTTAAATAGATATTTTGATTATCTATAAAGACATACTAATTATTCATTCACTATAATCTAAATGCACTTTGAATAAATTTAAGTATTAAAAACAGCCAACATCTCCCTAATCTCAGTGTCCAATAAGCCTTTATAAGTGATAGAAATAGTGCACTGGTCTAAGCATGCTGTTTGACGTTGATGTTTTCAAGAGTTATAGCAGCATATGTTTTATTATAACTAATTATTTATTATATTTAAATATTATTTTAATATGTAGTGTTCCCATGTATATTAGGGTAACTGATATATTAAAAAATAAGTTCTCTATTTTCCTTAAACCTCAACGCAAAAGTATACGATCTGATTGTCACCTTGAAAAGCTAGGAAAATAGCATTGTTTAACTATTCTCCTAACCTTTAATATTTATTTACTATATCATTAAAAACTATTTCATAAGGTATTTAATAAAAATTATTTGAATTTTATTTTAAACTTGACATTCAATCAATATATTTCAAACACTGTTAAATTGGAAAAGTGAACGTTGGATTTCATTAAAGCCATTTTCAATACAATTATCTATTGCAAAATGGATTGACTACAGAAGGAAAAGTTGAAAAGTTGGGGCAACTTATACAGATGCAACGCCTAACATGGGAGTACAGGAAACTAATAATCAGCTTCATTTTTACCTACTTGCAAGGGATCATTTCTGAAAGATAATGGTCCGAAATAAACACCTAGCGACTCTAATCCGAAAATACACTGTTCTTTTATTTTAATCATTGAAAGTTACATCAGTATTTATATTGATAAATGCAGTGATTGAAACCTTCTACAAAAAATGTTGGACGGGAATATTGGCTATAAATGGTCGAGTAGTCTTATGAATTCAAGTGAAAAATTCATATTTTGGTGGCAATTTTTTAAGAAAATAAATGTTAGCATTATTATTTATGTAAAATGTGAACAATGTATTCTAACAAGATGTGGAGACAATTTACATTTTGCTTCAGAAAGGTCCCGGTAATTTGAGTTTTGAGAAACATTCTTTAGGAAAATAGCTTATATATGAAAACAGTCCATAAAAGTTTCCATGCATATCAGTTGAAAAGATCTTGTTCTCTTGAAAGATAAAAAACATATTATACTTTTGATGAAATAAACCAGGAAGTAACTGATAGAAAATGGACACCAATATGTCATGTTCATTTGCATAAAAAAGAAAGAAAGTTGCCATATATATTTAGCCAAGATTATTTACAACTGAAATATATAATAGAAAGGTTACTTTCATGTCAGAATTCTCGCTTGGCTTCGATACCTCTACGCAATGGCAAGCCTATGATATCAAGACATGCGCATGCTCAATTTACTACAAAACTTTCCAAAATATTGGTATCATATTAGATTTGCTCCAGAAGGCTTCCACACGACAGGAATCGCAATTGCAGCCCCCATAACAAATATGTAATAATGATTTTGCATTTATTTCAAATTTACACGTAAAGAAAGTAGTGCATCTTGCTCAGATATAGCTTTTTCTGCATTTATGTTTAACTCATGATGTATCAAGCTAAAGTTGATCTTTTGCCTTTTGCATCCCTTGTCTGCAAAGAAGCCAACAGAGTTAAGAACAGGAAGCAAACCAATACAACTTGAAAGAAACAGATTTGAGCATTAATGATTACTTCTTGCATTTCAACAGAATTAATACTAATGGATTTCACTATATGACTATCTGTCTTTGCTTGGGTATTGTCTTCCTTTGTTGACATTCTTATTTTTCCTCAGTTTATAGCATCCATGGTTTAGACAGGTCATCAATGTGTGCCACTGTACACAGACGTGTGTGTGTGTGTGAGAGAGAGAGAAAGAGAGAGAGAGAGAGAGAGACCTTGGCTGCAATAGACGTTTTAGAATTCAAGAATTCGCTGTATATGGTATTTAGTCTATGCTTCTCACTTTCAGGGACTGAAGGCCTAGCCTTAGCCACAACAGATTCTAAAACTGTGTGTGTTATAAGGGGGCGTGCTGCTGGAGTGCCATAAGCGCCACTCATACCACTTTCAAGAAGCTCATGAACAGATTCGAGTTGTGCATCAGACAAAAGAGCTTGGAGATCAGCACCACTGAAACCTTCTGTAATAGAAGCTATGGAACCCAGATCAACATCGCTTGCCAGTGGAAGCTGATTACAAACAGAGGATTGAGCATGGTTAGAGACAAAAAGTGATAGACAAGTACAAAGAGTCCTAAAAATAAGACAAAAATTAGGAACAGCTTGGCACATAGGATAAACTAAAAGGAAGATAACAGGATAGTATGTATAGATGGAGGGATTACAAACACCATTTGTGCAGAATTCTATCAATAATGAACAGGTGAAACACTCTTCATTGTAATTTGACAATTATGTTTGTAACAAAATCATTATGAACTTTAAAATCCCATTTTTATGATTTCCATTTTCCTTAATACCTGAGTTAAGTATAAGGATGACAAGTTGACAGTTCATAGCATTTAATCACTAGGAAATCTGTATAAGGACAAAGAGGGAAATGCTTTGGAATTATTTTACCAAAATACTTAATTCTATTATTTCTCCCCTCTTACGTGCATCCCTTTTGATCTGATTTTGTTACCCTTAATAAACCAAAATCCAAATATACTAAGTATGGGAGGATGCTTAGGCCTCTTCCTAAGATTCACACCTGTAATACATTGATCCTTGTATAGTTTGTCCGTGCAAAAGTTTGGTCAATATCACATTTAATATCTGTACAAGGAGAAGTCCAACTGCTAAGGCCCCAATAATGAGGAAAAGTTATCATATCTGAAATTGTATCGACTTATGGCTTATGTCATGCATTAGGTGCAGCTGCAGAATAAAGATAAAAATTAATACCTGAAGGATAAAATCACTGGATACAACAGGTATTGTTCAAGGACTAAAGGAAACCCAAATATGATAGGGATCTGATGGACAGGATTTGTGGGATCATGGATGTTAGATACGTAAGTAGAATAAATGGTGATGAAATCCAACCCTTTCCACAAAAGTTTCTTTCATAAAGTCGGTTACCTTACTATGAAAACTGTAAAAGGGAGGACTCTCGGCCATTTCTCTTAAGGTAAACATTATTCAAATTGGAGAGTGTATGTGTAGAATATTAGGGTGCACACACATTCACACACAATGGTGGAGAAGGGAAAATAGAAGATATATTCTATGACTAACATTGCAAGAAGACATCTTTTACACCCCATGTCATAGCTTGCTTCACACATTTATACTCCTTGGTGGTTAAAGTAGTTTAACCACATGCTGTTGGGAGCAGGGAGCGGGGAGCGGGAGTGGAGCGAAAAGAAATTCTTTTAAAAGCTCCATTTCAGGAGCGTTTTTTATATAGTATATATTTTAATATATTTTGAAGGATTTATATCTAAAAAACATGTAGAATGTTTAATTAGCTATAGAAAACATGGATTAAACCATATAACATCAATCATCTAGTAAATTACAACTTATAACAATGTCATCAAATGATCAACCTAGTATAGGAGCTTTTAGTATAGGAGAGGTAGGGAGCGCCTTGAGAGCATGCTCCCAAAACTGGGAGCATTTTGGGAACATCAAGAGTGGCAGCAAGGGGGGGGGTGTTGTTCTCATGAGTTCCAACATCGACCAAACATTTTGCAGATCATTCTCTTAGAGGTTCGTGAGCCGTGGAGAGAATGGCCCCTTCGTAGCCCTGATTAGTCATGTGTTGACTAGATGTGTAGAGGGCTCAAATGCTTAGCCTAGGGCCAATCATGTGTGACTAGAGTGGTAGTAGGCTAGAGGTCACATTGCATACTCATTGTGTGAGAGTGCTTTGTAGCAGAGTGATCTATTCTTAATAGAGTAAAGTGACTTGTCTATGTTACAAGGAGATCTTATCTCCTTGTATATCAGACAAAGTCTAATCTAATGTTGAAGTTGACAATTGGATCTAAGAAGTGTTCGTGTTGAAATATTGTAACTTCGAAGAATATTATATTGTATTTTACTATTGTAATTTATTCATAGATGTTTTATTCCTCCGTCGGGATGTTATTGGTCATCATATAGTCATGAGGTAAAACCTCTTCTGTAAGTCGGGTCGATAGAACCCTCTAGAAAGTAATATTATATTGTTTTGAGTCTTCCTAGGTAAGTCGGCTCAGTTAAGTTTGTTGGGGCTGACCTAGTTAGTGAAAAAAGTCAAGTGGAAGATAAAGTATAAATAGGAGTGATGTGCTCCTCATTTGGACACACACTCGTGTAATTCACATAGGAGAGAGAGAGATATCTGCAAGGAGAAGGAGCACTTGTTTGGGGTTTTGTCTTTGTACTTTTGATCATCTATATTGAGGAAGTTTTGCTGGGTTTTCTTCCCCTAGAGGGTTTCCCAGGATAAATCTGTGTCTATCTTGTGATTGTGTTTCTTTCAACGATCCTATATATGCTATTGTTGTGAAATTGAATTGAATACTAATGTCATCTATCTTAGCATATTGAATCTTAACATGGTATCAGAGCTAACCTGAATAGGACAACTTTCACAAGTTGAAACTCTCTCTCTTCTCTCTTCGGTAAGAAATTAGGGTTTCTGTCAAAGTTGGAATTTTGGAAATCTGATTACATAGAAAGTTGCGCCTCCCTAGGGCGCATCTATTGAGCCCTAGATCAAAATGTTTGGGTGGGTAGATCTTTGGGAAAGTCAAATCCTAGTTTGACTTTGGACCAAAAAACTACAGAAAACCAAAAAACCAAAAAACTGCAGAAATTGTAGATCAGAATTTCGCAAGTCAATTTTGAGAGGTGAAAATTTGGAATCCGCAGAAACCAGGTGTACAAGTCAATTCGCCTCAGTCATGCACATCTCCTGGTAAGGTCAGTTTTGCATTTTGAAAATTTTCATTTTTTGGTGACCTCCTGGATAAGATGGCCCCAAGCACTAAGATTGGGGATAAGCTAGAAGGCATGGATAATTTCCGAGCATGGAAATATAGGATTGGCCTCATTCTTGAAGAGAATGATCTTGCCAAATGCATCAAGGAAGAAGTTGCAGAGCTTGTAGAGGATGAAGCTAAGGAGAAGCACAAGAAGGACCTGATTAGGGCACAGAGGATCATTGCTGATTATATCAAAGACCACTTGATTCCTCAAGTGTCATCTAAGAAGACCTCGAAGGAGATGTATGATGCCCTAGCCAAAATGTATGAAGCAAGGAACATCAATAGAAAGATGAATTTGAGAACTCAATTGAAGAGTACCAAGATGTGCCAAGGAGAATCCATCCAAGACTACTTCACAAGGGTCTCCCAGTTCAAGGAGCAACTAGAAGCCATTGGAGACTCCCTTGATGAAAATGAGCTAGTTATGATTGCTCTCAAAGGTCTCACTAGACCTTGGGATTCATTCATGCAGACTATCTGTGCCATAAAGGAAAGCATGAAATTCGACATTATATGGGAAGATTGCATCCAAGAGGAGGCTAGAGTTGTTGATTTTTCTGAGCAGCATCGAGAGCCCTTCTCTTAGGAGAATGGGACCACCTGGTCTGGGACCACGATGAAGACTCAACCCAGTGTTGAGTAACCATTCTGTTGAATGATAGATCTCTGGTTTGGGACCATGATATAGACCCAGCTCTGCCCTGGGTAGACTCAACCTTGTGTTGAGTAGACATCTGGCTCGGGACCACGATGTAGACTAGTCTGGGACTGGTAGACTCAGCTTAGTTCTGAGTAGCCATTCTCTTGGAGAATGAAGACACTGTAATCCCTAGACTGGGTCTGGGCATGTGTGTGGCACTTTGACCCTTGATCTATGGGCTTGGTGTGCTTCTCCAAGGATTAGCTACCCTTGGTTAAGTTACCCTAGTACCAGATCTAGGTGTTACACAGTGTGTGAGATAAAAGCATTAATAACTCTCTTGGTTTATGATGATGTACTTTTGAAATTAAAAAAGGACCATAGGTAATGACCACAAGGGCACTTGGAAAAATGCCAAAGTCAAAAGTCAAAATAAATGAAGACCTTTTGACCACAGGAAAATGACCATAAGTGAAAGTCAAAATAAATAAGGACTTCTTATAAAAGTCAAAGGAAAAATAAAAGTACCCTTTTGGTAAAAGTGAAAGTGAAATTAGGAAAAGATTAAAAACATTATTATTTTTATCTTTCCTAATCTTGTCCACTTACAAGTGAACGAAGGCTATAAAAGAAGATCAAGTTTTCTCATTATACGTACAAGTTCTCTCTCATAGGTGAAGCTACTACTTTTATTGAAGAAGATCTTTGCCTCAGCCTAGGGCATCATCAGCAAACCCTCAGCTAGGGTTTTCATCAGCATTCTTCATCTCAGAATTTTTGTGACAACTCTTGACTTTTTCGGGCAGCCCACACTCTCTTTCTCTCTCCTCACGGGCTGTCCGTATTTTCTCCAGGCAGTCGTACAGTCCTCCGGGTAGCTCAGTTTTACGGGCAGCCAAGTGTTGGGCAAACCCCTCCTCTCGAGCTACCTCTGTTCGTTCTTAGGGCAGCCTTCTAGGGGTTGACCCTTCCATTCTTGCCTTCGGCAACTAGCAGAAGCAGCTGACAAGGGCTAGGGTTTATTGCAGACCTACGGGCAGCCCATTGGGCATACCCAAGTGGGTTCTGTTGCTGCCTCTGACCCTCCGGGCAACTCACGGGCAGGCCCTAAGGACTCTGATCAGGGCTGCTCATCTCTCGGGCAGTAGCACAACTGTGCAACAGATCACTGGCAGCAGCAGAGCTGCATTTTCGGGCAGCTGGGTAGCTTGGGCAGCCTAATATTTTTTTCGGGTAGCAGGTAATTTTCCGGGCAGCTAACAGTCTGAGATTTTTACTGACAACTGTGATTTTTCAGGTAGGAGAGAAAATCTCAATCTTCTGGAAAAGGCCCTAAATTTGTAATTTTTGCAAATTCTGGGTAAGATTATCAATCTGAGTTTTACTGATGAATTTTACTGTTACTGTGGGAAAATTCCAGATCTGGAATTGAGAAACTTTTTGAAGAATTTTCTGAGCCATCTCATTTACGAGATGAGCTATTAATGCTTTTGGGGTTTTTGTCCTTTGAAGGTTTCCCCAGTGAAAAATCTTGTGTCCATGTGTACTGATGTGATGAATGTGTTTTTTACTACTGCTGAATTGTTTTAAGTAGATCTGCAAATTTTTAAAAGTTTATGCTAATGCTAAAAATTTAACAAGAGTAGCCAATAAAGAAGCTCTACTTAAAGAAGATGATCAAGCCCTAGCCACCCATACCAAGAGAGGAAGAAGTCAATCTAACATCAAGAAGGAAAGCCACAAGGAGTCTCAACCTCCCAAGAAGTTTGAAAGGACGAGGAAACAATCCAAGAAGAAACTACTCCAACTTTCAATGTTTCAATTGTGACAAGCTAGGACACATTGCCAGAAATTGTTCATTGAAGAAAGAAAAATACAAGAAGAGGAACAACAACAAAAGACATCATGCACACCTAGCTGAAGATGAAAATGAAGAAGAAGAGGAAGAAAGACCTCAAAGAAAACAAGCAAAAGAAGAAGATACAAAAGAGTATGTATTATTCTCTGCACTCTCTGGGTCTGTGACACTTGGGGAAGATACATGGCTTATTGATAGTGTTGCTTCAAAGCACATGACAAGACAAAAGAAAACTCTGTCAAAACTTGAAGAGAAGAACTCTCCTCAGAAGGTGTCATTAGGAGATGACTATCAATATCCTATCAAAGGAATTGGTGAAGCACGCTACAAGCTTGATTCTGGAACCCCCATGAAGATGAAGGAAGTCTTATATGTACCTGGTTTGAAGAAGAACTTACTTTCTATCTCAACATTAGATAAGAAAGGATATAGGGTTGCATTCATAGATGGACAAGTACTTATGCGACCCAAAGGAAAATCAATTGAAGATGTAGTTGTCATTGGTGAAGAAGAAGGAGGCTTATCTAAACTCAAGGGACATTAAAAAACAACCCTTGTTCATGACACCACTAGCCCAAGTGAATTATGGCATAGGAGGCTTGCTCACAACAACTACAAAGCACTGCCCCATGTGAGCAAAGTAGTGACGGGATTACCAGACTTGAAGATCGATCATGAAGGCATTTGTAAAGAATGGTGTTGCGGAAAGAAAGAATAGGACCATTATGAAAGTAGTGAAGACAATGATACATGATCAAGATCTTCCAATGTATCTATGGGTTGAAGCAGCAAGGACAACAGTTTATGTACATGGTAGATTATCCCATAGGGCCCTTGGATTCAAGACTCCAGAAGAAATGTTCACAAGAAAGAAGCCTGAAGTGAGCCACCTCAAGATATTTGGTTGCCCAGTATATGTTCACATACCAAAAGAACAGAGAACCAAGTTGGACCCTTCCAGAAAGAAGGGAATATTTGTTGGATACTGTGAAGTCTCCAAAGCCTTCAGAATATACATTCCAAGATTCCATCACATGGAGATTAGTAGAGATGTAACATTTGACGAAGACGCAGCTCTCAAGAGATCCAGAAAGTGCCAGCATGAAGAAGTATATGAAGAAGATATGTAGAAGCTACACCCTCCCCCGAAGATGAAACACCAGAAGACCATGATATGCTAGAACCTCAAGAACCTCCCACTATGAATATGTCAAGAAAGAGAAAGCCTACATGGGCAAGAGAAATTATACAAGAAGTAGAGAAGTATGGAGCTCCAGAAGGCTCCACAAGAGTAAGCAAGAAGCCAAAGCCATTTTCCAGTTATGTGGCTTTGATGTGTGATCTTGCAAATCAAGAACCTACTAGTTATGAAGAAGCTATACAGAAGAAATAATGGGTAGAAGCAATGACGAAAGAATACCAATCAATAATGAAGAATGGTGTTTGGAATATAGTTCCCAAACTAGAAGAAAAAAGTTTAGTATCTTCCAAGTGGATCTACAAGATAAAGCATGCAGCTGATGGAAGTATTGAGAAAGACAAGGCAAGGTTTGTGGCTAGAGGATTCTCTCAGGAAGAGGGAATTGATTATGAAGAGACATTTGCGCCAATAGCAAGATACACTTCCATTAGAACCATCATGACACTTGCATCCATGATGAAGTGGAGTTTACACCAGATTGATGTGAAGACAACTTTCCTGAATGGTGTTATCAAGGAAGAAGTGTACATAAAACAACCACAGGGATTTGAAGTTGAAGATAGACGGACTCACGTATGCAAGTTGAAGAAGGCTCTGTATGGATTGAAGCAAGCTCCTAGAGCTTGGTATGGAAGGATAGATAGCTTTTTGACGAGCTTAGGCTTTACCAAAAGTAAAGCTGACCCTAACCTTTACTTTAAGGTTATGGATGATGAACTTGTCATATTATTGCTGTATGTGGATGATTTATTTCTGACAAGAAAAACAGATTGTAGAGTGCAAGAAGAAGCTCGTTGAAGAATTTAAGATGAAAGAGCTTGGATTGATGCACTATTTTCTAGGTCTGGAAGTATGGAAGAGCCCAGAAGGAATCTTTCTCAACCAAGGAAAGTATGCTGTGGAAATCCTAAAAAGATTTGATATGTTGGAATGTAAAGCCATGGCCACACCCATGGATACCAACTTGAAGTTGTTAGCTGATGAATCGTCAAAGTTAGTGGATGTGACTCAGTCATTAGAGGAAATTTGGGGTCTAAAATGGGCCTCCTAAGGAAAATAACAAAAAAAGCCACATCACACTACAAATATGCCATGTTAGATTAAATCTAACAAAAATCTAATGAAAGTCAACCTAAATCATCTCATTAATCGTAGTTGACAACTATATTGAGTTAATGTAGAGTTAATAGATATTGATTAAAAATATTAATGAAATATTTAGATTCTTGTGCACACATAATAAATGATATGAAACTTTTGAATTTTATATTATTATTTTTTTAAATGAATAGACCACTACTTTTTATATATTTAATAAATGTAAAACTCAAATATATTAATTTATAATGAAAAATATAATTATAATAGTATTAAAAAAATAAAAAAATCACTATTATTTTTTAATATAAATTTATTATTAATTCATATAAAAAATATTACATCACATAAAATAAAAAACAATAAACTATGTATTTTCATATTATTTTTTATATTAATATAAAAAAAATTGTGGTTTAATGGGTAGGTAGGTAAAAGAAAAAAAAAGTAAAATCAAATTTTATTATAATTTTAGTAACATTAAAAATAATTTTAATTTTTTATTTTGTTAGTATTTAAATATTTTATTTATTTTTGGATGTAATAATTAAATATATTTATTTTTTAAATATTATTAAATAATATTAAAAATACCAAATATCTTTTATTTAGTATTTCAAGATAAGTCTTTAAAATTATATATTATTTAGTTTTCTTTTTTAAAAATTGATTAATAAATGTTTTTAGTATTTCAAAATGGTTCCACTGCAATTTTAATTAATGCGAAGGTTATGTTTTAGAGGAGTTGGAAGTAGTGATCAAATAAAATATTCTATATTTATTAGTTAAAGTTTATTTATCTTATTTCGAGGTAATCATTTCAACAACTTAACCAAGGTGAGGTTGATATGGAGTTAGCTATTGTCAAATAAAAATATGACACATAAGCATTATGTGTCCAACTCAACCATAATGGTTGACCAAAGATATTGAAATTCTATTGGTTTAAAAATTCCACTCAATCCAGCGCATCCATGGCACAGTTTTTTATAAGGCCCATTTTAGACCCCAAATTTCCTCTAATGACAGATTATTGGGTCGCTGATGTATCTGAAAAATACCAAGCTAGATATATGCTTTTCTGTGAACACCCTGAGTTAGTATCTAGTTAAGCCTAGACATGTTCACGTGGTAGCTGCAAAGCATGTGATGAGGTACCTGAAAGGTATGATAGACTTTGGCCTATACTATGTTGGAGATCATGACTACATATTGTATGGTTATACAAATGCAGATTGGGCTGGAAGTGTCTAAGATAGGGAGAGCACCTTAGGTGGATGTTATTGTCTGGGATCCACCATAATCTCATGGCTTAGGAGGAAGCAGTCCAGTGTTGCTCTCAGCACAGCTGAAGTAGAGTATATAGCAACTTGTTCTGCTAGTTGTGAAGCCATATGGATTTGAAAATTAATGTCAGGTCTATCTGACCTGGAGTTGGATACCACGGTGATTCTATGTGACAACCATAGTTGTATAAAAATGACGGAGAACCCAGTGTTCCATGACAAGTCAAAGCACATAAAAATCCGGTATTTTGACATACGAGATATGGTACAGAAGGGAGCTATAAAGCTCCAATATGTGAGCACTGATGAGCAAGTTGCTGATGTGTTGACCAAGCCTCTATCTCGAGTGAAGTTTGAGTACTTCCGTGACAATCTTGGTGTGGTTCGAAAGGACCTTCCTTGAAAGGGGGAGCAGTGATGATGATGTTGCAGTGGGATTGTATCATCCCTGGACATTAGTCGTAAAGTGATCTGCAGACTTTTTGCCTCCGTGATGTGGTTGGGATTGTATCATCTCTGGACATTAGTCCTAAAGTGATCCACAAACTTTTGTCTCCGTAATATGGTTGGGATTGTATCATCCCTGGACATTAGTCCTAAACTGATCCGCAAACTTTTGTCTCCATGATGTGGTTGGGATTGTATCATCCTTGGACATTAGTCCTCAAGTGATCCACAGACTTTTGTCTCTGTGATGTGGTTGGGATTGTATCATCCGTGGACATTAGTCCTAAAGTGATCCACAGACTTTTGTCTCCGTGATGTGGTTGTGATTGTATCATCCCTGGACATTAGTCCTAAAGTGATCCTTAGACTTTTGTTTCAGTGATCATGTGTGTTGCAGGTTTTGTTGCTAATCGAAAGATCAAGTGTTGCTGTAGATGATCGAGTGATCGAGTGCTACAAAAGATGAAGATCAAAGATGAAGACTTAGTGTTGTAGAAGATGATGCTCTAGTACTAAAGATGTTGAAGATGTTCCAGTAACTGTTCCAGTTGTTGATGTTGTTGAAGAAAACTTCCAATGATTTATAGATGTATCACCTTGATGTTGTTGATGATGCTCTCTCTCCTTGCTCCTATAGTTGATGTTATTGTTGTTAGTAGAATACCCTTCTCGTTAAGGGGGAGTGTTGAAATATTGTAACTTCAAAGAATATTCTATTGTATTTTATTATTGTAATTTATTTGGAGATGTTTTATTCCTCCGTCGGGATGTTATTGGTCATCATAGAGTCATGAGGTAAAACCTCCTTTGTAAGTCGGGTCGATAGAACCCTCTAGAAAGTAATATTATATTGTTTTGAGTCTTCCTAGGTAAGTCGACCTAGTTAAGTTTGTTGGGGCCGACCTAGTTAGTGAAAAAGTCAAGTGGAAGATAAAGTATAAATAAGAGTGATGTGCTCCTCATTTGGACACTCACTCACTTATGTAATTTGCATTGGAGAGAGAGAGAGAGATATCTGTAGAGAGAAGGAGCAATTGTTTGGGGTTTTGTCTTTGTACTTTTGATCATCTATATTGAGAAAGTTTTGTTGGGTTTTCTTCCCCTAGAGGGTTTCCCAGGATAAATCTGTGTCTATCTTGTGATTGTGTTTCTTTCAATGATCCTATATATCCTATTGTTGTGAAATTGAATTGAATACTAATGTTATCTATCTCAGCATATTGAATCTTAACAGTTCGAGACTTCTTAAAGTATGATCAAAACAATATTAGATATCTTGGGAAGAATATGACCGCATATGATGAGACATCAACGAGGAGACCTTTTCCATGATGAAGAAAAATCCATGAAGTCAAGACAGTCCATTGAAGAAATCCCAAAGAAAGTGGAAAGCAAGGAAGAGCACACCTACCCCAATAAAATGGGTAAATTGACCCTAGAAGATAAAATGACAACCCGACTTGAAAGATAAAATAAAAGATAAATAAAAGTACAAGCCGGCCTAATTTTGGAAACTTATAGTGAAAAGAAGAATATAAATAAAGTGCTTCCACACTTCAATTTCACATTCAAGCAAGTACATCTCTCTCTCAAGTGGTGTGCACTTCTCAAGCAGGACAAGTGAAGATCACAAGCATAATTTTGGGGTTATCCTATTATCTCTATCCCTCTCAAGGTTCACTAGGGTTTCTTGTGTAAGAAGAGCACACTCTTGTGCTAGGGATTAATCTTTATGACTAGTATTGTTCTTGTATTGGATTGATTTCCTTTTGAGAAAAGTTTGTTGGGTTTTCTTCCGTTTGGGTTTCCCGAGATAAATATTTGTCTTTTGTGCATGGTTATCTTTCAATGGTCCTTGCTTTCATTTCTATTGCAAATGGATAATGCTATAATCGTGGGATGAAGTGAATAACGAAATAAAGTTGAGAGAGATGAAAATTATATTGCTAAGTTGTAAGAATCTAATAGGGCGCTCCCACACAGTAGAGGTTTAACCAACTAATCCCCAACATTAACATTTAGATATTACATTTAGTCCTAGGTCAAATGACACTAGGACATGGGGATTTGAGTGTCTTACACGAGACATATAGACCCCAAAAAAGTGACATGGGGACACATTATATATATATATATATATATATAGAGAGAGAGAGAGAGAGAGAGAGAGAGAGAGAGAGAGAGAGAACTACATCAATCACACATTGGGACATAGTTATTGACATATTGAAACACATTGCACATGCTCGTTTATTTTATGTGATATTTTTTTAACTTTTTTGATGCTCTAGATTTCTGACACATTTGGACATGCTAAGGAAGGATGTCGGACATGCATTTGGCATGTGTCCTATATTTTTTGAACTTTTTTGGTGCTCCATATCTCGGACACTTATGGACATGCTAGGGAATGGTGTTAGACATGACATGCATGGAACTTCCCTAGCATGTTAGACATGCATTTGACATGTGTCTTGAATAAGTAACATGACATGCCAATGCATATCTGCCATGCTAGGGTATAGTGTCATGCATGTCAAGGTGTCTAACATGTTGCCACAAAAACTAGCACCCTAAATGCAAGGACTTGAAGGGGTCCTAGCCAAGTGCAAATATGGAAATAGAGTAGCTGTCACCTACAACTACTTCCCTTCACTTTAATGATTTGGAAAAAATCACTAAGGGAGGATTCCCTAAATGCAATTGAGTCAAGAGTTTAGGCAGATTATTGTTGTATATAATGGCTGATGAGTTAAAGAATGTCGTTTAGTTAAAAAATCCAAATGATAACTCAAACATCAGATAAAAACATTCAAGAACCATTAATCATAAATTGCAAATGAGAGTAATCAAATATGAATGAATTCCCGAAGAGAAAATAACTTGTTGCCAAAAGATTAGATCAAGAAAATGTAAACAAGTTAAAAATGATCATGGAAGTCCATCTCATTAAACATCATTGATCTAAGCGAAATTGTTGCAGAATGACGAGTAAAGTGCTGACTTTGGTGTTAATCTGAAAATGACTCAAAGTAATGCAACTCATCAAACAATAAACTCTATCCTATTGCTGGTGTTGCCAATAGAGTAAGCGTGATCAATTACAGAAAATTCAACAACGAATTTAAAAATTGTTAACAAACCAATAAAGGAGTTATGAAATGAAAATGATATGGTTATTAATAGTAAAAAAAATTAAAATCAACAACTTAGATGTGTGAATATGAGTTGCCAAATTACTAAACTACCAGGTTTCCTTAGTGTCATTAACATAAAACAACAATAGGTTAATTTCAAATTAATAAGAAATATGTATCAGCTTCCCAAGATCTGAAATTAAATGAACGATTGATCAAGAGTGCTTATGATAATTTGCTGAAAAATATTTATTAAATAATCCCAAATTTAGCCCCAATTTAAGATACATGAAATGTTAAAACATAGTGCAAAATTAAATCTGAAAATTAACCCCCCAGATGTGGGTGAACTTAATCCAAACATCACCCTCCCCACACGTGGACAATGAAAGGCAGAGGGAGAGATGACAAGTGCTACGCTCCAAGTGTTAAGCCACATGCTTGGACGGGATGGCAAGGGCATGGCATTCAAATCGTTACTTGATTTGGTCAATGTGAGATGTTTGATTGTAGGAGGGACCTAGATGATGGGGGGAGTTTGATGTCGCACACGCACAACTGGAATCCTCCTGTCCTGATTGTTGATGTTTCTCCAGATGCAGGGTTAGGCAAACATTCACTCACGGATAGTCATGCGGATTTGGCTAGTGAGGCCATGCAGATTTGGCTAGTAATGAATGATACATTTACAATCTAGAGGTGAATGGCCCAGGAAAGGGTAGTGACTCTCCCAGTCATATGGTGTGGAGAATGCACCCCAAGATGCTCTCACATTGTGTAATCCCGTAAAGGAGTGATCTATTCTATATTAGTGTTTGACTTGTTTAATTTATTAGGGGATTTCATCCCCTTGTGAAATCTACAAGTCTAGCCTAATGTTGAATTTGACATGAGCACTAAGAAGTGACTCTATGCAGTGATGGAGAAGTATAACATCATCAAAATGAACAACCTTTCCTAAGAAGACACAAGAATCCAATAATAAAGTCGTCAACATAAAATACAACATTGAGGTGGACAAATAGCAAGTCGGCCCCACTAGTGGAAATCAAGTGAACTGATGAATATAAATAAAGTGTTCTAGCTCCTTATTTGAAAACACACTCACACAACACATCATCCCTTTGTGGTGCGCAAGTCTAGTAGGCCAAAGTGAAGGTTGAAGAAGAACCATCTTGAAGACCTATTATCTCTCTCTCTTATCTCTCTTGGTTCACTCTCTCTCTCTCTCTCTCTCTCTCTAGCAGGTGTTTGGGAAACAAGTGATGTTTGCCAAACCCTTTTGAAATAGGGCTCTTCTATCGTTGTTGTTGTACTTTTATTATTGGAGATATTATTTTTAAGAAAGGTTGTTGGGTTTTCTCCCTAATGAGTTTCCCAGGGTAAAATATCTGTCTCTTGTGCATGGTTATCTTTCAGTGATCCTTGTTTCTTTTGCAAGTGAATATTGATTATGCAATAAAATTGTGAAATGAAATAAATGTTTGAAGAATCGTTGTGATGATAATCATCAAGGATTTGAAAATTGGATTAAAATTCAACATGGTATCAGAGTAGTGCTAAATAGAAGCCATTGCTAGAGATTGTTTCTTCCCTAATATGGAAACTAAGGCTTCCAAGTTTGGATACTTCTCTCCATAGATTGCACTTGAAAAGAGGATTACGAAACTCGCCCTAGGAGGACGCACTTATTTGTAGAAGCAAATTTCAATTTTGTGAAAATTTTGTTTCGACCTAATTTTTGTCGCAACCAGAGAATTAGGGCTTCCAATTTTGAACTCTTCTGGCCACACATTAGATTTGATCTCGCATCTCTCAGTGGAGGAAAATTTCAGCTTTGCCAAATTTAAATTTTGACCTAACTTCTGCTAAGGTTTCTAAATCAGATTTAAGCTTTTATCAAGATGGAAGAACTTCAGAAAGAATATTCTTTTGTTTCTGCTCTCACAGGCACTATTACAAAGAATAGTGTCTTTACATATGAAAGATGTCTTGCTTGTACCAGGATTGAAGAAGAATCTCCTCTCCATATCAACCTTGGAGGATAAAGGGTTCAGAGTTTCTTTTGTAGATGGAAAAGTACTTGTATGGCCTAAGGGCTCAAGCATAGACTCAACAAAAGATATTGGGGTTTGAGAGGGAGGCTTATACAAACTAACATGATGTCCAACTCAGACACTAGTACATGACAACATCAATTTATGTGAGCTATGACATCAAAGATTTGCTCATATACATCACAAAGCTTTGCCAACATTACAAAAGATGGTTACAAGTATTCCAAAGTTCCAAAGTCCAGACAGATCATGATGGGGTTTGCAAAGGTTGCACACTTGGCAAGAAGGCCAAGGGATCTTTTCCAAAAAGTGACAATAGATCCAAAGGGATCTTAGATCTAGTACATTCTAATGTATGTGGACCAATCACTGTTTCATCTTTGGGTGGCTTTATATATTACGTGACATTCATTGATGACTTCTCTCAAAAGACGTGGATTTACTTCATGAAGACCAAAGATGAAGTTTTCAGCGAGTTCCAAGAATTTAAGGCTCAAACAAAAAAATTGATGGGGAAGAAGATCAAGATTTTCAATTTTGAGATCAGATAATGGAGGAGAGTATTCTTCCAATGAATTCAATGATTTTTGCAAGGAAGTAGGTATCAAGAGGGAGTTGACAATTCCTTACAATCCCCAACAAAATGGTGTTGCAGAAAGAAAGAACAGGTCAATTGTAGAAGCTGTGAAGGCAATGATTCATGATCAAAATCTACCTATGTTCTTATGGGCGAGGAAACCAACACACTAGTATATGTTCAAAATAGGAGTCCTCACTGGAAATTGGGGGACGAGAGTTCTAAAGAGGCATTCATAGGAGTGAAGCCAGAAATCAACCACTTTAGGATCTCTGGTTGCCATGTATACATCCATGTAACAAAGGAGAAAAGGAAAAAACTAGAACCTTCTGGAAATAAGGGTACCTTTGTGGGATACAACAAAACCTCGAACACCTACAAAGTATACATCTTAGGACAACATCATATAGAGGTCAATCGAGATGTTACCTTTGATGAGAAGGTATCCTTCAGGAGGTCTAGAGATTCTCACGTGGAGATTGATGGTAAGGAGTTGGAGGCTCCAAGAGATGGAGGAGCAAATCCCTCTATTACAGCTAATCATTCCTCAAATTAATAGGAGTCTATAGAACCGGCAGAACCGGTGGAACCACCTAAAGAGATTGTAGTGACCAAGAAGAGGCTAGCATGGCTTCGTGACACTCTGCAGGATGCAGAAAGGCATGTAACTCCCAATGGGTCCTTCAGTGAGAGAAAAAGGCCTCGAAGATTCTCAAGTAACATGGCATTGATGAGTAACATCATTGATTCCGATCCTTCCTATTATGAAGAAGCAACATACCAGTAGGTATGGAAAGCTGCTTTGATGAAAGAATATCAATCCATCATGAAGAATGATGTGTGGGAGATTGTGCCAAGACCCGAAAAGAAGTCAATGGTGACTTCTAAATGGATCTACAAGATCAAGCATTTAGCAGATGACAACATCAACAAGTTCAAAGCAAGGTTCGTGGTGAGAGGATTATCCCAGAAAGAAGTAGATTATGAGGAGACCTTTGCTCCAATTTCCAAGTACACCTCCATCAGAACCATCATTTCTCTTGCTTTGATGATGGGATGGAAAATACATCAGATGGATGTAAGGACAACATTTCTCAATGGAGTAATTGAAGAAGAGGTGTACATAGAGTCACCTCAAGGATTTGAGATACATGGGAAGGAGTCCCATGTTTGCAGACTTGAGAAGGCCTTGTATGGACTCAACCAGGCACCTAGGGCTTGGTATGCTAGAATCGATAAATACTTGATGAGCTTGGGCTTCATACTATAGATGAGTAGCATCGGGCAAACATTCTCCACAGGAATCCATGGTGATGGAGAATGATACATTCACTCATAGAAATAGCCAGTTTGGTTAGTGGTGAATGGCCCAGGTGTAGTCTTAACAAACTTGAGATGCAAATTGTGGACATTCTCACCAAGTGTAATACTTGGCGTGATGCAGAATGTCTCCCTCGCTGAGAGGGTGTGTTGATGTTTCTCCAGGTGCAACATCGAGCAGACATTCACTCACGGATAGCCATGCGGATTTGGCTAGTGAGGCCATGCAGATTTGGCTAGTAATGAATGATACATTCACATTCTAGAGGTGAATGGCCCAGGAAGGGGTAGAGACTCTCCCAGTCATATGGTGTGGACTCTAGAGAATGGATCCCAGGATGCTCTCACAATGCCTACTCCTGTAATGGAGCAATCTATTATATATTAGAGTGTTTGAATTGTTTATTTTATTGGGGGCTTTCATCCCCTTGTGAAATCTACCAGTCTAGCCTAATGTTGAATTTGACATGAGCACTAAGAAGTGACCGAGACTTCTTAGTGTGGGTTAAATCAACATTAGGGCTTTACACGATGAATAGGAGTGCATGTGACGGAGATGTATAACATCATCACAACGAACAATCTTTAGTAAGAAGACAAAAGAATCCAATGATAAAGTGGTCAACTTAAAATACAACATTGAAGTGGACAAATAGCAAATCGGTCCTGGAAGAAAGAGAAGTAGACCCCACTAGTGGAAATCAAGTGAACTAATGAGTATAAATAAAGTGTTCTAGCTCCTTGTTTGAACACACATTCACACAACACATCTTCTCTCCATGGTGCGCAAGTCTAGTAGGGCAAAGTGAAGGTTGAAGAAGAACCATCTTGAAGACTTCTTATATCTCTTGGTTCGCTATCTTTCTCTCTCTCTCTCTCTCTCTCTCTCTCTCTCTCTCTCTCTCTCTCTCTCTCCAGCAGTGTGATTGGGTAAGAAGTGATGTTTGTCAAACCCTTGTGAACTAGGGTTCTTCTATTATTGTTGTTGTACTTTTATTATTGGAAATATTTTTCTTAAGAAAGGTTGTTGGGTTTTCTCCCTATTGGGTTTCCCAGGGTAAAATCTCTGTGTCTCTTATGCATGGTTACTTTTCGATGATCCTTGTTTCTTTTGCAAGTGAATGTTGATTATGCAATAAAATTATGGGATGAAAATAATGTTTGAAGAATCGTTGTGATGATAATTGTCAAGGATTTGAAAATTGGATTAAAATTCAACACTGATGACGCTTGGGAATTTATGGCAAATTTATCACGCCCTCCACGACGAGACCCATGACCTCATGTGTAGGACACTTGTGAACATGAGTAAGATAGTGAAGGATAGAGGCCATCATGCTGGTGATGTTATGGTGGTGACCAAGCAAGATAAAGCTATCAACACCCGACTCAATTCTGTGCTTTGTATAAAGAAGGGAAGTCATGGAAACACTGGTAAGGGATCCTATTGGGTTTCGAACGTGGGGCACCTTTATGTGTGGCCACTTTCATTGATAGGATCTCAAGGAATGGCCCTATCTAATCTCTAGCTTGGTTGCCACCTTGTTCATATGGTGCCTCAACAAAGGGCAAGGAGCCATTGGGGAAGGGATGGTCGAGGGCACCAAAGTGTCACGCCGAATGACAAGAGCTACTCCTACAATTCTTCGGCTCCTCTTCACATAGAACAGACCATTGAAGTAATGGAGGCACTAGCGCGACAAGAGAGAGAATATCACGAAAATCCAGGAAGAGGATGCAGTCCATACTGGACTGTTAAGAACCTTCGTGCCAGGGTCCTAATGGACATAGAATTCTTCTAGGATGCAACTCTTCTGGCGATTTGAAGGCTTAAGGATGATATCAATAGGATTCAGAGGTAATTGGATGAGCTAGCGAAGGCTACAAACACACTATTCCAGATGATGGATGGACTTGGTGATGGCTCATGGATGCACATCATCAAAATCTCCTCGGATGATCACTCCCAAGAGTAATGCTGCAAGTACGTGTTTTCATGGAGATCAATAGATTCAGTTTTGAAATGTGATGTATCTCAATTTGTATATGGTCAGTTGGATTGTTGTTATGCAAACCTAGCTTCCTTGATCAAGGAAGGTTTGGCGGTTTTGTTGTTACTTATGTTGACTCAGTTCATAATTTTTCTCTTTTATCTTGCTTGGTTTCCCTTTCCAGGCCAGGCAATGACTCTTCTTTAGCTAACTCATGGTCATCACATAGTAGAACTGTTTAGTTTGTGTCTCCGAGTAGGCCTGGTTTCCTTTGGGAAGGCCTACAATAGGTTTTCTCTATTAATATAAGGTTCCTATTCTAGCTTGAAAGAAAAAAAAATCTAAAACGTAGCATTCACCATAAGTTAATTTAGTAAACAACAAGCAAAGGATAATCACATACAATGTAACAATGAGATTAAACCGTGAAGTGTTGCTTACATATCATGAACTTTAGATGATAATTAATTTCCAAATTAAAAAAAAAATGCTTGAAAGAAAATGAATGTTTTCTTTATATGGCTAAAATAGAGAAAGAAAAGTGTCCCTTGACAAATGCCTATAATCTACTGAAAAGAGCATGGGATCATTAGAGAAGAAGGCGAGACTCTTGGTAATCAAAGAGAAAGAGTTGATAGGGTTGCCTATGTTTCCACCTGTTGTTGCCTTTCACACACCTGGGGGGTTAGGTTGTAGTGGCAGAAATCTTCAAGCCACTAAGTGCGTCCTTGGGGACAAGTCTCGAGTCAAGTATTGCCACTTGATCTTGAATCCTCCGTTTAGGCAAAGTCCTAACGAAGCCAAGGGGGGTAGACCCTAAGAGTTACTAACTAAGTCACATGACACGAGGACACGGGACACGGAGGACACGAAAATATGAGTATTCGACACGAGACACGACGACCCTCGAAATGGGACACGGGGGACACGTTTTATATATATATTAAAAAATTATATATATATATATTAAAAAAATACATAAAGATCTACATTTTTTAAAAACTAGAAGTATATACAATGTACATCAATCATAATATCGTTCAATTGAAATTTGACAATGATGAATCACTAATAAAATTATCAATGAATCGTGAACTTTGAACCATAAATTGCATATTTGATATTTCTCAATAAACCACAAAAATCAAAATGTATTTCGAGAGAATGCCACCGACAAATACAAAATAGAGTAGATACTACTTAGTACTAAGTCTAGTATTTACTATCCTACTAGATACAAAATGAAAATACTAAATAGCCACAGGTAAGAATATAATAGCTCATTAATGGTAGTAGCCATTGATACTACTTAGTACTAAGTCTAGTATTTACTGTCCTACTAGATACAAAATGAAAATACTAAATAGCCACAGGTAAGAATATAATAGCTCATTAATGGTAGTAGCCATTGTCAATCGTCTTCCTGCTCCTCTATGTCAAAATTAACATTACTGTCATAGCTCTTTCCTCTATCCTCCTCTTCCTTTATACCCTTTTTGACAGGACACATGTCCAGAAATCAGGACACGTTCTTGGCAAGTGTCTGACACGTGTTGGAAAGTGTCCAGATTTTGGGACACGAAAATTATGGTGTCGGACACGTATTAGGGCAAGTGTCGTGTCCGACACGTGGAATACGGGACACGGGCCCTATTTGGAAGTGTCATGTTACTTAGCTCTCAACAGTGATCTCCCACAATTCTGGTTCGCGATTCACGA
This sequence comes from Pseudotsuga menziesii, assembly GCA_001517045.1. Lineage (NCBI taxonomy): Eukaryota > Viridiplantae > Streptophyta > Pinopsida > Pinales > Pinaceae > Pseudotsuga > Pseudotsuga menziesii. The sequence goes on along the minus strand of LPNX010495809.1, from coordinate 111,867 downwards.
TGGGCACGTTCTCTCCCTAGCTTATAAAAATTACCAATATACGGGAGCAGCTCTTCTCCACGGTCACGTCAACCTCACTCTCAACACGGTGTCTACCTGCGCAATCTCCACGCTGATCTCCAGCTTCAGCGATCTCCATGGTGTTATCCACACTGATCTCCAACTCTCCGTCGACAATTCATACGTAGCAGCTTCAAAGCTCCAGTCTCTCCATCAGCGGTTTGTTCACACGGGAGCAGCAAAAAAAAAATATAGTTCCTTCACGGTGCCGCAAGCAGGGTTCAGATTTGTGTGTGTAGGACGTTCAATGTCCAAAGAACGACTACAAATGTCATAGATCGCTTCACTGTCGAGGAGAACGGCCACATCGGTGTATTCCAGAAGAGAGTACGTAAAGAGAACATTGTTGTAAGGCTCAACGACCGAGGTTGAAACCTGTGGTGATGGATACACAGTAAATCCAAGTTTGGACTTTTTACCGTAGCAAAAAATATATATTTGCACCTCCTTCAGTGGTCTCTCACTGCAAGTGTAGATTAACGATGGTGGCTCAGCCCAGCACTCACCCAAGCTCTGATACCAACTAAGAATATAGAAGGTAGACAGAGAAGAGCTCTATGGCTCGCTTACACAAAGGAATGGTCAAACCAATTCAATTATCACTGGAGAAGTAGATACAATAAATAGGTGCAGCTCACAATAACAAAACCAATCCTAGATCCATAAGATGTGGATCTGAAACCTCTACTTGTTGAATATAGAAAGTACACATCAACCCAATACCTAGATACCTGCCTAGCATTTCTACATTATTCCAACAGCTAAGCCGCAAAATAACCCATTGTATCATTTAAACTTCCGTAGATAAAGAAAAAAAAATAGTTTGTCTACAATGTTAGATGTATTTTCTGTCTATTTGTAATTTTGTTCAAATATATAATAGAAATGAATAATAATAATAAAAACAACTTGAAACATTCTGGTATCTTTTTTAATTATTAAGTTAAGCAAAGCAGTGTCGGCATCAATAGTTGGTTTTTTTAATAGGCAATGTTGTTTCCTTTGATGGTTGTTTGAATTTATGGGATGAATGTGTATATCTTGTTTGCTGGAGAACGGAAACTTTGAGACGACGGGGGTCAAGATTTGAATATCATGAGTAGATGAGTATGGTGTGGAGTTGTTGCCCAGGCAGTGGGTGGATAATAGAGGGGTCGACAGAAATTAAATACATGGTGCAACTACACAATGAGCATAGAGGGTAACACCCTAGTAACAATTACAAAAAAAACACAGAGGATGGCTGTTACTAGTATTAACAAATAAGGGAAACAATAGTAATTAGATTCAAATATAGTGAGAGCAGACTCCAGAGGGCCAAAACACTAGCAATAACAACTTATTAAAAATGCAGGATACGAACTCAAGTATAAACAAAAGTTACAGAACTTGGAAGTTATAAACAAAATAAAGTTAAACATGTTATAGATCGCTACGTCGTTTCTCGCTTCAGATATCCAATAGCTATAGGCACAGGCAATGGAAAGTTTTCCTCGCACCTCAATGATTTCCTTAGGTACAGTGCACACACAGGTGTCGAACTTAGTCGTCAATGTGTTTTGGTTCGTGGGCTTAACCTCTATAAATAGTGAGAGATCGAAAAATTTTGGCCAAAATACATTTTTTTGGCATGCTAGTGTTTCTTTGCAAATCTGAATTCCACAACGATGTGCAAGCCAAATTTCTGCTGATTCAGATTGAGATTCTGATTCAAAGTCGCTCAACAATACGTTTATAGAGTGCAATGTGAATTTGAACAAAAATTCCACTGAATTTCAGAGAAAGGCTGATTTGGCACGAATTCTGTTGCCAGTACTCTTACAAGCCAAACAAAACAAAAGAAAATGATGATGAGAAAGGGAAACTCTTGTAAAAGTTGAGAAGAACCCAATAAAACTAATGTTAAAGTTGCTAACAACCACAGAACCTAATAATTAAACATTAGAACATAAAATCATTTATATAGAGTAGGCAAGTTGCATATACTAAAGAATCACCAATAAATACTTTCTATATAAAGTAGACAAGGGGCGATGCTAAAGAATCACCTATAAAATACACTGTATATAAAGTGGACAAGTGGAAGATACTAAAAAATCACCTAATAGAGGAGTGAAGTATCAATGTCACTTATTTAAGATGGCTAATCCCTTTCTCTCTCATCTTTGAATGGACTAGTTGAGATTCACGTCAGATTTAGTTTAGCTTGTATGGAGAAGGAAGACATCCTCATTTGGCCAAGAATTCGTGCATAGAAGTTAGGGAATGTTTTGGCAAACATCAAAGGCGTCTAAAGGAAAGTCTTTTGCTCGCATGGCTCATTTTAATCTTTTTCTCCTTTTCTATGCATCTTATTTCTGATTTGATATAATTCTAGGATCAATTTTTGTCGGTGCATCGCTTACAATCTAAGTAAAAGCTAGGATCCTCCAAGTGCCCTGGAGTTTTTAACTTTCAGATATATCTTATATAGTAGTTTTACTGTCTGTTTTGCACAACTATTTGTCTCGATAATATTGTGAATGAATGGGAAGCAATAGTAGAGCATAGTCTTAGGCATCTTCCCATATGGTGGCATAAGGTTGAACTATGGTTTTCTATGTGAATTAATGAAGTTAAGTGGACGACCTATGATATCCATGGTCTTTGCATCTTAAGGTGATATTAGTCTAAGACTAGTGATAGTCTCTACTAAGTTTAAATGATCACATATTATGACATTATCTGAAATGAACAATAGTTCATTTACTAACAAATATCCAACATAAAAAGGTCAATATATAAAAATCCATTTAGGACAATAATATATAATTGGATGATGAATAGATGACAGAATGAGTACAATGCAATGGGATGATATACGCATTGACTAGTTACCATGGTTGATAGGTCATGTCTTTTAATTATGTTATGTCCCTTAGTTAGGATGTGTCACTTCATTCATTCATTCATTCATTGACATATATATATATATATATATATATATATATATATATATAATGCTTTCACCTTTAGAAATGCTTTGTACTCCAAGCATAATTATGGAAAATATTTTATCTTCTGCTCTGGCTCGTAATGCTTTCTCATGATCCTAGGTTCTTGTAGCTGTATTAGTTGATATATATATATATATAAGTGAGCAAAAGTGCTTCAAACTCGCAGATGTTCAAATACAGCAGCATTCCCAGGTAGGCAGAACAAGGTGGAAGGGTGCAGTAGAGTTGCATCTGGAGGGAGATGATGCTGAATGCTGGAATAATTATATTAACCTGCTGGAATTAAATTTCATCAACCTTGACGAAGTAGAACAGAATAAACTAATCTGGACAAGGAATGCAATAGATGGGGACTACACAGCTAAAAAGGGTTATGAAGTGGAAATATTGGAGCAGTTTGAAAAAAAAATCATGGTGGTGGCAGGGACTGTGGGACTCAAATAGCCCTTTGAAAACCATTCTCACATTCTGGCTGGCAATAAACAACAAACTTTTGGCTTGGGAAAACTTGAGGAGAAGAGGCTTTCAGGGTCCAGGATTTTGCATTTTATGTAAGACGGGGGAAGAACTCACCTCTCATCTCTTTGGCTCATGTCCATATGCAGGTCAGGTGTGGACTGATGCATCAAGGGCCATCTCTCAAGGAAGGATGATCAACATGGAAGGAACCTGGGAGCAGAAGACTAAAGCTTGGTGGAACAACAAAGCGGTCTGTGAGTTTAATGCTTTTCCTGTGCTCTTTGTATACACCATATGGGAGGCGTGAAATAGAGCAATCTTCAAGAATCTTTGGACTCCCATTGATATCTCTTCAGCTCTGCTGGTGCAGTTTGTCCAAGAACACAGATCTTCCCCCAAAATTGGAAAAACAAGAGCTGTTACAACACCTGAGTTTGACAAAAGTCATCTGTGGGCTTTATTTGATGGTGCCAGTCAAGGTGACCCTCCCATCGGAGGTGCAAAAGGTGTGATCTTTTTAAATGAAACAAACAAAATTTCTTTCAAACTTGGCCTGGGAAGAGCAACTAACAACAAAGCAGAGCTCTCAGCGCTATGGGCAACTCTAAAGATAGCAAAGGACAAACAACTAACAAGACTGCATATCTATGGAGACTCTAAATCGGTCATAGATTGGGCATCAGGAAAGAACAACATAAGAGCTCCACATTTGCAAAATTTGCTAAAAGCAATACGTGCATTACAACCAGCCTTTGAAGTAATCCTTTTCAATCACATCTATAGAGAATACAATGCAGAAGCTGATATGCTGTCAAAACAGGCTCTAGCCATTCAGTCGGGGATCATCGAAGGCGAGGTCGTCGGTGAAGGCAAAACCATTTTGTTCTATATTCCAGTTTGATACGAAGATTGGCAGGGTTATTCATGTTCAGTTTCAAGTGACGATTGCCCAGAGTTCAAAACAGGGTCCTTTTTATTTGGAAAGGCATGCAGTCAGTGTGATGAATGCAGAAGTCAACCCGGGATGCCAGCTTCCTCGCTGCAAAGGGGGAAACCACAGGACTTATATAAAACATAAAGATTGTTCTCTATGTGTAGAACGTTTTTGGGATGTATGTATATAGAAGGTTTTTGTTCATAAAGACAAAGCGAGCTGAACAGACTAAGAAGTGATGTAAGCTTT